>CM040625.1:52202797-52223302 GCA_022817965.1 Solanum lycopersicoides | reverse complement strand
TCGAGATGCTGACCCTGCTTGACTTCAACTACCAAGGATGATTAAGAACTAGGATGAACTGAAACACCTTCACTAGTAGAGTCAACCAATCGCACACCCAGTCTGGCCAATATGTGTACATCTTTCATTAACTCCTTTTTCTCATCCTTAACGTGGGATGTACTTCCATGCTCATCCTGCTCAAAGCATCAGCTACAACATTAGCCTTACCTGGATGGTAGTGAATATTCATGTCATATTCCTTCAACAGCTCCAACCATCTCCGCTTACGTAGATTCAACTCTCTCTGCGTGAACATGTACTGGATACTCTTGTGGTCTGTGAACACATGCACATGCACTCCATACAAGTAGTGCCTCACAGTTTCAGTGCAAAACACCACAGCTGCCAACTCCAGGTCATGAGTGGGATAATTCTTCTCATGAACCTTGAGCTGTCTGGACGCATAAGCTATCACCTTACCAACCTGCATAAGAACACAACCCAACCAACATCTAGATGCATCATATTATATAGTGTAATTCTCACCACACTTAGGCAAAGTAAGCACCGGGGCTGAAGTGAGTCTGTCCTTGAGCTCCTGGAAACTCTTCTGACAAGTCTCCATCCACTCGAACTTGGCCTTCTTCTTAGTCAAAGCTTTCAGTGGGGCTGCAATGGAAGAAAACCCTCCACGAACCTGCAGTAGTAACCAGCCAATCCCAGAAAGCAACGGATGTCAGTGACAGTAAGAGGTTTTGGCCAGTTCTTAACATCCTCATTCTTCCTGGGGTCTACCTCCACAGCTTCATCGGACACAAAATGACCTAGGAAGGTCACTGATCTAAGCCAGAATTAACACTTGCTGAATTTGGCATACAACTGATGTTTTCTAAGTACCTGCAAGGTTAGTATCAAATGCTGTTCATGATCTTCCTTGGTCCTAGAGTAGATGAGAATGTCATCAGTGAATACTATGACGAAAGAGTCAAGGTATTCATAAAAGAACCTGTTCATGAGATCCATAAATGCGACAGGTGCATTCGTGAGACCAAATGACATAACTAAGAACTTATGACCATAACAGGTACGAAAGGCTGTCTTTGGGATATCTCCATCCCTAACCCTAAGCTGGTGATACCCTGTATGAAGATTAATCTTGGAGAAGAAATTAGACCCTTTTGAGCTGATCGAACAAATCATCTATTCTGGGAAGTGGATACTTATTATTTATAGTGACTTGGTTGAGCTGCCGATAATCGATACACATTCTAAGGGTTCCATCCTTCTTTTTCACAAACAACACTGGAGCGCCCCAAGGGGATATTCTCGGCTGAATGAAACCCTTATCAGTGAGATCTTTTAACTGCAGCTTCAACTCTTTGAGTTCAGCTGGAGCCATTCTGTAGGGAGGAATTGAAATTGGTTTAGTATGGGGTTCTAAGTCGATACCAAAGTCAATCTCTCGAGGGGGAGGGACTCCAGACAAATTATCAGGAAATACATCTAGGAACTCATTCACTAAAGGCACTGAGTCTATGGAAGGAATGTCATGATCTAAATCATTATCACTCACAAGATGATACAATAACCCCTTAGACATCATTTTACTAGCCTTAAGGTTTGAAATCAAGGGATTAGGACGACTCGAGTTTTACCCCTCCCAGACCAGCTCTACCTCATTAGGGAAACAAAACATTACGAACCGGTGGGTTCTCCCTCTGAACATTTTGCCGGTTGACTTGGGCAATCGTGGCCTGGTCCTGCATAATGATGGACTGTGCCATCTGGGCCGGAGATGCCCGCACCTCCGAATCAGTGAACCCAGCTGGGTTAACCGGCATAGCCACTCCTTCAGCTGGAGCCTGGGGTGGAACCTGATTTCCCCCAGCAGCTGCTCCTCCTCTCCTCTGACCAACGTTCCTCCTAGTATTCATTCTCTGAAAACAATAAGAATTGATTTGAGACACGCTCATAACACCAAGAAATCATACATTAGGAAAAGCACAATAAGATCAGAAGAACGGAAATTTTCCTACGCATCATGCTGTCTCTAATTCAGGATAGTGGTGCACTTCACTACCATGACTTAGAAACTACTCAATGTGGTTGATGTGAACTTATTATCCTCGGAATTTAACCTAGTGCTCTGATACAAACTTTGTCACGATTGTAGTTTAGACCCCAAACGAGACCGGCTTCGTTGACCTCTGAGATGTCGCAGACAAACCTACTTACGTCATTCTTACTTCATCTAGGTTAACTTTAGCGGAAAATTTGAAACTTTTTGTTTCTTAACATGCATAAAGATCATTGTACTTACATTCATAATGTTCACAATCAACCATCTAACATTAAGATTATCAACTAAAACAAATAGTTCAATACTGCATCAAATGTATAATTGCCAAAATGGCACCAATACAATGTCCGAAATAAAAACGGAAAGAAACACTAGTGAAACATACTCCACTAGCTAAAGCCTACATCTAAGCTAGATAGTAACGGTAGACATCCTCGAAAGCATGAGGGCCTACCAAGTCCGGATGAAAGCTCCACGTCCGGATAGCTGCAACGTCAACCTGTAAGCTCTAGCGTCCACCTGTGCCTGCACCTAAAAATATAGAGTTGTATGGAATTAGTACACACTTGTACCAAGTATGGGTATATGCAAGCACACACCAAGGACATGCATGAGTAAGAAAAGCTCTTTCCTAACAACATGATTATGGAAAGTCAAGTCAGTGGACTTGCCAAATTGGGATTAGGAAAGTGAGTGAGCTTTCCAAATTTGGATTAGGAAAGTTAGTAAACTTTCCAAATTTGGATTAGGAAAGTCATGCCATGAGAATAACATGCATCATCATACTTATCATATTGCACACAGCACATAACATCTTACACATAGCACATATCATATTGCATATAGAACATAACATCTTTCATATAACTAATTCATATGCCATGGGACCTTGGAATCATGGACTTGACATTAAGAATTCCCAAAATGAGGGCTCAACATATGGGACCTCAACTAGGGAGCCTTCTTTAGCAAACACAGAGTCTGCTTCATTCATTCATACGTACTTCATTTCATTCATTCATAATCTAGTGTAAACAACAACTATACCTAGGATGTAGTTTAAGACTCTCATCGGGTTTGTTGTTCAATGATCAAGAATAATCTAGTATTATTACTTGAGTCTAGCTCACCTCTTGATTATCCTATCCTAACACCTTTAGTATCGTTCATTTCATTATGTGTATCATTTGAGGCTGGCCTCATTCATTCATTAGGAACTTTAACTTTAACCGACATAGACCATGTGAGCATCATGAAATCCAGTGTCTCCCCCACACCGAAAAGAGGTGGAATCACCGGCCAAAGTGACCAAATACATGCTAGCGTATATGGGAATTGAACCCCGCTAGATCCCTATATTGGAAGTATAGGTTCGAAGACTAGGAGATATAAGGAGACCCATACCCGGCATGCCGAACAGTCTCATCTCATGAGAGTTACGTGAACTTCCGCCCTTCTCGAAAGAAGGCATCACCGCTCATAGCTAGTATATCGGTGCTCCGTATAAAGTTCCATTTCATTCAACTCATACGTTATGGAAGCTGGCTTCTAGTATGAGGACATCATAGCTTAATAGAAAATTTCTCATCTCATCATTAGTATTAAGTATACATTATTCTCAATACTTTCATTAGAGTGTTCATAGAAACTGGTCTCTTCATTAAATTTACACTCTCATAGGTGAGTATGTTTTGGTAACATTTACTTAAGCTCATATGAGATTGCTCTCATCTTTTACATTAGCCTCTTATAATGTTGTCACCACATTCATTATCTTTAGCACATTGCTCTTCATAATTACTCACCCCTTATTACGTGAATGTTCATTTCATCATATGCCAATGCACTTGGCCATTTGTGTGTTTCACACTCTTAATTACCCCTCTAGGGTTTCATCATATTTACATAATATTCATTCATCGTATGCCAATACAGTTGGCCATTTAGTGTCTTTTACACTCGTACTTAACCCTTCTAGGTTTACATCATTTCATTACATACATCTTAGGTTCAATTATTTTTAAACGTATGTTAGACTTATGGGTATATACATACAAGCCATGAGGCTTCATTCATAGTTCTTTTAAGTGATTCATATATTTCTAAGATTACGTGGTACAAGACTTATGCATCTTGTATGTATGCCAAGATCTCAATTTCGATCTAAGTAGGTAGCATTATTCTTGAATGTTTAATTCACGTATGACTTATGTATCAATACGGAATTTGGGTAAGGAACCCGGTGTCGAATCCCTTGGACAACACTTCACATTTTATCTTTTTATTAAATTTCGGTCCACATAACATTGGGACCCTAGATCGAGCCCCAACATCAACGTTTCCTTTTTATTTCAATCCTTCGAAAATTCTCTTCCTTGGCCGAGGGGTTGTGGGTTCGAAACCCCACAACCCCTTTTATTTTTTTATTTATTTTTTTCTTTGACTATCTCGAGTTGACCATGAGGTTGTGGGATCAACCCCCCACAGCCTCACTTTTATTTTTCTGGTAAATCTTTTTTACTGCCTAGAGGTCGTGGGTTCGATTCCCACACGCCTCACCCTTTTTTGTTTCTTTTAATTTCTCCTTTAATCTGACCAAGAGGTGGTGGGTTCGAATCCCACTCCCCTCACGTCTTTATTTCTGTTTTAATTTTAGGGACTTCGGCTAAGGCACTCGGGTTCGAATCCAGTGTGCCACACTTATTTTATTTTAATTCATTATAGTAATCCTTAATGAAAATCACTAACTTTTCAGTCAAGGGTACCCAGGTTCAATCCCCCCTTAACCCCATTTCTTTTTTTTTCTTTTTTTGGAGCTTTTCACGTGTGATTTCTTGGGTTCAATCCCTAGCGACCTCACCTATTTTTCATTCATTTAACCTTTCACATTATTACCCTTCTTTTGGCCGAAACTAAACAATCACAATGCTGGAAATTTTAATAACATTTTGCAGCCTACTTTCTTCAACATTTATACATAAATTCATAGGGTAATTCGTAGATCATTTAATACGTTCTTAGGTGCATTTTTCATGGATTCGTTAAGCCAATAGATTATCATTCAAATCAGACACATTTCAACTCATATGAACATCACGATTTACATCAACATGTGTACATGAAATATAAAGAACTATCATGCCATTTCAAGTCCTAAACCATGTCCAATAGCCACGACAACACACACAAACACACGTAGTTACATTTTCGGAAAACATCAACATAAGTCACATAATTCCGAACATACATATAAATACATAATCATCACGAAAACACGTTTCATCCCTAGTTTTCTACAAGCAAACATAACCAACCTATGATTCAATGGGAGCTAGTGACAGGGACATGCAACGGGGAACAACCCTAGTTTTCGGAATAGATTCGTCTGAACCTAAAGGGTCTCTTGGGAAAGGGACCAAAAGAGAAGAGAACCCATACCTTTTTGACATTTAAACCTCGACTTGCTGCCCAAAAACTTCTCCAAACACACGTCCAACACCGAAAATTCAACACCCCACTCGACGGAAAACCTTCTCTTTGCCTACGTGATTGATTAACGTTTGTTTTTCTTATATTTTCGTGTGAGTTCTTCAAGTGTGAAGATCCTTGTAAATTTTCTGCTCTTGAATGTTATTTGGCAGAGAGAAACGTGAATGGGAAGAGAGAATGATGGTGTGTTGAGAAATAGATGTGAGAGAGTGATAGTTTTATTAGGCTTAGGAGTCTAGTTTAGGACTTAGTCAAATAAGGTTTTTATTAAATATTAAAAATCTGATTTCCCTTTTATTTTAAATCAGCTAATAAATATTAAATATAAATTAATTACATTAATTTACCAACTAAAATTAAAAACAAATTTAATCATTGCTTCCACATAGGTTCGAACCCGGGTGGAGAAAGACTTCACTCTTCGAACCCATTTTCGGCCCTCTCTCCAAAAAATGCCCCTCCACCTTATTAATTAAATAATTAATTATATATTTAGGGCAATTACGATACGAACCTTAGCCTGGAAAAATACCATTTTACCCCTAGACCCTCCAAACCTAAGATTTTCCCTTTTTAAGTCAGGTAAAGACTCTTTCGAGTAAATCTTCGTATTCGAGAGCCCTACATGGCTGGACCCAAACTTTCCTAACTCAACTAACTCCCCAAGTTAGTTGGATTGCTGTAGCAAGGGTTCGAGGTCTGGTTCTACGTGCATCAATCCGTGTGAACCCGGTCTAATAGTAGGCATTCTAGACACATTAAGCATTACTTATCATATCCATTTTTAGGATTGTTAAAAAAATACTCCACTAGTTCAAACCTACTACTAAGCGAGAAATGTTGTGACAACCCGAAAACGACTATGCTAAGTAAGGCCTAAACTTACCTAGAATGCCTAGGTTAGACAGGGTTCACACGGCTTGATACGCGTGGAACCAGACCTCTGAACCTATGCACCAGCTAAGCCAACCAACTTGGTGAGTTAGTTGATCTAGGCAGAGTTGGTTCCAGCCATGTAGTGTACCCGAATACTAGGATTCACCAGATGAGTCTTAACCGAACTTAGAGGGTTAGTCCTAGGTTTTAAGGGTTCTAGGGGTATAAAGGTAATTTGGGGCTAGGGGTAGTATAGTAATTACCCTAGGCTGATATTTAATTAATTAAATAAATATATTAATAGTCAAAATAAGTCAAATCTCGGTGGTCAAACCTGAGATTGACCTTACCTCCACACTCGGGTTCGAGCCGAGTTGGAGGCATAAGGGGGCACAAATTAATTGATTAAAAATTAATCAAAATAAGGAGGGGCATTATAATAACTTCATCTATATTTTATAATATGATTTTACCATTTTAATTGTGTTGGATAAGTCAACAACAATTCCCACAAATGGGGCGCATGACTCCCATTAGGAGTGTGCTTCATGCCCACTATTAATTCTTTATATTACTTCAAAAAACGTTTTTCAGCTTTATTTTACAATTCAAAAATAGAAAAATAAACGTTGCTCATTGTTCTAAAAGTATTCTGGGCTGCATCCATCAAAAAACAAAAGGAGAATTCGTGCGCCTAAGTGTTTTAAGTAAAGAAGTTCACTTGGGAACAAGAATCAAAGCTCGGAAGAAAGGTTTGTGTGGGGTTGGAAACGTGTGGTTGTGGCTGGTTGTAAAGGCTAAAAAGGTATGGGTTTTCTTCTCTCTTGGTCCCTTTCTCAAGAGTCCCCTAAGGTTCAGTTTAAGTCCAATCGAAAAACTAAGGTTGTCCCCCGTTGCATGCCCTATCATTAGATCCTATGAATGAATTGATGCATACGTTGGTATGACTTCTAGTAGATGATTTTAGGAATAATTGTGATTATGTGCAATGTGTGTTTCGGTCTGTTTATGATTGTGTATGAACGTCCGAATGTTGAATGCCATATGTGCACAAAACATGTTGTTTTTCCGTAACTGTGTTGTTATTGTTAACTTGAAGAAAATGGTGAATCATGTGTTATGCAATGTTGTGTGTTTAACATGCAAAAGAAATTGTGATGTTCATTAATAAGAAAGTGAAAGTAAAGTCCTTAATGAATTGGTCAAAAGTATATGTAAAACTATGAGTTAAACGCCTAGGCTAAATGCAAGAAAGTGAAGTAAAATTATAAGTTAATTGAGCATGGTTTCGGCTAGTCACTAGTATAAATGAAGAGAACTAGAGGCTGCCATTTAGAGTGAAACTTGAAATTTTAAGGTCCTTATACTAAGAGATTAAGCCGTAAAATAAAATAAAAGAAAATAGGGTGAGAGAGGGGATTCGAACTTGGGCAGCTTGAAAGAAGCCTTAAAATAAAAGAAAAAGAAAATAGTGAGGGAAGAGGGATTTGAACTCGGCTACTTGTCCAAGGGTGTGAGATACATAAATCTCACACCAAATAAAATAATAAAAGAATTGAGGCCACTGGGATTCGATCCCATATCCTCTTGTCCGAATGAGTGAAGTCATCTAGCACTCTAAATAATTAAAATTAAAGTGCTGCCCAAGGGATTCGAATATGGGTCCGTTGACTGAAATTGTGAGACACATTATAATGAAATGAAATTCAGCCACTAGGGATCGAACTTGGGTCCCTTGTGAATGTATAAATGCATGTCTTACACAACATATACTTAGATTGTCATGAAACACTTAGTTAATTATGAGTAACCCGAAATGGGTAAGACCATGAGTTAATGGTAAGATTACTAAATGAAACATTCACGTAATGAGGTGAGTAATTATATTATACTATGATGCTAATGAAAATAGCGACAACATGATAAGAGGCTAAGATGAATGGTGAGACAAGTCTCAACCAAGCCTAAGTAAAGGTCACCAAAAGTACTCACCTAAGAGAGTGTTGAACATTAAGAGACAAGTCTCAATCAGAATCTATATGTGAGTGTAAGGACAATTCACACTTAATAAGTAAAGAAGAGATGAGAGATCATCTAATGAGATATGACTACCTCATTCTAAGAATCAAGATTCGATGATGTATGGGTTGAATGTAAATAGGAACTTTAAACTAAGCACCGATAGGCTAGCTATGAGTGTTGATACCTTCCTTCGGAAAGGGCGGAGGTTCACATAAATCTCATGAGATGAGACTGTCCACTAAGGTGGGTATGGGTCTCCATAAATCTCCTAGTCTTTGAACTATGTTTCCATAATAGGGAACTTGCTTGGTTCGAACCCTTAAAGATAACATGTTTTGGTTTCACTTTGGCCAGTGACTCCACCTATTTTCGGTGTGGGGGAGACAATGGATTTCATTATGCTCACATGATCTATGTCGGTTAAGGTTGAAGTTCCTCAAAATATGAAAGATAATAAAATGAACGATACCGAAGGTGTTTGTGCAAGACAATCAGGAGGTGAGACCAGACTCATGTATTGACATTAGGTCATTCTTGGTTATTGCACTTCATGATCCCGATGAGAGTCTTAAACTTCATCCTTGGTATAGCAGGTGTTCACATCAGCCTATGAATGAATGAAATGAATAATATGAAGTACAAATGAACGAATGAAGCAGGCTCTGTGTTTGCTAAAGGAGACCCTCAGATTGAGATCCCATATGTTGGGCCCTCACTTGAGATGTCTTAATGCTACGTCCATGATTCCAAGGTCTCATTGAAATGAAATGTATACTATATGAAACATGAAATTTTTATTATGTGAACCTATGTGTGTATGATGTGTGAAATATTCATGGCATGACCTTCCTATTACGAAATAGTCAAAGTCAAGAGACTTGACCTTCAAAGAAAGCATGTGAATTCGGAAGAGCCATCCTTATTCATGCATTACCGTTATGTGTTGTTGCATGTACCTATACTTAGTACAGTGTGTACTAATTCCATACAATATTACTATTTTAGGTGCAGGCTCAGGTGGACGTTGAGGGTATCAATGCAGTTGTTCGGACTCAGAGATTTCATCCGGACTTGGTAGGTCCTCATGCATTCGAGGATGCCTGCCTTTATATCTCTTGCTTAATAGTAGGTTTGAACTAGTGGGGTTGGTTCCACTAGTGTTTCATTTCTATATTATTCAGACGCGTGTAATGATGCCATTTTGGCAAGTATTACTTATGACATGAGATTCCATTTCCTTCAAGTTGCATGATATTATAATTAGATGGTTGATGTATGAGAAATGAACTTCCTTAAACATATGCGTTTATATGAAGTCTATGTAAACTTCAACTATAAACAAAAAGTTTTAAATTTTCCCCTAAAATTAACCGTAGGAATGTGATGAATGCAAGAAGAGGCTTGTCTGCGACCTCTGAGAGGTCAACGACGCCGGGTGCGATTGGGATTCCAATATCCAGGTCGTGACAAATGTAAAGGCAGGCATCCTCGAATGCATGTGGACCTACCAAGTCCTGATGAAATCTCTGAGTCCGAACAGCTGCAATGATACCTTTAACTTCCACCTGAGCCTGCACCTAAAATAGTAATATTGTATGGAATTAGTACACACTTGTACTAAGTATGGGTATACGCAGAAACACATAACGGTAATGCATGAACAAGAATGGCTCTTCCTAATCAACATGCTTTCTTAGGAGGTCAAGTCTCTTGAATTGCCTAATTCATAATATGAAGGTCATACCATGAATATGTCACACATCATACATACATAGGTTCACATAACATACATTTCATATCCACTAGCCTTGGAATCATGAACGTAGCATTAAGACATCTCAAGTGAGTGCCCAACATATGGGACCTCAACCCGAGGGCCTTTTTTCGCAAACACAGAGTCTGCTTCATTCGTTCATTCGTACTTCACATTATTCATTTCATTCATTCATAGGCCGATGTAAACACCAGCTATACCTAGGATGAATTTTAAGACTTCATCGGGATCATGAAGTGCAATGACCAAGAATGACCTAATGACATTACTTGAGTCCGGTTTCACCTCCTGATTGTCTTGCACAAACACCTTTGGTATCGTTTAATTCATTATATTTCATACTTTGAGGAACTTTCAACCTTAACCATCATATATCATGTGAGCATCATGAAATCCGGTGTCTTCCCCACACCGACAAGAGGAGGAGTCACTGGCCAAAGTGAAACAAAACATGCTAGCTTTATGGGTTCGAACCAAGCTAGTTCCTTATGTTAGCAACATAGTTCAAAGACTATAAGATTTTGGGAGATCCATACCCACCTTGGTGGACAGTCTCATCTCATGAGAATTACTTGAACCTCCGCCCTTCAAGAAAGAATGCATCACCACCTATAACTAGCCTATCGGTGCTTTGTTTAAAGTTCCTATTTACATTCACCTCATACATCATCGAAGATTGCTTCTAGCATGAGGTAGTCATAACTCATTAGATCATTTCTCATCTCTTATTTACGTATTAAGTGTGAATTTTCCTTACACTTACATATAGAATGTGATTGAGACTTGTCTCTTAATATTCAACAATCTCTGGTGATTACTTTTGGTGACCTTTACTTAGGCTTGCTTGAGACTTGTCTCACCATTCATCTTAGCATCTTCTCATGTTGTCGCCATTTTCATTAACATCATAGTTTAACATAATTACTCACCTCATTACGTGAATGTTCATTTATTCATCTTGCCATTAACTTACATCATATGCCATGCACATGGCCTTTAGTGTACTTTACACTTATGGTAGTACCCCTTTCTGGTTACTCATATTTGGCTAAGTGTTTCATGATCATCTAAGTGCATATTGTACAAGACTTATGCACCTTGCACATTCGGCCAAGGGACCCGATTTCGATCCCAAGTGGCTGCGTTTTATTTTATTATATGTAAGACTTCTGTGCCTCACAATTTCAGTCAACAGTACCCGTGTTCGAATCCCTTGGGCAGCATGTATATTCTTTTGATTTATTTTCATTGTGTTGTGAGAAACTTATGAGTCTCCACACTTCGGCCATGAGGCCGGATTCGATTCCCATTTTACACACAATTTTTTTGTAAATTTACTCAAGACCTCTTCATCTAGTGCTTGAACCTTGAGTTTTTGAGTTCCACCCTCAATGGCAGCATCCCTTTTTCTCCATTTTTACAAGTGGTTAGCCGAGACTTATTCAATTAGTATAGGCCTTTAGTTCACTTTCTTGCATTTAGCCTAGGCGTTTAACTTAGAATTTTATATGAACTTGTAACCAATACTTTGATCTAAAATAATGTCCATCTACCCGTAGCACCTCTTATGCTCTAAGGCATCACATTTAGCCCAATTTCTTAATCACAGTACACTCACATATTCTTGTGTATTAACCTTTGTTGTGCAACGATTTCGTAGTTTCTATAGTGAAGCATTCGGGTTCATTAGGACCTTAGATTAGTATTTAGTCCTTGTCGAATTAACATAAATGTTCCTTTGTGCAGTTGATACCATGGCTGAGAGTCTTAGACTCCAAAGAATCGGCAGATTAATATTTCGTTAAGGACAATACTTTCATTTTCTTGTTCATGAATATCACGTTTTCTTTTTGTATGTTAAACACATAATATTACGTAACAAATAATTCACAATTTCTTCAAATAGACCATAAAAACATAATCACGAAAAATAGCATAATTGTGCACATGTAACATTCAATATTCGGACGTACATAACATGGCTTGTGCCATCTGCAGCAAGGCATTCCTCACTTCACCATCTGTCAACCTAGCTGGATTGACATGCACTTGATCAGCAGCAATTGGGGCTTGAGGAGGAACTTGATTTCCTTCAGCAGCAGCCTCTCCTACCCTCTTACCTGCATTTCTCCTCGTATTCATTATCTACACGTATATAAAAGAAGAGAGTTAGATTCATAATAACAGAATTATGTCACAATTCTACATAGCACGATAAAGAGTAAAAGAAGGGAAAATTTCCTAAGTATTATGCAGTCTCTAATTCATGATAATGGTGCACTTCACTACCATAACTTAGAAACTACTTAACGTGGTTGATATGAGCCTTATGTCTTAGATATTTAACCTAATGCTGTGATACCAAGTTTGTCATGACCCGGATTATGCTATCCAAATTGCAACCAGCGTCGTTGACCTCTCAGAGGTCGCAGAGAATCCTCTTCTTGCATTCATCACTTTCATACGGTTAGTTTTAGCGGAAAATTTAAAACTTTTGTTTATATTTGAAGTATACATAGACTTCATATTGAAAACATAGAAACGCGTATTTGTAAAGAAGTTCATTTCTCATACATCAACCATCTAGGTACAGAAACATAAAAGTTGAAATAAATATAACCTCATGTCAAAAGTAATACTTGCCAAAACGGCACCATTACAAGCGTCTGAATAAAATGGGAAAGAAACACTAGTGGAACATACTCCACTAGTTCAAACCTACTACTAAGCAAGAAATGTAAAGGCAGGCATCCTCGAATGCATAAGGACCTACCAAGTCTGGATGAAATCTCTCAGTCCAAACAGCTACAATGATACCTTCAACGTCCACATATGCCTGCACCTAAAATAGTAATATTTTATGGAATAAGTACACATTTGTACTAAGTATGGGTATATGCAGCAACACATAACGTTAATGCATGAACAAGAATGGCTCTTTTGAATCAACATGCTTTCTTAGGAGGTCAAGTCTCTTGACTTGCCTAATTCGTAATAGGATGGTCATACCATGAATATGTTACACATAATACATATATAGTTTCACATAACATACATTTCATGTTTCATATAGCATACATTTCATCTCCACGAGACCTTGGAATCATGGATGTAGCATTAAGACATTTCAAATGAGGGCCCAACATATGGGACCTCAACCCGATGGCCTCTTTTAGCAAACATAGAGTCTGCTTCATTCGTTCATTCGGACTTCACATTACTATTTCATTCATTCATAGGCTGATGTAAACACAAGCTATACCTAGGATGAAGTTTAAGACACTCATCGGGATCATGAAGTGCAATGACCAAGAATGACCTAATGTCATTACATGAGTCCGGTTTCACCACCTGATTGTCTTGCACAAACACCTTCAGTAATGTGTTAAACGAATCGTGAAAGAACCTCAAAACGAACTTATGAATGTTGTTAAATAAAGGCTAGAAAATTTATAAAATTTCCAGCACTTGGTGATGGAATTTTCGGCCAGAATACTTAAGGTTGAGAGGTTTACAAATATATTTAAAATATGTGAGGTAATTGGGGATTGAACCCAAGACCTCACTACATGAAAGCTGGAAAAAAAAGAGAGGTGTGGATTCGAACCCACAACCTCTCGGTCAAACAAGAGAGTAAGTGGGGAATTTTAAATTAATAAAAATAATGGGAGGAGTGGGATTCGAACCCACCACCTCTTGGCTGAAGAAGGATACAAAGAGAGAAATTAAAAAGAAAATAAAGTGAGGCTGTGTGGGCTCGATCCCACAACCTCACTGCCAACACTTAAGTAGTTAACTTTTAAATGAAAATGAAAATAAGGAGGCTGTGGGGGTTCGAACCCACAACCTCTAAGTCCCAAGCGAAATAAAGAAAAAAAAATAAAGAGAGGCTATGGGGGTTTGATCCCACAACCTCCTGGTTAAGCCAAAATGGACAAGGAAAATAAATGGGAAAAAAAGAGGGGCTGTGGGGGTTCGAACCCACAACCCCTCGGCCAAAGGAGAGAAGTTCTAGAAAAAAGGAATGTAAAAAGAAATGTTGATGTTTGGGTTCGACCTAGGGTCCCAATATCATGAAGACTAAATATAAAGTCAAGGAAAAATGTAAGTATTGTCCAAGGGATTCGAACTTGGGTTCCCTTGCCCAAACTACTGTATTGATACATAAGTCATACGTGAACAAAATATCCAAGAATAATGCCACCTACTTAGATCAAAATCAAGATCTTGGCATATATACAAGATACATAAGTCTTGTACTACATAATCTTAGGAATGTAAGAATCACTTAACGAACTATGAATGAAGCCCCATGGCTTGTATGTATAGACACATAAGTCTAACATACGTTCAAAAGTAAGTGAACCTAAGATGTATGAAATGAAATGATGAACCCTAGAAGGGTTAAGTATGAGTGTAAGATACACTAAATGGCCAAGTGCATTGGCATATGATGAGATGAACAATGAAATGATGAAATGAACAATGAAATAATGAAACCCTAGAAGGGTTAAGTAAGGGTGTGAAACACACCAAATGGCCAAGTGCATTGGCATATGATGAAATGAACATTCACGTAATAAGAGGTGAATAACTATGAAAAGCAAAGGTGCTAATGATGATGAATGTGGTGACAACATGATATGAGGCTAATGTAAATGATGAGAGTAATCTCAAATGAGCCTAAATAAATGTTACCAATACGTACTCACCTATGAGAGTGTAAGATAATGAAGAGACCAGACTCTATGAACACTCTAATGAAGGTATTGAGCTTAACACACTTAATACTAATGATGAGATGAGAAATCATCTAATGAGCTATGATGTACTCATACTAGAAGCCAGCTTCCATGACGTATGAGATGAATGAAATGAAACTTTATACTGAGCACCGATAGACTAGCTATGAGCGGTGATGCCTTCTTTCGGGAAGGACGGAGGTTCACGTAACTCTCATGAGATGAGACTGTCCGATATGGGTCTCCTTATATCTCCTAGTCTTCGAACCTATACTGCCAATATAGGGATCTGGCGGTGTTAATTTCCCATGTACGCTAGCATTTTATTGGATCACTTTGGCCGGTGATTCCAACTCTTTTCGGTGTGGGGGAGACACTAAATTTCATGATGCTCACATGATCTATGTCGGTTAAAGTTAAAGTTCCCAATGAATGAATGAGGCCAGCCTAAATGATGCAAATAATGAAATGAATAATACCAAAGGTGTTAGTATAGGATAATCAAAGGTGAGTTAGATTCAAGTAATGACATTAGGTCATTCTTGGTCATTGCACAACGAACCTAATGAAAGTCTTAAACCACATCCTAGGTATAGCTCGTGGTTACACTGGCCTATGAATGAAATGAAATGAAGTACGTATGAATGAATGAGGTAGACTCTGTGTCTGCTAAAGAAGATTCCCTAGTTGAGGTCCCATCTGTTGAGCCCTCATTTCTGGGATATCTTAATGTCAAGTCCATGATTCCAATGTCTCATGGCATATGAATGAATGATATGAAAGAAGTTATGTGCTACATGCAAAATGTATTGTATGCTATATGATATGTGCTATGTGTAAATGTTATGTGCTGTGTGCAAATGTGAAAAGTATGATGAGGTATGTTATTCTCATGGCATCACTTTCCTATTCCAAATCTGGAAAGATCATTGACTTTCCTAATCCAAATTTGGAATGTTCATTTACTTTCCTAATCCAAATTTGGAAACTTTCCTAATCCCAATTTGGCAAGTCTACTGACTTGACTTCCAAAAATCACGTTGTTAGGAAAGAGCTATTCTTTCTCATTCATGTCCTTGGTGTGTGCTTGTATATACCCATACTTAGTACAAGTGTGTACTAACCCTATACAAACTCTACTATTTTAGGTGCAGGCACAGGTGGACGATAGAGCTACAGGATCATCGTTGCAGTTATCCGGACGTCCAACATTCATCTGGAGTTGGTAGGTCCTCATGCTTTCGAGGATGCTACTATTTTATATTCTAGCTTAGTTTTAGAGTTGAGCTAGTGGAGCATGTTCCACTAGCGTTTCTTTCCTGTTTTTGTTCAGACTATGTATTGATGCCATTTTGGCAATTATACGCTTAATAAGAATTGAACTATTTCTTTCAGTTACTTATCTCTTAATGTTAGATGGTTGATGGTGAACAAATTACGAATGTATTAGAAATGTTTAGTAAGCAATATTTAGAAACAAAAATTTTCAAATTTTCCGCTAAAATTAACCTATGTAAAGTAAGAATGGCGTAAGTAGGCTTGTCTGCGACCTCTGAGAGGTCAACGACGCCGGTCTCGTCTGGGGTCTAGATTCCAGTCATGACAAAGTTGGTATCAGAGCACTAGGTTAAATTCCGAGAATAATGAGTTCACATCAACCACATTGAGTACTTTCTAAGTCATGGTAGTGAAGTGCACCACTATCCTGAATTAGAGACTGCATGAAGCGTAGGAAAATTTCCCTTCTTCTGATCTTATCGTGCTTTTCTGAATGTCTGATTTCTTGGTGATATGAGCGTATCTAACATCAATCTTTGTTGTTTTCAGAGAATGGACCCTAGGAGGGCTAATGGTCAAAGGAGAGGAGGAGCAGCTACTAGGGGTAATCAGGATCCACCCCAGGCTCCAACTGTAGGAGTGGCCATGCCAGTTAACCCAGCTGGGTTGACCGGTGCTGAGGTGAGGGCATCTTTGTCCCAGATGGCATAGGACATCACGATGCAGGCTCAGGATATGACTGCCCAAGTCAACCGGCAGGATGTTCAGAGGGAGAACCCACCGGTTCGCAGCATGGCTGACAGACTGCGAGATTTCACGAGTATGAACCCTCCCATATTCACAGGGGCTAAGACAATGGAGGATCCTCAAGAGTTTGTAGATGAGGTGCATAAGATCCTGGTGGCTATGGGGGACACTGATATTGAGAAGGCTGAGTTGGCTTCCTATCAGCTCAAGGATGTTGCACAGACTTGGTGCAAGATGTGGCAAGATAGTCGTGTCTTAGGTGGAGAGCCAGTCACTTGGGAGCTGTTCAAGACATCATTTTTGGAGAGGTTCTTTCCCAGAGAGATGAGGGAATCCAAGGTTGAATATTTCATCAACCTTAAACAAGGATCCATGATAGTCAGGGAGTATTCCCTGAAGTTTGTTAAGCTATCCAGGTATATTACTTTCCTTAGTATTTAATAGCAAGATTGAGGAGAGTACTGAGGCTTGTTGAATTATCCAGGTATGCTACTTCCCTGGTTTCGAACAGCAGGGATGAAATGAGTAGGTTCCTCACAGGAATCAATGGAGACCTGGAGGAGGAATGTCGGTCTGCGATGCTCCATGATAATATGGACCTTTCCAGGTTGATGGTGCATGTACAGCAGGTGGAGGAGAGCCGTAGAAAGAGGGGTATTCGTGATGTTAGGAGGCCTAGGCCTCACGATCAGGCAGGTCCCAGCCACGGAGGCCACAAAAACAACTTTGGCGTCCGTGAGCAGCCAAGGTTTAAGAAGGGACTCTCCCACCAAAGGGAGTCAAGTTCATCCAGTGGTCTCTATGATAGGGATTCCGGGTCCAGAGATAAGAGAAACAAGGAAGTATATACACCTAAGGAAAGGCAACCTTGCAGGAAGTGTGGCAGACAGCATGGAGGAGAGTGTATGATGGGCTCTAACGCTTGTTACAGCTGTGGAAAACCGGGATACATGGTGAAGGATTGTCCGAATAGAAGAAGTCAAGAACAAGGGAAGGAGAGAGTTCAGACTAATGGCCCAAATGAAGAGGCTCCAAGGAGGCAACGATTCTTCGCACTCAAGTCTAGGGGTGCAGGGGAAGGCACTTCTGATGAAGCCTCGGGTGCGTAGCCTTAATTAGCCTTTCATATATTTGACTGTGTATGGTGTTTATGCCCTAGTATGAGGTTAATATGTTTGAAGTCATCATGTTGGTTGCTGATTTATATGACTTTTATGTTGACTTATGTTGTATGCTTTGATGAGACTAGTTTAGGGAAGAATTCCTTAGTCTATTAATGTGAAGCTAATAGTAGGTTTCAAGGATGTGTACCATCATGTTAAGATGTGAATCAGATATTCACCCATGGAAGTATTGAAGTACCTACGTATGTGTACGTTCTATACATGACATACTTGTTGTTAGTAAAGAGTAGTGTCATTCGGGGACGAATTTTCCTAAGGGGGGGATAATGTAACAACCCTAAAAAAATGAATAAGCTAAATGTTTAAGGTGTCAAGAATGCTTGCGATTAGACAAAGGTTCACACGGATTGATACGCGTAGAACCAGACCTCAGAACCCTTACTACGACCAAGCCAACTAACTTGGGGAGTTAGTTGAACTTGGAAAGGTTGGAACCAACCAAGTAAGGCTCTCGAAAATGAAGATTTAATCGAAGGAGTCTTTACCGGACTTAAAAAGAAGAAATTTTAAGTTTTGAGGGTCTAAGGGTAAAATGGTCTTTAACCAGGCTAGGGGTAGTATCGTAATTACCCTAAATATATAATTAATTAATTATTTAATAAAGTGGAGGGGCAATTTGGGGAGAGAAGGCCGAAATTGGTCTCTTGAAATGAAGTCTTGCTCCACCCGGGTTCGAACCTAGGTGGGAGCAAGGATTTAATATGATTTTTTTTATTATTGGTGAATTAATTTAATAAATTTATAATTAATCGCTGATGTAAAAAGGAAAATCAGATTTTATTATTATTTATTATTTATTTACTTATTAATTAATGTTTTTTTTAAATTGACCAAGTCTTGCCAACTATCCTAGTTTTAAGATGCACTATCTCACACTATCTCTCTCCCTCAAGCCTAAATCTCTCTGTTTCTCATCCAAATTATTTTTCTTGGCTGCAAAAACAGAAGATAAACACATTAGAAAGCAATCAAAGGTTCTCTAAACTCAAAGAACTTACAAAAAAAAATATACAAGCAAGCAAGCTAACTTAAGAAACGAAAACTTTGCATCATCTTCTCGACGGGTTTGTGTTGAAGGTTTAGTGGAGGAGTTTGGCAGCACTTGGAAGGTGTGTAAAGCTACAACAAGGTATGGGTTTTCTCTCTTGGAATCCTTTATCCAAGAGGAATTTCTTTCTCCAAAAGTCGACATATGAAACTAGGGTTGTCCCCTTGAATGTTGAACTCCTTGTCCCTAGTCTCCTTCCAATTTTAATTTAAAATAGTTTAGAAATCATGTTGTTGGTATGGTTGCTGGTAGCAAAGTGTGAAATATGATGTTCCTTGTGATTTTATGTTTGTAAATAGCAAGCATGTTCAATTATGTCAACCAAAAATGATGTTGTGTAATGTGTAAAATGTTTGTTGTTGTTCTCCGTTTTGAAGTCTTAAAATGGCTTATTTGATGATTGGAATTATTGTGCATAAGGTGTGTAAATTTTGATTTTAAATGAAGTGTGAGGTGGTTGATCATAATTAAAAAAAATCAAAGCTAAAACAACAATGAATCTACACCTAAGAATGTGTTAAACGAATCGTGAAAGTACCTCAAAACGAACGTATGAATGTTGTTAAATAAAGGCTAGAAAAATTAATAAAATTTCCAGCACTTGGTGATGGAATTTTCGGCCAGAATACTTAAGGTTGAGAGGTTTAAAAATATATTTAAAATATGTGAGGTCAGTGGGGATTGAACCCAAGACCTCACTACATGAAAGCTGGAAAAAAAAAAGAGGTGTGGGATTCGAACCCACAACCTCTCCGTCAAACAAGAGAGTAAGAGGGGAATTTTAAATTAATAAAAATAATGGGAGGAGTGGGATTCGAACCCACCACCTCTTGGATGAAGAAAGAGACAAAGAGAGAAATTAAAAAGAAAATAAATTGAGGTTGTGGGGGCTCGATCCCACAACCTCACTGCCAACACTTAAGTAGCTAACTTTTAAATGAAAATGAAAATAAGGAGGCTGTGGGGGTTCGAACCCACAACCTCTAAGTCCCAAGCGAAATAAAGAAAAAGTAAATAAAGAGAGGCTGTGGGGGTTTGATCCCACAACCTCCTGGTTAAGCCGAAATGGACAAGGAAAATAAATGGGAAAATAAGAGGGGGCTGTGGGGGTTCGAACCCACAACCCCTCGGCCAAAGGAGAGAAGTTCTAGAGAAAAGTAACTAAAAACAAATGTTGATGTTGGGGTTCGACCTAGGGTCCCAATATCATGAAGACTAAAAATAAAGTCAAGGAAAAATGTAAGTATTGTCAAGGGATTCGAACTTGGGTTCCCTTGCCCAAA
>CM040625.1:52165956-52201797 GCA_022817965.1 Solanum lycopersicoides | reverse complement strand
ACGAAGGTGGTGGAATTCATCAATCTCCGCCAAGGAACGATGACTGTTCATGAGTATTCTCTGAAATTTACTCAATTGGCCAAATATGCTCCGTATTTGGTCTCCGACCCTAGAGACGAAATGAGTCGATATGTGACAGGTATATCGGATGACTTACAAGAGGATTGTCAATCGGCTATGCTACACGATAACATGAATATTGGTCGTCTCATGGTGCATGCAAGGAGGGTTGAAGAGGCTAGGGCAAAAAGGAAGGATAAGGATAAGGACTCAAGGAGGACAAGGTCTTATGAGAATGAAACTACTAAAGATAGGTTTGGAATTCAAGACAAGCCTAGATTCAAGATGAGGTTCTCAAACCACGTTCCATCCAAATTTCCCAAGACTAGGGATTCTAAAGCTCCTAGACCAAAAGTTGCCAAGGGAAAGGATGGGAACTCATCTAATGAGAAGCCTACATGTTCTAAGTGTGGGAAGGGTCACTATGGAGAATGTTTGGTAGGAACGGGGATTTGCTTTGGATGCGGGAAACGTGGTCATCGAGTTCGAGATTGTCCTAATGCTAAGGGACAAGAAAAAGGTGGTCAGCCAAGTGGTTCTAATAATGCTCCCAAAAAGAACCGTTTTTATGCTCTTCGTACGAGAGATGACCAAGAGGCCTCTCCCGATGTGGTGACTGGTATGTTACAGATCTTTGCCATTCATGTGTATGCATTACTTGATCCGGGTGCTACTTTGTCTTTCGTTACTCCCTTAGTAGCTAAGAAGTTTAGTACATTACCCGATGTTTTGCATGAACCTATTTTGGTGTCTACTCCGGTGGGTGAGACAGTGGTAGCAAAAATATTCTATCGAAATTGTCCTATTTCAATGCCTCATAGAGTTTTTCATATTGATCTAGTTGAGCTAGACATGCTTGATTTTGATGTCATATTAGGTATGGATTGGTTGCATGCTAGTTTCGCTTCCATCGATTGTAGGACTAGAGTTGTGAGGTTTTGTTTCCCAAATGAACCCGTCATAGAGTGGAAGGGTGGCAGTTCTCTTCCTAGAAGTCGTTTCATATCATGCCTAAAGGCATGGAAAATGATCTCGAAGGGATGTATCTACCATATTGTGAGAGTCCAAGAAGTGGATTACGAAGTTACTCCTATAGAGTGAGTCCCCGTGGTGAGTGAATTTACGGAGGTCTTTCCTGATGACCTTCCTAGCATTCCTCCCGAACGGGAAATCGATTTCGGTATCGATTTGCTACCGGAAACAAATCCTATCTCTATTCCTCCTTATAGAATGGCTCCGGCCGAGTTAAAGGAATTGAAGGCACAACTTAAAGATTTGCTAGACAAGGGCTTTATAAGGCCTAGCATTTCTCCATGGGGTGCTCCGGTGTTGTTCGTGAAAAAGAAGGATGGATCCTTGAGAATGTGTATTGACTACCGACAACTCAACAAGGTTACTATCAAGAACAAATATCCTCTCCCTCGGATTGATGATTTATTTGATCAACTCCAAGGAGCGAGTTACTTCTCAAAAATCGACTTAAGGTCAGGGTACCATCAGCTTAGGGTGAGAAATGAAGATATTCCAAAGACAACTTTTCGGACTCGATATGGGCATTATGAGTTCGTGGTTATGTCCTTTGGTCTCACAAATGCTCCGACGGCGTTTATGGATCTGATGAATAGGGTGTTTCGAAGTTACCTTGACTCATTCGTTATTGTATTTATCGATGATATCTTGGTGTATTCGAAAAAATGAGGTTGATCACATGAATCATCTAAGGGTAGTATTGCAAACCCTTGGGGAGCATAAATTGTTCAGCAAGTGCGAGTTTTGGCTGAGGTCGGTGGCGTTTCTTGGGCACATCATCTCTAGTGAGGGAGTTGAGGTAGACCCAAGGAAAACAAATGCGGTAAGAAACTGGCCTAGACCCTTGACCCCAACTGACATTAGGAGTTTCTTGGGTCTAGCAGGTTATTATCGAAGGTTCGTAGAAGGTTTTTCATCCATTGCATCTCCTTTGACTACATTGACTCAAAAAGGTAAAAAGTTTGAGTGGTCAGAGGCATGCGAGAGGAGTTTTCAATTATTGAAGGATAAGCTTACTTCCGCTCCGGTGTTAACTTTACCGGAAGGATCTAAAGGGTTCATTGTGTATTGTGATGCATCCCGCGTAGGCTTGGGGTGTGTGCTTATGCAAAATGGGAAGGTGATTGCCTATGCTTCACGGCAACTTAAGGTGCATGAGAGAAATTACCCTACTCATGACCTTGAGTTAGCGGCCGTGGTATTTGCTTTAAAAATATGGCGACATTATTTGTATGGTGTCCATGTGGATGTTTTCATGGATCATAAGAGTCTTCAATATGTGTTTACCCAAAAAGATTTAAATCTTCGACAAAGAAGGTGGTTAGAATTGTTGAAAGATTATGATATGAGTGTAATATATCATCCCGGCAAGGCAAATGTGGTGGCGGACGCATTAAGCCGTATGACTATGGGTAGTGTGGCACATTTAGAAGAAATCAAGAAAGATCTAGTAAAAGATGTGCATCGTTTGACTAGATTGGGAGTACGACTGATGAGTTCTCTAAATGGAGGTGCCATGGTTCATCATAGCTCCGAGTCATCATTGGTGGTTGAGGTGAAGTCTAAACAACATCTTGATCTACTATTGATGGAGTTAAAGGAATCGGTTTTTGGCAAGATGAACGAATCATTTTCCTTAGGGGAAGATAATGTGTTGAGGTACCAAGGGAGATTATGTGTTTCCGATGTTGATGGATTGAGGGATCGGATCCTTGATGAAGCTCATGGATCCCATTATTCCATCCATCCCGGTTCTACAAAGATATATCATGACCTTCGAGAAATATATTGGTGGGAAGGTTTGAAGAAGGATATAGCGGAATTTGTTGCTAAATGTCCGAATTGTCAACAAGTGAAGGCGGAACATCAAAAGTCGGGTGGCTTACTACAAGAAATTCAAATTCCTACTTGGAAGTGGGAAGACATTAATATGGATTTCGTAGTAGGGTTGCCTCGGACTCAAAAGTCATTTGATTCTATATGGGTGATTGTTGATAGATTAACTAAGTCCGCTCACTTTATTCCCATCAAATCTACGTATTCGGCGGAAGATTATGCGAAAATCTTCATAGATGAGATTGTGTGTCGTCATGGTATTCCGTTATCCATCATTTCGGATCGAGGTGCACAATTCACATCTAGGTTTTGGAAGTCGTTTCAAAAGGGTTTGGGTACTAAAGTAAAATTAAGTACCGCCTTCCATCCTCAAACGGATGGTCAAGCGGAACGCACGATTCAAACTCTTGAAGATATGCTTAGAGCTTGCATCATTGATTTTAAAGGGAGTTGGGATAAGCATTTGCCGTTGGTGGAGTTTGCATATAATAATAGTTTTCATTCGTCCATCTCCATGGCTCCCTATGAAGTCTTGTATGGTAGGAGGTGTAGGTCTCCTATAGGATGGTTTAAAGTAGGTGAGTCATCGATATTTGGTCCCGACTTGATTTATAAGACATTGGAGAATGTACATATCATAAGAAATAGGTTACAAATAGCCTATAGTCGACAAAAGTCCTATGCCGATAATAGAAGAAGGGACTTGGAGTTTGAAGAGGGTGATAAGGTGTATTTGAAAATTTCACCTATGAAGGGAGTGGTAAGATTTGGCAAGAAAGGGAAGTTGAGCCCTCGATATGTAGGCCCTTATGAGATTTTTGAAAGGGTTGGTAAAGTTGCCTATCGTTTAAAATTACCTGATGAACTAGCCTTGGTTCATCCGGTTTTCCATGTCTCTATGTTGAAGAAGTGTGTCGGAGATCCCGAGTCAATTCTTCCTCTTGAAGGCCTTGGAGTCAAGGATAACCTCTCTTATGAGGAGGTTCCGGTTCAAATCCTTGATAGGCAAGTGAAAAGGTTGAGAAACAAAGAGGTGGTCTCCGTAAATGTATTATGGAGAAACCACCTAGTTGAGGGTGCAACATGGGAGGCTGAGGCCGATATGAAAACCCGTTACCCTCATCTTTTTGATGTTTAAGGTTAGCATCTCTCTCTAATGATATAAATACGATAGATATTGTAAATCCCTGTTGTTTTTGTGAAACTTTGCAAAACTCCTAGTTTTGGAGACTTCGAAAATGGAGTCACTTTAAGGTGACCTTAGATAAATTTTGAAGTTTTCTTGCTTCTTGCAAAATTGAGTCAATTTTTATGATTTAGGTATGTTTAATCCTTGTTGATATTGTATTGAGTATATTGATAAAAAATGAACTTTGTACTAATTGATTTGTGTGATAAATAATTGAGATCATGCCTATATGAAAAGGAGAAAAACCTCATGAGGAAATGTTGAGATCATGTATGGTAAATTGATGTTTGAAGTATTTTTATGAAACAATATAGTTCATGCTAACTAAATATTGTAAATTGGTTGAGCTGCTAGTCTTGAGTCTACTCCCACATTTTAAGAGTGTTTGGTGTCATTCGGGGACGAATGTTCCTAAGGGGGGGATAATGTAACATTTTGAAATACCGAGGTCATGTGATAAGACTTAAATGGTCTCCTTAGGATCTAAACCAGTGTTCCTAGCCAAATAGGCATATTTGGAGTCTTTGAAGTGGTGTTGGAACCGAAACTCTTAAACGTCCGGCAAATTGGGTCATAAGAGGGCTAAAGTGTCCTTTTGATATAACCAAGTTAAAGAGTCGGATTCTGGTAAACAGTTGTAACCATAGGTGTAAAATGTTGTGTGGAATGGTTTCATTCTGGAAAAGTCAGGGTACGACTCCCCGAGGACCAAAACAAGGACCCTCGAGGAGGACCCTTGAAACAGCAGGGCATGACGGACCCCATGACGGGGAGTCACAGGCGCGACGGGGCGTCGAGGCCTCCGTCGTGCCAGCCTTAGCTCCTGGGGAAAAAGCCTCCGCCGGCACAAGTCTCTCACCAACGTGACGGATGTGCAGGACGGAGGGATGTCAGTCCGTCACGCCCACGACGGACCGTCGTGCCATCCTTGGTGTCTGGGAAGAAACCCTCTGCCTACACAAGTCTCTGACCAACGTGACGGATGTGCAGGACGGAGGGATGTCAGTCCGTCACTCCCACGACGGGCCGTCGTCGGGGATCCGTCGTGGAGGGTCTGTGGCAGTTTCAGAAAAGTTAGTTTTTTTAGTTAGTTAATTAATTAAGTGTCTTAGGGGTAATTAGGGGTTTAAGAGAGTCTAATTAAGTGACTTAATACCCCACTATAAAGACCCCAACCCTCATTAGCCTAATCATTCTCTCAAAAACAAAACTCTCTTCCTTCTCTCTACTTTCTCTCTATTGGAAGACTCCATTGGAGATCAACTTGGGGAGATCTTTGGGGGCTGGATTAGCACGAAATTCACCATCAAAACGTCATCAAACCTTAAGGTATGGGATCTAATTCACCTTTGAGATTCTTTCCTCAAAGGGTTCCTTCAAAGCTTTTTCGAAAAAGTTGATTTTCTTATGGGTTTTATCCAAATCCGAATTTGATCATGTGAATTGAGTTAATTATGTATTCTTTGGGTTAGAATGAATAGATTATCATGAATTGTAACTTGATTATGGTTAATTGATGTAGTTTGATCTAGATTGTGGGTGATGACCCCTAACCCTTAACCCTAAGTGGAAAATTGATATGAATTAGGTTGAGTTTGATAGAATTGGTCTCATAATTAGTTAAATGGTCTTTAATGATTGTTATTGCATTGATTATGGATCTATTATGATGAATTGAAGTTCTTCACACCTATGTTCTTGAATATTTAATCTAAGTCAAGAAGATACCCTTGAGATCATGATATTAAGCTTTGACGTAGTATTGCTTCATAGTATAGTGCTTCTCTTGATTAGTTCTCGTGATTTGTTATTGAATTACATTGACGTGATGATCTAAGATTGGTTGATCTATGGGTTAATGGTATGGTCCTTTATTGATGGACTAGGGAGGAGTATTGGTAAGTCTTGATGATCCTAGCCTTTACTTCAAATTATGGTTAATTGTCATCAAGTGATAATGTTATGTTGAAGTATGCTTTGATTAATGTGATAAGTTGATATGACACATGAATTGATATGCTTAGGTTGGTTGTGAGGTTGATAGGTGTAATGTAATATAGGGAAGTTGTACGATGTGCCCTATTATGATGAGATGTACGAGGGTTAACTTCACCTATTTTGAATTGTTAATGAAAGGACTAATTCTCATACAATTAATATTGAGCTATAATGATGATATATAAGGGATTGACCCTTCTATCTAATTAAATTGAGAAGATTAATAAAGATTAATGGCTTCTCAAAAAATGGGGACTTAGCTTAGCACCGAGCGAACTTGACATTGAGAGGTGTTGACTTCCCTTAGAGGAATATTCACCATTTGTCTTTTATAGAGTGTTGACTTCCCTTAGAGGAATACTCACCTATGGATCTACATGAAGTGTTGACTTTCCTTGAGAAATATTCACTCATGAATTCTCATGAGGTGAGGTCCCATTACCGAATGGTATATAGAGGGAATACCTATCTCTTAGTTCTTGAACTATGTTGCCACCATAGGATACTAGCTAGTGGATCCACCTAGATATCTATGTTTACATTAGGTTCTACCTTGGCCGGTAGACCACCTTCCATCGGTGTAAGGTTTTGTAACACCGGATTCCACATTCGATTATGTGGTCTATGTCGGTTAATGCAAATGTTCCCTAAACTAAAATGAATGAACAAGGTATAGTCCAATCAAAGTAACTTGAGAGGTTGGCTATAGCTTAGGTAGGGGTATGGGACTCTACCTACGCCTTGCACTAGTTTTCCTTGATAGGAACTTTGAGAAGTCAATATTATATATGTAAAGAGATGGTATAATGTAAATGGTTTGTATGTTGAATAACATGCTTATGAATATGATGTTGTTGTCTTTGCTTGAAGAAGGACGTATTATGATATGAAGAGTATGTTGGTAAGCAAATTGCTAATTGTAGTCTTGGTAGGTTACTTGATTGAGTAGGAGACATGGTAATTTTACTTGATCATTGCACTTGTGACTTATTGAAGGTTATCATTAGTATACTTTGTTTTGCTATGGTTTAATTGCATATGTAGTCTATTATGTTTTCATAAATGTCCCTTTTTTAAATATATTTGATTGGTAATTGTATATGAGATTCCATACTTAGTACATGTGGACTACTAATCCCTTTTCTTTCCCTTTTCCCAAACATATTAGGTTCGGGTCGTTGAGCTTGATCCAAATTGCTAGGAAGGAAGACTTGGGTATTTTGCCATCCAAGTGGTAGGTCCTCACTCTCTCGAGGACGTAGCCGATATCTCTCTTTTATGATGTGTAGTTACTATGATTCTATGTTGACTCTATTATTCTCTTGAGACGATGTAGTAGACAGCCTATATGTGGCTTCTTTCATTTGATGTAGGGCTATGCCCAAGACTTATTGTAATCGATAGATGGTTTATGAGATGAGACGGTTTTATGACTATTATTTTCTAAATATATAAGTGTATGAAATAAAAGTAGAAGACTAAGTAATCTTCGTATATGAACAAGTCTATGTATACTTGATATATATAATGATGTGTATGTAGAGGTCTATGTAAACCTCCGAGTAGTTTAGATAAAAAGTTTTTAATTCTTTCTGATTTTTAGATCGATGAATGTTATGACGAAGCTAAGAGGCTTGTCTTAGTCCTCCAAGAGTACGAAGACGCAGGTTACGTCTAGGGGGTAAACCCGGATGTGACAATTAAGAGACAAGTCTCAATCAGAATCTATATGTAAGTGTAAGGACAATTCACACTTAATAAGTAAAGAAGAGATTAGATATCATCTAATGAGATATGACTACCTCATTCTAAGAGTCAAGATTCGATGATGTATGGGTTGAATGTAAATAGGAACTTTAAACTAAGCACCGATAGGCTAGCTATGAGTGTTGATACCTTCCTTCGGAAAGGGCGGAGGTTCACATAAATCTCATGAATGAGACTGTCCACTAAGGTGGGTATGGGTCTCCATAAATCTCCTAGTCTTTGAACTATGTTTCCATAATAGGGAACTTGCTTGGTTCGAACCCTTAAAGATAACATGTTTTGGTTTCACTTTGGCCAGTGACTCCACCTATTTTCGGTGTGGGGGAGACAACGGATTTCATTATGCTCACATGATCTATGTCGGTTAAGGTTGAAGTTCCTCAAAGTATGAAAGATAATAAAATGAACGATACCGAAGGTGTTTGTGCAAGACAATCAGGAGGTGAGACCAGACTCATGTATTGACATTAGGTCATTCTTGGTTATTGCACTTCATGATCCCGATGAGAGTCTTAAACTTCATCCTTGGTATAGCAGGTGTTCACATCAGCCTATGAATGAATGAAATGAATAATATGAAGTACAAATGAACGAATGAAGCAGGCTCTGTGTTTGCTAAAGGAGACCCTCAGATTGAGATTCCATATGTTGGGCCCTCACTTGAGATGTCTTAATGCTACGTCCATGATTCCAAGGTCTCATGGAAATGAAATGTATACTATATGAAACATGAAATTTTTATTATGTGAACCTATGTGTGTATGATGTGTGAAATATTCATGGCATGACCTTCCTATTACGAAATAGTCAAAGTCAAGAGACTTGACCTTCAAAGAAACCATGTGAATTAGGAAGAGCCATCCTTGTTCATGCATTACCGTTATGTGTTGTTGCATGTACCCATACTTAGTACAGTGTGTACTAATTCCATACGATATTACTATTTTAGGTGCAGGCTCAGGTGGACGTTGAGGGTATCAATGCAGCTGTTCGGACTCAGAGATTTCATCCGGACTTGGTAGGTCCTCATGCATTCGAGTATGCCTGCCTTTATATCTCTTGCTTAATAGTAGGTTTGAACTAGTGGGGTTGGTTCCACTAGTGTTTCATTTCTATTTTATTCAGACGCGTGTAATGATGCCATTTTGGCAAGTATTACTTATGACAAGAGATTCCATTTCCTTCAAGTTGCATGATATTATAATTAGATGGTTGATGTATGAGAAATGAACTTCCTTAAACATATGCGTTTATATGAAGTCTATGTAAACTTCAACTATAAACAAAAAGTTTTAAATTTTCCGCTAAAATTAACCGTATGAATGTGATGAATGCAAGAAGAGGCTTGTCCGCGACCTCTAAGAGGTCAACGACGCCGGTTGCGATTGGGATTCCAATATCCAGGTCGTGACAAATGTAAAGGCAGGCATCCTCGAATGCATGTGGACCTACCAAGTCCTGATGAAATCTCTGAGTCCGAACAGCTGCAATGATACCTTTAACTTCCACCTGAGCCTGCACCTAAAATAGTAATATTGTATGGAATTAGTACACACTTGTACTAAGTATGGGTATACGCAGAAACACATAACGGTAATGCATGAACAAGAATGGCTCTTCCTAATCAACATGCTTTCTTAGGAGGTCAAGTCTCTTGAATTGCCTAATTCATAATATGAAGGTCATACCATGAATATGTCACACATCATACATACATAGGTTCACATAACATACATTTCATATCCACTAGCCTTGGAATCATGAACGTAGCATTAAGACATCTCAAGTGAGTGCCCAACATATGGGACCTCAACCCGAGGGCCTTTTTTCGCAAACACAGAGTATGCTTCATTCGTTCATTCGTACTTCACATTATTCATTTCATTCAGTCATAGGCCGATGTAAACACCAGCTATACCTAGGATGAAGTTTAAGACTCTCATCGGGATCATGAAGTGCAATGACCAAGAATGACCTAATGACATTACTTGAGTCCGGTTTCACCTCCTGATTGTCTTGCACAAACACCTTTGGTATCGTTCAATTCATTATATTTCATACTTTGAGGAACTTTCACCCTTAACCATCATAGATCATGTGAGCATCATGAAATCCGGTGTCTTCCCCACACCGACAAGAGGAGGAGTCACTGGCCAAAGTGAAACCAAAACATGCTAGCTTTATGGGTTCGAACCAAGCTAGTTCCCTATGTTGGCAACATCGTTCAAAGACTATAAGATTTTGGGAGATCCATACCCACCTTGGTGGACAGTCTCATCTCATGAGAATTACTTGAACCTCCGCCCTTCACATAAGAATGCATCACCACCTATAACTAGCCTATCGGTGCTTCTTTAAAGTTTCTATTTACATTCAACTCATACATCATCGAAGATTGCTTCTAGCATGAGGTAGTCATAACTCATTAGATCATTTCTCATCTCTTATTTACGTATTAAGTGTGAATTTTCCTTACACTTACATATAGAATGTGATTGAGACTTGTCTCTTAATATTCAACAATCTCTTAGGTGATTACTTTTGGTGACCTTTACTTAGGCTTGCTTGAGACTTGTCTCACCATTCATCTTAGCATCTTCTCATGTTGTCGCCATTTTCATTAACATCATAGTTTAACATAATTACTCACCTCATTATGTGAATGTTCATTTATTCATCTTGCCATTAACTTACATCATATGCCATGCACATGGCCTTTAGTGTACTTTACACTTATGGTAGTACCCCTTTCTGGTTACTCATATTTGGCTAAGTGTTTCATGATCATCTAAGTGCATATTGTGCAAGACTTATGCACCTTGCACATTCGTCCAAGGGACCCGATTTCGATCCCAAGTGGCTGCGTTTTACTTTATTATATGTAAGACTTCTGTGCCTCACAATTTCAGTCAACAGGACCCGTGTTCGAATCCCTTGGTCAGCTTGTATATTCTTTTGATTTATTTTCATTGTGTGTGTGTGAGACTTATGAGTCTCCACACTTCGGCCATGAGGCCGGATTCGATTCCCATTTTACACACAATTTTTTTTTTAAATTTACTCAAGACCTCTTCATCTAGTGATTGAACCTTGAGTTTCTGAGTTCCACCCTCAATGGCAGCATACCTTTTTCTCCATTTTTACAAGTGGTTAGCCGAGACTTATTCAATTAGTATAGGCCTTTAGTTCACTTTCTTGCATTTAGCCTAGGAGTTTAGCTTAGAACTCTACATGAACTTGTAACCAATACTTTGATCTAAAATAATGTCCATCTACCCGTAGCACCTCTTATGCTCTAAGGCATCACATTTAGCCCAATTTCTTAATCACAGTACACTCACATATTCTTGTGTATTAACCTTTGTTGTGCAACGATTTCGTAGTTTCTATAGTGAAGCATTCGGGTTCATTAGGACCTTAGATTAGTATTTAGTCCTTGTCGAATTAACATAAATGTTCCTTTGTGCAGTTGAGACCATGGCTGAGAGTCTTAGACTCCAAAGAATCGACAGATTAATATTTCGTTAAGGACACTACTTTCATTTTCTTGTTCATGAATATCACGTTTTCTTTTTGTATGTTAAACACATAATATTACGTAACAAATAATTCACAATTTCTTCAAATAAACCATAAAAACATAATCACGAAAAACAGCATAATTGTGCACATGTAACATTCAATATTCGGACGTACATAACAAAATCATAAACAGTCCAAGAACACACATTGCACACAATCAAAATCATTCCTAAAATCATCTACCAGAAGTCATACCAACGCATGCATCAATAGTTCATAGGATCTAATGACAGGGGCATACAACGGGGACAACCTTAGTTTTTAGATTGGATTTGAACTAAGCCTTAGGGGACTCTTGGGAAAGGGACCAAGAGAGAAGAAATCACATACTTTTTTCAGCTTTGACAACCAGACACAAACACGTCCTAACCCACGCACAAACCCCTCTTCCGAGCCTTCGTTCTTGTTCACAAGTGAATTCCTTTACGTGATTTCTTAAAGCACTTAGGCGTATAATTTTTCTTTTATTTTTTGATTTGATGAAGCCGAGAACTCTTTAGAACAGTACGCTTATTTTGTTTTCTGTTTTTGAATTGCAAAGTAAAGATGAAAAATGTTTTGTGGATATAGAATGAATTAAGAGTGCACATTGAGTACACTCCTAGTGGGAGTCGTGCGCCTCTTTTCTTTTGGGGGTTTGTTGTTGACTTATTCAACACAATTTAAATGATAAGATCAGATTATAATCTACATGTTAAGTTACTATAATGCCCCTTCTTATTTTTTCTAATTTAAAGCACCTAAATTACCAACTTTAATGCCCCCAACTCAGCTCAAACCCGAGTATGGAGATCCGGTCAAACTCGAGTTTGACCAACGAGCTTTGACCCATTTTGACTAATTAAGAATCTTATTTAATAAATTAAGCAGAAAAATTCTATGTACGTTTAGGTCTTATTTAGCATAGTCATTTTCGGGTGGTCACATTATCCCCCCCTTAGGAACATTCGTCCCCTAATGACTACATATCATTTAAACAAAGAGGGTGATTTTCAGAAGTTACTTCATCATACTTACACGTTTCTCTTTTGTGAATATCTGATTCACACTTATTTAGAGGATGCATACCATTCAAGCTTCTATAAAGCTTCATATTTGAGATTGAGGAATTTCCTTCCTAGTCACACTTAACTTAATGCACATCACAAATCATGCAACACAGAAAACATGTCTATGCTACACAAAAACAGCAACATAAATTGCAAACATAACTTCGTTTTAGCTCATATAGTGCTATTATAAAACATACGATTAGTGAACAAATGAGGATCGAGGTACCTCATATCATCCACAGCCTTCCATGTTGCTCCCTCAACAAGGTGGTTCAACCATAGGACTTTCACGGTGGCAGCCTCCTTGTTCCTCAGTTGCTTCACTTGACGATCTAAAATTTTGATTGTAACCTCTTCATAAGAAAGGTTCTCATCACATCCTAACCCCTCAATAGGAAGGATGGATGCTGGATCGCCTAGACACTTCTTTAGCATTGAAACGTGAAATACTGGATGAACAGAAGCCAAATCTTGAGGTAACTTCAATTCGTAGGCAACATTTTCTACTCGCTGCAAGACCTCATAAGGACCTATATACCTTGAAATCAACTTACCTTTCTTACCAAACCTCATCACCCATTTCATAGGTGATATCTTCAAGTAGACTTGATCACCCACCTAAAATTCTAGAGCTCTCTTTCTGTTGTCTGCATAGGATTTTTGACGACTGTAAGCAGTAGACAATCTGTCTCTGATTATTTTCACCTTCTCCATACCCTCATGTACAATCTCAGGGCCAAGGATGGCAGATTATCCTACCTCAAACCACCCAACAGGAGACCTACATCTTCGGCCATATAGTGCTTCAAAATGTGCCATCCCAATATTGGAATGATAGATATTATTGTAAGAGAACTCTATCAGCGGCAAGTGATCATCCCAACTCCCCTCTAAGTCAATAACATATGCTCTCAACATGTATTCAAGCGTTTGGATGGTACGCTCTGCTTGTCCATCCATTTGCGGATGAAAAGCAGTACTAAGCTTTAGCTGTGTACCCAAGCCCGGTTGGAAAGATATCCAAAATTGAGAAGTAAATTGGGCTCCCCTATCCGAGATGATAGACAGAGAAATCCCGTGCCATCTCACTATCTCATCAATATAAAGCTTGGCATAATCTTCATCCTTGTAAATAGAATTCACAGGTATGAAGTGAGCGGACTTGGTCATTCTGTCAACAATAACCCAAATGGAATCATGTAGTTTCCTAGTCTTTGGCAGACCAACCACAAAATCCATATTGATATCCTCCCACTTCCATGTTGGAATTTCAATCGTTTAACCTGTTGACAATTCGGACACTACTCCACGAATTTAGAGTTATCTCTCTTCATGCCTTCCCACCAATAGACCTCTTTAAGGTAATGGTACATCTTGGTGGAACCTGGATGAATGGAATACCTGGAACCATGAGCTTCTCGAAAAATATTAGACCTCAAATTATAAACAATGGGCACACATAACCTGTTTTTGTACCTCAGTACACCATCCCCTCCTAGGGAAAACGATTCATTCAGCTTACTCAATGTTGAGTCTTTAAACTTCATGAGTACTGGGTCGAGATACTTATTCGCTTTAACATCTACAACAAATAAGGATTCGGAACTTGAGTGAACCGAAACACCCCCACTTGGTTCATCCGCCAGCCGTACACCCAATCTAGCCGATTGGTGTCCCTCTTTAACCAGCTCCTTCTTTTCTTCATCAATATGAGACATGCTGCCCATGCTCAATCGACTAAACACATCAGCCACCACATTGGCCTTATCTAGGTGATAATAACAACTCATATCATAATCTTTGATAAGTTCTAGACATCTCCTCTGACGAAGGTTCAACTCCCTCTATGTAAAAACACACTGAAGACTTTTATGGTCAGTATATACATCAACATGTACACCATATAAAAAATGTCTTAATAGTTTCATTGCAAACACCACAACAGTGAACTCAAGATCATGAGTAGAATAGTTCTTCTCATGGATTTTCAACTGTCTTGATGCATATGCAATCAGCTTGCCAGCTTGCATCAGAATACATCCCAAACCTACACGGGAAGCATCACAATACACCACATATCCTGCACCACTCCTCAACAAAGTGAGAACTGGGGATGAAGTGAGTCGTCTTTGAGATCTTGGAAGCTCTTCTCACATTTTTCTGACCACTCAAACTTCACCTTCTTCTTCATCAAGGTTCTCAATGGAGAAGATATAGTGGAAAAGCCTTCCACAAACCTACGATAGTAATTGGCCCAACCCAGAAAACTTTGAATATCGGTAGGAGTAAGGGGTCTCGGCCATTTCTTCAATGCTTCAACCTTTTTAGGATCAACTTCTACACCCTGTTCGGTCACAACATGACCAAAGAAGGTAACTGATCTCAACCAGAATTCACATTTGCTGAACTTTGCATACAACTGATGTTCTCTAAGTACTTGCAATGTCTTTCTTAAGTGTACTTCATGATCTTCTCTAGGCATAGATTATATGAGCATGTCATCTATGAATACTATGACAAATGAATCAAGGTACTCACGGAAGACTCTATTCATAAGGTCCATAAACGTGGCTGGTGCGTTAGTGAGACCGAATGACATGACCAGAAATTCATAATGCGCATATTTAGTACAAAAAGTCGTTTTAGGGATGTCTTCCCGCCTCACTCCGAGGTGATGATAGCCTGACCGAAGGACTATCTTGGAAAAGAAACTTTAACCTTTGAGTTGGTCAAATAAATCGTCGAATCTGGGAAGAGGGTATTTATTCTTTATAATGACTTTGTTGAGTCGCCGATAATCGATGCACATTCTAAGGGTTCCATCCTTTTTCTTTACGAACAACACTGGAGCACCTCATGGGGATATGCTCGGCTGGATGAAGCCCTTATCAAGTAGATCTTTTATCTGCACCTTCAACTCTTTGAGTTCTGTTGCGGCCATCCTATACAGGGGAATAGAAATTGGATTGGTGTTGGGATATAAATCAACATCAAAGTCAATCACACGTTCAGGAGGGATTCCTGGTAAATCCTCCAGAAAGACATCTGGAAACTCTTCACTATCGACACAGAGTCTATGGAAGGAACTTCTTGATATAAGTCATTGACTCTAACTAAGTGGTATAAATACCCCTTAGATATCATTTTATTGGCCTTTAAGTGTGAAACAATTTGGCCGACTGGACTTGAACCATTCCCTTCCCATTCCAGCTCTAACTCATTTGGAAACTGAAACCTCACTACCCTGTTTCGACAATCTATTGTGGCATAATACTTATAGAGCCAATCCATACCCAAAATTATATTAAAATCGAGCATGGCTAATTCAATAAGATCAGCGTGAGTGACTCTATCAAGGATGTGAATTGGGAAATTTTTATACACTTTTTCTGCTCTAATGCCGTCTCCTATGGGAGTACTTACTAGAATCGGCTCATGCAAGATTTAAGAAACACAACAAACCTACTATCTATCAAAGGAGTAACAAATGATAGAGTGGATCCTGGATATAACAAAGCATACACTGGGAAAGTAAAGACATGCAACGTACCCGTAATAACATCAGCTGACTTCTCTTGCTCTTCTCTACCTTTTAGCGCATAAAATCGGTTCCTCTTAGGAGGTTCGGCTGCAACAATTGTATTCGGCCGAGGCTGAGCATCTCTCTTGGCCTTATCCATCGTTTGAGGACAATCTCGAACCATGTGTCCAGTCTTGCCACACATGAATCAGCTGTTAGTACCTACTAAACATTCACCCCCATGAGGACGTCCACATTTACCATAAAAACTTGCTTTTTCGGTGGATGTTCCGATCATTGCCCTTTCTGGGGACAGACTCGTTCACTTTGGCATTCAAATTCCCTGAAGAAGCAGAATTACTTGAATGTCTCTTGAACTTAGGCATGTTCTTGACTCCAAATGATCCCCTACCCGAGCTACAACAAGTTTGATCCGCAGTCTTAGGCTTTTTGCTTTCCTGAACTCTCCTCTTACGGCGACTCTCCTCCACTTTCTGAGCATGCACCATCAACCTGCCCAGATCCATGTCATCATGCAACATGGCTTCCCAACAATCTTCCACTAGATCCTATGACACGCTAGTCACAAACTTGCTCATTTCATCCCTGCTATTTGCCACCATAGAAGAAGCATACTTTGAGACTTTAACGAATTTCAAGGAATACTCCTTGACTGACATACCTCCCTGTATCAGATTGATGAACTCTTCAACCTTGGCTTCTCGTTACTCTCTGGGGAAGAATCTCTCCATAAAGGCAGTCTTGAGAACATCCCAAGTGATGGGAACATCTCCACGTGCTCGGCTATCAGCCCACATACGGTATCAAATCTTTGCCACATCCTTGAGTTGATATGCAGTCAACTCAACCTTCGCCTCCTCATCTACTCCCATGGCACAAAGGATCTTGTGGACTTCATCCACGAACTCCTGGGGATCCTCACTTGTCTTGGATCCATAGTACACTGGAGGATTCATTCTGGTGAAATCCCTTAGTCTACTAGCCATGGTGCTAGCATGAGGGTTCACTCTTGGAGCACCCTCTCTCGCGGCTTGAGCAGTGATGGCTTGTGCCATCTGCAGCAAGGCATTCCTCACTTCACCATCTGTCAACCTAGCTGGATTGACATGCACTTGATCAGCAGCAATTGGGGCTTGAGGAGGAACTTGATTTCCTTTAGCAGCAGCCTCTCCTACCCTCTTACCTGCATTTCTCCTCGTATTCATTATCTACACGTATATAAAAGAAGAGAGTCAGATTCATAATAACACAATTATGTCACAATTCTACATAGCACGATAAAGAGTAAAAGAAGGGAAAATTTCCTAAGTATTATGCAGTCTCTAATTCATGATAATGGTGCACTTCACTACCATAACTTAGAAACTACTTAACGTGGTTGATATGAGCCTTATGTCTTAGATATTTAACCTAATGCTGTGATACCAAGTTTGTCATGACCCGGATTATGCTATCCAAATTGCAACCAGCGTCGTTGACCTCTCAGAGGTCGCAGAGAATCCTCTTCTTGCAATCATCACTTTCATACGGCTAGTTTTAGCGGAAAATTTAAAACTTTTTGTTTATATTTGAAGTATACATAGACTTCATATTGAAAACATAGAAACTCGTATTTGTAAAGAAGTTCATTTCTCATACATCAACCATCTAGGTACAGAAACATAAAAGTTGAAATAAATATAACCTCATGTCAAAAGTAATACTTGCCAAAACGGCACCATTACAAGCGTCTGAATAAAATGGGAAAGAAACACTAGTGGAACATACTCCACTAGTTCAAACCTACTACTAAGCAAGAAATGTAAAGGCAGGCATCCTCGAATGCATAAGGACCTACCAAGTCTAGATGAAATCTCTCAGTCCAAACAGCTACAATGATACCTTCAACGTCCAAATAAGCCTGCACCTAAAATAGTAATATTTTATGGAATTAGTACACATTTGTACTAAGTATGGGTATATGCAGCAACACATAACATTAATGCATGAACAAGAATGGCTCTTTTGAATCAACATGCTTTCTTAGGAGGTCAAGTTTCTTGACTTGCCTAATTCGTAATAGGATGGTCATACCATGAATATGTTACACATAATACATATATACTTTCACATAACATACATTTCATGTTTCATATAGCATACATTTTATATCCACGTGACCTTGGAATCATGGATGTAGCATTAAGACATTTCAAATGAGGGCCCAACATATCGGACCTCAACCCGATGTCCTCCTTTAGCAAACATAGAGTCTGCTTCATTCGTTCATTCGGACTTCACATTACTATTTCATTCATTCATAGGATGATGTAAACACAAGCTATACCTAGGATGAAGTTTAAGACACTCATCGGGATCATGAAGTGCAATGACCAAGAATGACCTAGTGTCATTACATGAGTCCGGTTTCACCACCTGATTGTCTTGCACAAACACCTTCGGTATCGTTCACTTCCTTATCTTTCATACTTTGAGGAACCTTCAACCTTAACCGGCAAGGATCATGTGAGCTTCATGAAATCCGGTGTCTTCCCCACACTGAAAAGAGGTGTAGTCACTGGCCAAAGTGAAACCAAAACATGCTAGCTTTATGGGTTTGAACAAAGATAGTTCCCTATGTTGGCAACATAGTTCAAAGACTAGGAGATTTAGGGAGACCATACCCAACTTGGTGGACAGTCTCATCTCATGAGAATTACGTGAACCTCCGCCCTTCCCGAAAGAAAGCATCACCACTCATAACTATCCTATCGGTGCTTAGTTTAAAGTTCCTATTTACATTCAACTCATACATCATCGAAGCTTGCTTCTAGCATGAGCTAGTCATAGCTCATTAGATGATTTCTCATCTCTTCTTTACGTATTAAGTGTGAATTTTCCTTACACTAACATATAGAATGTGATTGAGACTAGTCTCTTAATATTCAACACTCTCTTAGGTGAGTACTTTTGGTGACCTTTACTTAGGCTTGGTTGAAACTTGTCTCACCATTCATCTTAGCCTCTTATCATGTTGTCGCCATTTTCATTAACATCATAGTTTAACATAATTATTCATCTCATTACGTGAATGTTCATTTCTTTATCTTGCCATTAACTTACATCATATGCCATGAACATGGCCTTTAGTGTACTTTACACTTATGGTAGTACCCCTTTCGGGTTACTCATATTTGGCTAAGTGTATCATGATCATCTGAGTGCATATTGTGCAAGACTTATTTACTTTCACATTCGGCCAAGGGACCCGAGTTTTATCCCTAGTGGCTGCGTTTTATTTTATTATATGTAAGACTTTTGTGCCTCGCAATTTCGGTCAAGAGGACACGTGTTCGAATCCCTTGGGGAGCATGTATATTCTTTTGATTTATTTTCATTGTGTGTGAGAGAGACTTATGTGTCACCACACATTCGGCCATGAGATCGGGTTCGATCCCATATTACACATAAGATTTTTTATTTTTTTTAATTTACACAAGACTTCTTAATCTAGTGCTAGAACCTTGAGGTTCCGGGTTCCACCATCAATAGCAGCATCCCTTTTTCTTCATTTTTACAAGTGGTTATCCGAGACTTATTCAATTAGTATAGGCCTTTAGTTCACTTTCTTGCATCTAGCCTAGGCATTTAGCTTAGAGTTTTACATGAACTTGTAACCAATACTTTGATCTAAAATAATGTCCATCTACCCGTACCACCTCTTAAGCTCTAAGGCATCACATTGAGACAAATTTTTTAATCACAGTACACTCACATATTAGTATGTATTAACCTTTGTTGTGCAACAATTTCATAGTTTCTATAGTGAAGCATTCGGGTTCATTAGGACCTTAGATTAGTATTTAATCCTTGTCGAATTAACATAAATGTTCCTTTGTGCAGTTGAGACCTTGGCTGAGGGTCTTAGTCTCTAAAGAATCGGAAGATTAACATTTCATTAAGGACCATACTTTCATTTTCTTGTTCATGAATATCACGTTTTCTTTTTTCATGTTAAACACATAATATTACGTAACACATAATTCATAATTTCATCAAATAGACCGTAACAACATAATCACAGAAAATAGCATAATTGTGCACATGTAACATTCAATATTCGGACGTACATAACAAAATCATAAACAGTTCAAGAACACATATTGCACACAATCAAAATCATTCCTAAAATCATCTACCAGAAGTCATAACAACGCATGCATCAATCGTTCATAGGATCTAATGACAGGGGCATACAACGGGAACAACCTTAGTTTTATATTGGATTTTAACTAAGCCTTAGGTGACTCTTGGGAAAGGACCAAGAGAGAAGAAATCACATACCTTTTTTAGCTTTGACAACCAGCCACAAACACATCCTAACCCACGCACAAACCCCTCTTCCGAGCCTTCGTTCTTGTTCACAAGTGAATTCCTTTACGTGATATCTTAAAGCACTTAGGCGTACAATTTTTCTTTTCATTTTTGATTGATCAAGCCGAGAACTCTTTAGAACAGTACGCTTATTTTGTTTTCTATTTTTGAATTGCAACGTAAAGCTGAAAAATGTTTTGTGGATATATAATGAATTAAGAGTGCACATTGAGTACACTCCTAGTGGGAGTCGTGCGCTTCTTTTCTTTGGGGGTTTGTTGTTTACTTATTCAACACAATTTAAATGATAAGATCAAATTATAATCTACAGTTAAGTTACTATAATGCCCCTCCTTATTTTGTCAAATTTAAAGCTCCAAAATTGCCAACTTTAATGCCCCCAACTCGGCTCGAACCCGAGTATGGAGATCCCGTCAAACATGGGTTTGACCACCGAGCTTTGACCCATTTTGACTAATTAAAAATCTTATTTTATAAATTAAGTAGCAAAATTCTATGTACGTTTAGGTCTTATTTAGCGTATTCATTTTTGGGTTGTCACAGTAAGAGACAACCTAGTACCTAACCTAGGATGGTCCAAATGGTTGGTTATGGTACTAACAACTTAGGGGTACTTTAGTAATTACGCTAGGTTACTTAATTAATTAAATTAAAAAATTCATTATTTAATTTAAATGGACAAAACCAAAACCACTAAGAAATTTCCCGATTTCGGTTAAGTCAAGTAAGAGACAATCTAGTACATAACCTAGGATGGTCCAAAGGGTTGGTTATGGTCATAACAACTTAGGGGTACTTTAGTAATTACCCTAGGTTACTTAATTAATTAAATTATGAACTTCATTAATTAATTTAAATGGACAAAACCAAAACCACTAAGCAATTTCCAGATTTCGGTTAAGTCAAGTAAGAGAAAACCTAGTACCTAACCTAGGATGGTCAAAGGGTTGGTTATGGTCCTAACAACTTAGAGGTACTCTATAAATTACCCTAGGTTAATTAATTAATTAAATTAGCAACTTAATTAATTAATTTAAATGGAAAATACCGAAACCACTAAGCAATTTCCAGATTTCGGTTAAGTCAAGTAAGAGACAACTTAGTACCTAACCTAGGATGGTCCAAAGGGTTGGTTATGGTCCTAACAAATTAGGGGTACTTTAGTAATTACCCTAGGTTACCTAATTAATTAATTTAGCAACTTAATTAATTAATTTAAATAGTCAAAACCAAAACCCTTAAGCAATTTCCATATTTCGGTTAAGTCAAGCGTTCTTCTATTTCTAGTCAATTTAGGAGGGGTGTTTTAGGAATTAGCTAATTGGGTATGGTCCTAAAAACTTAGGGGTAATTTAGTAATTACCCTAGGTTACCTAATTAATTAAATTAGCAATTTAATTAATTAATTTAAATAACTAAAACCGAAACCACTAAACAATTTCAAGATTTTGGTTAAGTCAAAGTGTTCTTCTAATCCTAGTCAAATTAGGAGGGGCGTTTTGTTAATTAGATAATGAGGTTATTTTAGTGAAATTATATAGTCTAAGTTGAATTATTTAACATTCTGTTCTTATAGAATTAGTCTAACGTTATTCATCATAAACACTACAACTAAAAACAAGTGAAGGACGTAAGAGAACCCTAGACAATAGCAAACATTCTTTAAGGTTTTCGTGCGAAGTGCAAGGTGATCTTCGTAGATTTAATTCTACAGTAAGGTATGGTTTTCTATCCTGGAATTCTTTCTCCAAGAGGCTTTTGAAGCGTTTTGACTTCAAGAATATCGAAACTAGGGTTGTTCCCAACGAATCGCATGTTCATCTCCCTAGTTCTTTCGATTTCTGATTCTTGTAGTATCTAGAATGTAAATATCGATGCATGTTGTTTGTATGTGGTGCTAACTGGTCATTATGTGTATGTTTTAGTGATTAATATGTTGAATGAAAATCTACATGTTATATCCGCATACTTAGGGTGTTATTTACATGAACGTTAATGCCTACTTGTGTTCGAGAAGATGAAATTGTTATAAGTTGTTCACTGAATTATTTGTATAGGCTAGTCAAAGGTTAAAAGTTGGCTTGTTTAACATGTTAAGATTTTTATAATGTATTTATTAAGTAATTGGCATGGCTAGTGATAATAGCATAGTTTGATTTATTCCAACAAATTGGCTAGCAATATTAATTCCAAAAGATGCAAAGTCATACCAATCTTAATGAACACATAACATAGGGTATGTCAATTAATGGGAAAAGTCCCAACATACCCTATCCACACAAACTTGTGAACGTAATAGCATTATATAAGTAGTTATAAATTTCATAAAGAATCGTACAAGACTATCAATTAACGTTGAACAAGTTAAGCTGAGTAATGATATAACTAAAAGTTTAAGTTATGAAATTGACCTAATATACAGTGTTAAAAGAAGTGAGGCAAGTCTCTTTCACACTTAATCAATTATGTCAAAGATACTCACATAAGAGGGTGCTAGAGTCCGTGAGACAAGTCTCACTCGCAACATGATGATAATGTAAGACTTAAGTTCATATTCATCATGTAAAGAAAGGGATACCAGTCATCCACAGAGTTAAGTAAACTTCATAACTAGAAGCAAGCTTCCATAATGTTTGAGTCAACTCTAAAAGATAAATAATGTAAAATAGATCTGAGGTTAGCACCTATAGACTAGCAATGAGCTTGTTCCAGCACATGTAAGACTCATGAGACGAGATCACCACCTAGGTGTACTAGGGTCTCCGAAAGTCTCCTAGTCTTTGAACTATGTTGCCATCATAGGGACTAGCTAGTGGAGAAATCCACCTAAGAATGCTAGGTAGTTTTGGTTTCACTTTGGCCGGTGATACCATCTCTTTTCGGTGTGGGGGAGACACTGGATTTCATGTTTAGCTCACATGATCAATGTCGGTTAAAGCTCAATAAAGTATCCGGTTCACTTCAGCCGTAAACCCCTCTTTTCGGTGTGGGGAATAGACTAACTTAGCTTCACCTTAGCCATTGATCCCCCCTTTTCAGTGTGGGGAAGACACAGAACATGATTCACCTTAACCGGTGAAACACCTCTTTTCGGTGTGGGGGAGACACTGGATTTCATGTTAGCTCGTATGATCTACTTCCGTTTATGCTAAAGAATTCCTTAAATAAAGTAAGAAAGAATTAAAGTAGCATGTTCAAAGTGAAAACAGGAAAAAAATTTGAAACGTATGTTCAAAGTGAGCTCAGTAATCAAGAGCTTAAGAATGTCAATCATTAGTGTTTGATAAGAATATAGTCTTAATAAGTTAGTGGTTTGTGCCAATATTGGAGTATGAATATATATCCCAGGATCATATATCTCAAATAATCAACTAATGGGCATAGCCAATGAAGGTTGACTTATTAATACATTCATACCCAATATAATAAGAATGAGAGGTATAACTTGTTAGTAGGGTAGCAAAATCATTTCCTTAGTCTTGTGAATTACTTACTCGATTCATTGTAGGTATGAGACTACAATGGATCATTGCACTTGTAAGTAAAGCATAGGATCAAAGATATCATTGAACTACACAACAAGAAGAAGAATGGACTGACAAACTGAGTTTGAGTATAGAAGCTCTCGTCCTAGGGGAGCAAAATAAATAAGTTTCGTTTAAGTTGTTCTACAATTATGTTCATGAGTCCAAGGTCTTATGTTCAAATAGAAAATGAGTTGTGTGCCTTAATTGCATTAGAACGTGTCATATACATATCATAATTCACGATTAACGAATTAAGAAAGTAAGTCCTTAACTTTCCAGAAACGACATGTTGTGTTAGGAAGAGTTTTCTTTGATCATGCATAGTACCTATGTGTTTATGTGCATACACCCATACTTAGTACACATGTGTACTAACCCCATATATTATTACTATTTTTATAGGCGCAGGTTCTAAAGAAGATTGAAGATTCGACGAAGCATTTTGGATTAGCGATCCCCAAACTTTTGTAGGTCCTCTTGAGTTCGAGGATGCTACATTTATTATTGTAGCTTAGTACATTAGACATAGCTAGTGGAGACAGTCCTTATCATTTCATTCCAACTATTTGTTCAAACATTGTAATAAGGCCGATTGGCAAACTATTATTATTATTATTATTCATCGTTTCATTTGTTTAATCTATTGATAGATGGTTGTTTTAGTTTGAGCCAATTAGAATATCACTCTTATGCATTACTGTACGAAGTCTATGTACACTTCTTAAGTTTTAAAAAGTTTTAAATTTTCCGCAAATTTAACTATATGATTGTGATGAAAGCAAAGAAGAGGCTTGTATGCGACCTCTAAGAGGTTAACGACGCCGGTTACATTCGGGTTCCAGAATCCGGGTGTGACAAACTTGGTATCAGAGCATGAGGTTAAATTTCCTAGGAACTAAGTCTCAACACAACCACGTTGCGTAGTTTCTAACTTATGGTTGTGAAGTGCACTACAATCATGACTTAGAGACTTTGTGATGATAGGAATCTCCCCTTCTTCTACTCTTTATCGTTCCATCTAGATATTTGACATTTTGTGTCATTCTAGCATCTAACTTCCTTCGTGTGTGAGCGCATAGGAAAATGCACACAAGAATTAGGATGTCCGAGTGATCTAAGGCGCCAGACTCAAGATCAGGCCTTTGTAGGAAGGGCAATGATGGAATTGCCTAGGGTGATAGAAAGACGTATGGTTAGTATGGCCGTTCGCATGGAGGTGAGTGCATGGTATGTTGTAATGCCTACTATGGACGTTCATGAAGAGAATACGGCTGAGTTGCCTACATACCGGCTCAAGGATATGGCTCAGGCATGGTCATTACGAGTTTTTGTCATGTCATTTGGTCTCACTAATGCACAAGCCGCGTTTATGGACCTTATGAATAGAGTTTTCCGTGAATACCTTGATTCTTTTGTCATAGTATTCATAGATGACATACTCATATACTCTAAGTCCAGAGAAGAGCATGGACAACATTTGAGAATGACATTGCAAGTACTCAGGGAACATCAGTTGTATGCAAAGTTTAGCAAATGTGAGTTTTGGTGGAGATCAGTGACCTTCCTTGGTCATGTTGTGAGCAATCAGGGTGTAGAGGTCGATCCGAAAAAGATTGAGGCCATAAAGAATTGACTGAGACCCCTCACTCCTACCGATATTCAAAGTTTATTGGGTTTGGCTAATTATTATCGCAGGTTTGTGGAGGGATTTTCCGCAATTGCTGCTCCCTTGACCGCTTTAACAAAGAAGCAGGCAAAATTTTAGTGGTCAGAAAAGTGTGAAAAGAGTTTTCAGGAGCTCAAAGACCGACTTACTTTGGCCCCAGTCCTCACATTACCGAGAAATGGTGAAGGGTACGTGGTGTATTGTGATATTTCTCGAGTATGTTTGGGATGTGTTCTTATGCAAGATGGTAAGGTGATTTCAACTGTATCAAGACAATTGAAATCCACGAGAAGAATTACCCTACTCATGATCTGGAATTAGTCGATGTGGTGTTTGCGTTGAAGTTGTGGAGACATTACTTATATGGTGTACATGTTTATGTATTTACTGACCATAAAAGTCTTCAATATGTTTTTACACAAAGTGAATTTAATCTTCGTCAGAGAAGATGGCTAGAGTTACTAAGGGATTATGACATGAGTGTCCACTATCGTCAGAGAAGATGGCTAGAATATCACTCTTATGCAGTACTATACCAAGTCTATGGACACTTCGATAACTATTAAAAAGTTTTAAATTTTCCCCAAATTTAATTGTATGATTGTGATGAAACCTAAGAAGAGGTTTGTCTACGACGTCTGAGAGGTTAACGACAATGGTTATGATCGGGTTCCAGAATCCGGGTGTGACACGACATTTATGGACCTAATGAATAGGGTGTTTCGAAGTTACCTAGATTAATTTGTCATTGTATTCATTGACGATATCTTGATATATTCGAAAAATAACAGTGATCACATGGGTCAATTGAGGGTGGTATTGCAAACCCTTAAAAAACATCAATTGTTTGCCAAGTATAGAAAATATGAGTTTTGGTTGAGATTGGTGGCGTTTCTTGGTCATATTATCTCTAGTGAGGGAGTTGAAGTTGATCCAAGGAAAACGAAGCCGGTGAGAAGTTGTTCTAGACCATTGACTCCAACTGACATTAACAGCTTATTGTGTCTAGCGGGTTACTATCGGAGGTTTTTGGATGGTGTTGCTTCCATTGCATCTTTCTTGACTACTTTGACCCAAAAGAATAAGAATTTTGAGTGGTCGGAGGCATGTGAAAAGATTTCCAAACCTTGAAAGATAGGCTTACCTCCGCTCCGGTGTTGACCTTACCGGAGGGTAGAAAGGGTTTTGTTGTGTATTGTGATGCATACCGAGTGTGTTTGGGGTGTGTGCTTATGCAACATGGGAAGGTGATAGTCTATGCTTCTAGGCAACTTAAGGTGCATGAGATAAACTACCCAACTCACGACCTTAAGTTAGCGGGCGTTGTGTTTGCCTTGAAAATATGGAGGCATTACTTGTATGGTGTACATGTCGATATCTTCACCAACCATAAGATTCTCCAGTATGTGTTTACCCAAAAGGAGTTGAATCTCCGACAAAGAAGGTGGTTAGAATGGTTCAAAGATTATGACATGAGTGTTCTCTATCACCCCGACAAGGCCAATGTGGTTTCGGATGCTCTAAGTCGTATGACTATGGGTAATGTGTCACACATAGATGAAGCCAAGAAAGACCTAGTGAAAGATGTTCATAGGTTGGCTAGGTTGGGAGTGTGGTTGGAAAATGTAACATTTTGAAATACCGAGGTCATGTGATAAGACTTAAATGGTCTCCTTAGGATCTAAACCAGTGTTCCTAGCCAATTTGGCATGTTTAGAGTCTTTGAAGTGGTGTTGGAACCGAAACTCCTAAACATCCAGCAAATTGGTTCATAAGAGGGCTAGAGTGTCCTTTTTGATTTAACCAAGTTAAAGAGTCGGAATTTGGTAAAGAGTTGTAACCATAGGTGTAAAATATTGTGTGGGATGGTTTCATGCTGGAAAAGTCAGGGTACGACTCCTCGAGGACCAAACGAGGACCCTCAAGGAGGACCCTTGAAGCAGCAGGGCATGACGGACCCCATGACGGGCCGTCACAGGCGCGACAGGTCGTCGAGGCATCCGTCGTGCCAGCCTTAGCTCCTAGGGAAAATCCTCCGCCTGCACAAGTCTCTGACCAACGTGACGGATGTGCAGGACGGAGGGATGTCAGTCCGTCACGCCCACGACGGACCGTCGTCGGGGATCCGTCGTGGAGGGTCTGTGGCAGTTTCGGAAAAGTTAGTTTTTAGTTAGTTAATTAATTAAGTGTCTTAGGGGTAATCGGGGGTTTAAGAGAGACTAATTAAGTGACTTAAGACCCCACTATAAATACCCAACCCTCATTAGCCTAATCATTCTCTCAAAAACAAAACTCTCTTCCTTCTCTCTACTTTCTCTCTCTATTGGAAGACTCCATTGGATATCAACTTGGGGAGATCATTGGGGGCTGGATTAGAACGAAATTCACCATCAAAACGTCATCAAACCCTAAGGTATGGGATCTAATTCACCTTTGAGATTCTTTCCTCAAAGGGTTCCTTCAAAGCTTTTTCCAAAAAGTTGAGTTTCTTATGGGTTTCATCCAAATCCGAATTTGATCATGTGAATTGAGTTAATTATGTATTCTTTGGGTTAGAATGAATAGATTATCATGAATTGTAACTTGATTATGTTTAATTGATGTAGTTTGATCTAGATTGTGGGTGATGACCCCTAACCCTTAACCCTAAGTGGAAAATTGATATGAATTAGGTTGAGTTTGATAGAATTGATCTCATAATTAGTTAAATGGTCTTTAATGATTGTTATTGCATTGATTATGGATCTATTATGATGAATTGAAGTTCTTCACACCTATGTTCTTGAATATTGAATCTAAGTCAAGAAGATACCCTTGAGATCATGATATTAAGCTTTGATGTAGTATTGCTTCATAGTATAGTGCTTCTCTTGATTAGTTCTCGTGATTTGTTATTAAATTACATTGATGTGATGATCTAAGATTGGTTGGTCTATGGGTTGATGGTAAGGTCCTTTATATATGGACTATAGAGGAGTATTGGTAAGTCTTGATGATTCTAGTCTTTGCTTCCAATCATGGTTAATTGTTGTCAAGTGATAATGCTATGTTGAAGTATGCCTTGATTGATGTGATGAGTCAATATGATGCATGAATTGATATGCTTAGGTTGGTTGTGAGGTTGCTAGGTGTAATGTAATATAGGGAAGTTGTTCGATGTGCCTAATATGATGAGATATAGAAGGGTTAACTTCACCTATATGAATTGTTAATGAAAGGACTAACTCTCATACAATTCTTATTGAGCTATAATGATGATTATACGAGGGATTTACCCTCCTATCTAATTAAATTGAGAAGATTAATAAAGATTAAAGATTTCTCTAAATGGGGACTTTGCTTAGCACCGAGCGAACTTGACAATGGGAGGTGATGACTTGTCCCTAGAAAGGAAAGATTCATCCTAGAAGTTGCCCATGTGACGATAACTCCCATGTTTGAGGGATGTGTCACTTTAAGGGATTCCCATGAGGAGCGGCCCATATTACAAAAAGGTATAAATAGGGATATCTACCTCTTAGTTCTTGAACTATGTTGCCACCATAGGATACTAGCTAGTGGATCCACCTAGATAGCTATGTTTACATTAGGTTCTACCTTGGCCGGTAGACCACCTTCCATCGGTGTAAGGTTTCATGACACCGGATTCCACATTCGATTATGTGGTCTATGTCGGTTAAGGCAAATGTTCCCTAAACTAGAATGAATGAATAAGGTATAGACTAATCAAAATAACTTGAGAGGTTGGCTATAGCTTAGGTAGGGGTATGGGACTCTACTTACGCCTTGCACTAGTTTGCCTTGATAGGAATTTTGAGAGGTCAATATTATGCATGTAAAACGATGGTATGATATGAATGGGTTGTATGTTGAATAACATGCTTATGAATATAATGTTGATATCTTTGCTTGAAGAAGGATGTATTATGATATGAAAAGTATGTTGGTAAGCAAATTGCTAATTGTAGTCTTGGTAGGTTACTTGATTGAGTAGGAGACATGGTAATTTTACTTGATCATTGCACTTGTGACTTATTGAAGGTTATCATTAGTATGCTTTGTTTTGTCATGGTTTATTTGCACATGTAGTCTATTATGTTTTTCATAAATGTCCCTCTTTAAATATATTTGATTGGTAATTGTATATGAGATTTCATACCTAGTACATGTTGAGTACTAATCCCTTTTCTTTCCCTTTTCCCAAACATTTTAGGTTCGGGTCGTTGAGCTTGATCCAAATTGCTAGGAAGGAAGACTTGGGTATTTTGCCATCTAAGTGGTAGGTCATCACTTTCTCGAGGACGTGGCCGATATCTCTCTTTTATGATGTGTAGTTACTATGATTTTATGTTGACTCTTTTATTTTCTTGAGACGATGTAGTGGACAACCAATATGCGGCTTCTTTCATTTGATGTAGGGCTATGCCCAAGACTTATTGTAATCGATAGATGGTGTATGAGATCAGACGGTTTTATGACTATTATTTTCTAAATATATAAGTGTATGAAATAAAAGTAGAAGACTAAGTAATCTTCGTATATGAACAAGTCTATGTATACTTGATATATATAAATATGTGTATGTAGAGGTCTATGTAAACCTCCGAGTAGTTTTAATAAAAAGTTTTTAATTCTTTCTAATTTTTTAGTCGATGAATGCTATGACGAAGCTAAGGGGGCTTGTCTTAGTTATCCGAGAGGACGCCGACGCCGGTTACGTCTTGGGGGTAAACCCGGATGTGACAAACTTGGTATCAGAGCATGAGGTTGAATATCCTTGATGTTGACATCTCTCTCAACCACGTTGTTTAGGTTTGTATTCATAATTGTGAAGCGCGCCACACTTATGAATAGGAACTTATTTGATGATTAGGAATCACTCTCATTATTGGAAATCCATATCGTGCCCCTAGAATATACGTCTTATATACTTTCGCCTAAACCTTGTGTTTTGGTTATAGGAGATGAATACTAGAAGAAATGCGGCTAGAAGACTTGAGGAAGAGATGGCTGCTGCGGGAATTCCTCCCCGTGATGAACCAGCTCCTCTTCTTGAAGAGATTGCTGTGGATGACCTGGTTCCTGATGATCCTCCACCGATGACAAAAGCTCAGATAAGGACTATCATTGCTCAAATGGCCCAAGCCATGACCACTCAAGCTCAAGCCGCAACAGTACAAGCCCAAGCTATGACTGCCCAAGCCAATAGGGATTTGGCACCTAGAGTCCATGAACAGACTATGGCCTCCAGACTTAGGGATTTCACTCGAATGAATCCTCCTGTCTTCTATGGGTCGAAGGTTGATGAAGACCCTCAGGAATTTATTGATGAGGTTCACAAAATTTTGTGTGCTATGGGGCTGTCATCTAGCGAGAATGTCGAGTTGGCCTCATACCAACTCAAGGATGTCGCTCAGATATGGTATGCGCAATGGAAGGACAACAGGCCACTTGGAAGTGGGTTAGTGACGTGGGAGTTATTCAAAGGGGCCTTCATTGATCGGTTCTTCCCTAGAGAGATGAGGAAAATGAAGGTGGTGGAATTCATCAATCTCCGCCAAGGAACGATGAGTGTTCATGATTATTCTCTGAAATTTACTCAATTGGACAAATATGCTCCGTCTTTGGTCTCCGATCCTAGAGACGAAATGAGTCGATATGTGACAGGTATATCGGACGACTTACAAGAGGAGTGCCAATCGGATATGCTACATGATAACATGAATATTGGTCGTCTCATGGTGCATGCAACAAGGGTTGAGGAGGCTAGAGCAAAAAGGAAGGATAAGGATAAGGACTCAAGGAGGACAAGGTCTTATGAGGGTGAAACTGCTAAAGATAGGTTGGGAATTCAAGACAGGCCAAGATTTAAGAAGAGGTTCTCAAACCACGTTCCATCCAAATTTCCCAAGACTAGGGATCCTAAAGCCCCTAGACCAAAAGTTGCAAAGGGAAAGGGTGGAAACTCATCTAATGAGAAGCCTACTTGTGTTAAGTGTGGGAAGGAACACTATGGTGAATGTTTGATCGGAACGGGGAATTGCTTTAGTTGTGGAAAGAGTGATCACAAAGTTAGGGACTGCCCTAACATAAGGAACCGAGAAAGGAATGTGCAAAAGCAAGCGAGTGAGGCTCCCAAGAAGAACCGTTTTTATGCTCTTCGTACGAGAGATGACCAAGAGGCCTCTCATGATGTGGTGACTGGTATGTTACAGATCTTTGCCATTGATGTGTATGCATTACTTGATCCGGGTGCTACTTTGTCTTTCATTACTCCCTTAGTATCTAAGAAGTTTAGTACATTACCCGATGTTTTGCATGAACCTATTTTGGTGTCTACTCCGGTGGGTGAGTCAGTGGTAGCAAAAAGAGTCTATCGAAATTGTCCTATTTCAATGCCACATAGAGTTTCTAGTATTGATCTAGTTGAGCTAGACATGCTTGATTTTGATGTCATATTAGGTATGGATTGGTTGCATGCTAGTTTCGCTTCCATCGATTGTAGGACTAGAGTCGTGAGGTTTTGTTTCCCAAATGAACCCGTTATAGAGTTGAAGGGTGGCAGTTCTCTTCCTAGTGGTCGTTTCATATCATGCCTAAAGGTGTGTAAAATGATCTCGAAGGGGTGTCTCTACCATATTGTGAGAGTCCAAGAAGTGGATTCCGAAGTTCCTCCTATCAAATCAGTCCCTGTGGTGAGTGACTTTACGGAAGTCTTTCCTGATGACCTTCCTGGCATTCCTCCCGAACGGGAAATCGATTTCGGTATCGATTTGCTACCGGAAACAAATCATATCTCTATTCCTCCTTATAGAATGGCTCCGGCCGAGTTAAAGGAATTGAAGGCACAACTTAAAGATTTGCTAGACAAGGGCTTTATAAGGCCTAGCATTTCTCCATGGGGTGCTCCGATCTTGTTCGTGAAAAAGAAGGATGGGTCCTTGCGAATGTGTATTGACTACCGACAACTCAACAAGGTTACCATCAAGAACAAGTATCCTCTTCCTCGGATTGATGATTTATTTGATCAACTCCAAGGAGCGAGTTACTTCTCAAAGATTGATTTGAGATCTGGATACCACCAGCTTAGGGTGAGAAATGAAGATATTCCAAAGACAGCTTTTCGGACTCGATATGGGCATTATGAGTTCGTGGTTATGTCCTTTGGTCTCACAAATGCTCCGGCGGCGTTTATGGATCTGATGAATAGGGTGTTTCGAAATTACCTTGATTCATTCGTTATTGTATTTATCGATGATATCTTGGTGTATTCGAAAAATGAGGTTGACCACATGGATCATCTAAGGGTAGTATTGCAAACCCTTAGAGAACATAAATTGTTCGCCAAGTATAGCAAGTGCGAGTTTTGGCTGAGGTCGGTGGCATTTCTTGGGCACATCATCTCTAGTGAGGGAGTTGAGGTAGACCCAAGGAAAACAGATGCGGTAAGAAACTGGCCTAGACCCTTGACCCCAACTGACATTAGGAGTTTCTTGGGTCTAGCGGGTTATTATCGAAGGTTCGTAGAAGGCTTTTCATCCATTGCATCTCCTTTGACTTCATTGACTCAAAAAGGTAAAAAGTTTGAATGGTCAGAGGCATGCGAGAGGAGTTTTCAATTATTGAAGGATAGGCTTACTTCCGCTCCGGTGTTAACTTTACCGGAAGGATCTAAAGGGTTCATTGTGTATTGTGATGCATCCCGCGTAGGTTTGGGGTGTGTGCTTATGCAAAATGGGAAGGTGATTGCCTATGCTTCGCGGCAACTTAAGGTGCATGAGAGAAATTATCCTACTCATGACCTTGAGTTAGCGGCCGTGGTGTTTGCTTTAAAAATATGGAGACACTACTTGTATGGTGTTCATGTGGATGTTTTCACTGATCATAAGAGCCTTCAATATGTGTTTACCCAAAAAGATTTGAATCTTCGACAAAGAAGGTGGTTAGAATTGTTGAAAGATTATGATATGAGTGTCTATATCATCCCGGCAAGGCAAATGTGGTGGCGGATGCTTTAAGCCGTATGACTATGGGTAGTGTGACTCATATAGAAGAAAACAAGAAAGATCTAGTAAAAGATGTTCATCGTTTGACTAGATTGGGAGTACGATTGGTGAGTTCGCTAAATGGAGGTGCCACGGTTCATCATAGCTCCGAGTCATCATTGGTGGTTGAGGTGAAGTCCAAACAACACCTTGATCAACTATTGATGGAGTTAAAGGAATCGGTTCTTGGCAAGATGAACGAGTCATTCTCCTTAGGGGAAGATAATGTGTTGAGGTACCAAGGGAGGTTGTGTGTTCCCGATGTTGATGGATTGAGGGATCGGATCCTTGATGAAGCCATGGATCCCACTATTCCATCCATCCCGGTTCTACAAAGATGTATCATGACCTTCGAGAAATATATTGGTGGGAAGGTTTGAAGAGGGATATAGCGGAATTTGTTGCTAAATGTCCGAATTGTCAACAAGTGAAGGCGGAACATCAAAAGCCGGGTGGTTTACTACAGGAGATCCAAATTCCTACTTGGAAGTGGGAAGACATTAATATGGATTTCGTAGTAGGGTTGCCTCGGACTCAAAAGTCATTTGATTCTATATGGGTGATTGTTGATAGATTGACTAAGTCCGCTCACTTTATCCCCGTCAAATCTACGTATTCGGCGGAAGATTATGCGAAGATTTTCATAGATGAGATTGTGTGTCGTCATGGTATTCCGTTATCCATCATTTCGGATAGAGGTGCACAATTCACATCTAGATTTTGGAAGTCGTTTCAAAAAGGTTTGGGTACTAAAGTAAAATTAAGTACCGCCTTCCATCCTCAAACGGATGGTCAAGCGGAACGCACGATTCAAACTCTTGAGGATATGCTTAGAGCTTGCATCATTGATTTTAAAGGGAGTTGGGATAAGCATTTGCCGTTGGTGGAGTTTGCATATAATAATAGTTTCCATTCGTCCATCTCCATGGCTCCCTATGAAGCCTTGTATGGAAGGAGGTGTAGGTCTCCTATAGGATGGTTTGAAGTAGGTGAGTCATCGATATTCGGTCCCGACTTGATTTACAAGACATTGGAGAATGTACATATCATAAGAAATAGGTTGCAAACAGCCTATAGTCGACAAAAGTCCTATGCCGATAATAGAAGAAGGGACTTGGAGTTTGAAGAGGGTGATAAGGTGTATTTGAAAATTTCACCTATGAAGGGAGTGGTAAGATTTGGCAAGAAAGGGAAGTTGAGCCCTCGATATGTAGGCCCTTATGAGATTTTGGAAAGGGTTGGTAAAGTTGCCTATCGTGTTAAATTACCTGATGAGCTAGCTTTGGTTTCATCCGGTTTTCCATGTCTCTATGTTGAAGAACAAGAAGTGTGTCGGAGATCCCGAGTCAATTCTTCCTCTTGAAGGCCTTGGAGTCAAGGATAACTCTCTTATGAGGAGGTTCCGGTTCAAATCCTTGATAGGCAAGTGAAAAGGTTGAGGAACAAAGAGGTGGTTTCCGTAAAGGTGCTATGGAGAACCACCTAGTTGAGGGTGCAACATGGGAGGCTGAGGCCGACATGAAACCCGTTATCCTCATCTTTTTATGTTTAAGATTGTATCTCTCTCTAATGATATAAATACGTTAGATATTGTGAATATCTGATGTTTTTGTGAAACTTTGCAAAACTCCTAGTTTTGGAGACTTCTAAAATGGAGTCACTTTAAGGTGACCTTAGATAATTTGGAAGTTATCTTGCTTTTGCATATTGAGTCAGTTTTGTGATTTAGGTATGGTTAATCCTTGTGATACTGGTATTGAGTATATTGATAAAAATGAACTTTGTACTAATTGATTTGTGTGATAATAATTGAGCTCATGCCTATATGAAAAGGAGAAAACCTCATGAGGAAATGTTGAGATCATGTATGGTAATTGATGATTTGTAGTATTTTTATGAAATAATTGTTCATGCTAACTAATATTGTGAATTGGTTGAGCTGCTAGTCTTGAGTCTACTCCCATATTTTAAGAGTGTTTGGTGTCATTCGGGGACAAATGTTCCTAAGGGGGGGATAATGTAACATTTTGAAATACCGAGGTCATGTGATAAGACTTAAATGGTCTCCTTAGGATCTAAACCAGTGTTCCTAGCCAATTGGCATGTTAGAGTCTTTGAAGTGGTGTTGGAACCGAAACTCCTAAACATCCGGCAAATTGGTTATAAGAGGGCTAG
>CM040625.1:52136737-52165810 GCA_022817965.1 Solanum lycopersicoides | reverse complement strand
TGCCCTAACATAAGGAACCGAGAAAGGAATGTGCAAAGCAAGCGAGTGAGGCTCCCAAGAAGAACCGTTTTTATGCTCTTCGTACGAGAGATGACCAAGAGGCCTCTCCCGATGTGGTGACTGGTATGTTACAGATCTTTGCCATTGATGTGTATGCATTACTTGATCCGGGTGCTACTTTGTCTTTCATTACTCCCTTAGTAGCTAAGAAGTTTAGTACATTACCCGATGTTTTGCATGAACCTATTTTGGTGTCTACTCCGGTGGTGAGTCAGTGGTAGCAAAAAGAGTCTATCGAAATTGTCCTATTTCAATGCCACATAGAGTTTTCATATTGATCTAGTTGAGCTAGACATGCTTGATTTTGATGTCATATTAGGTATGGATTGGTTGCATGCTAGTTTCGCTTCCATCGATTGTAGGACTAGAGTCGTGAGGTTTTGTTTCCCAAATGAACCCGTTATAGAGTGGAAGGGTGGCAAATTCTCTTCCTAGAGGTCGTTTCATATCATGCCTAAAGGCGTGTAAAATGATCTCGAAGGGGTGTCTCTACCATATTGTGAGAGTCCAAGAAGTGGATTCCGAAGTTCCTCCTATAAATCAGTCCCTGGTGAGTGAATTTACGGAGTCTTTCCTGATGACCTTCCTGGCATTCCTCCCGAACGGGAAATCGATTTCGGTATCGATTTGCTACCGGAAACAAATCCTATCTCTATTCCTCCTTATAGAATGGCTCCGGCCGAGTTAAAGGAATTGAAGGCACAACTTAAAGATTTGCTAGACAAGGGCTTTATAAGGCCTAGCATTTCTCCATGGGGTGCTCCGGTCTTGTTCGTGAAAAAGAAGGATGGGTCCTTGAGAATGTGTATTGACTACCGACAACTCAACAAGGTTACCATCAAGAACAAGTATCCTCTTCCTCGGATTGATGATTTATTTGATCAACTCCAAGGAGCGAGTTACTTCTCAAAGATTGATTTGAGAGGATACCACCAGCTTAGGGTGAGAAATGAAGATATTCCAAAGACAGCTTTTCGGACTCGATATGGGCATTATGAGTTCGTGGTTATGTCCTTTGGTCTCACAAATGCTCCGGCGGCGTTTATGGATCTGATGAATAGGGTGTTTCGAAATTACCTTGATTCATTCGTTATTGTATTTATCGATGATATCTTGGTGTATTCAAAAATGAGGTTGACCACATGGATCATCTAAGGGTAGTATTGCAAACCCTTAGAGAACATAAATTGTTCGCCAAGTATAGCAAGTGCGAGTTTTGGCTGAGGTCGGTGGCATTTCTTGGGCACATCATCTCTAGTGAGGGAGTTAGGTAGACCCAAGGAAAACAGATGCGGTAAGAAACTGGCCTAGACCCTTGACCCCAACTGACATTAGGAGTTTCTTGGGTCTAGCGGGTTATTATCGAAGGTTCGTAGAAGGCTTTTCATCCATTGCATCTCCTTTGACTTCATTGACTCAAAAAGGTAAAAAGTTTGAATGGTCAGAGGCATGCGAGAGGAGTTTTCAATTATTGAAGGATAGGCTTACTTCCGCTCCGGTGTTAACTTTACCGGAAGGATCTAAAGGGTTCATTGTGTATTGTGATGCATCCCGCGTAGGTTTGGGGTGTGTGCTTATGCAAAATGGGAAGGTGATTGCCTATGCTTCGCGGCAACTTAAGGTGCATGAGAGAAATTATCCTACTCATGACCTTGAGTTAGCGGCCGTGGTGTTTGCTTTAAAAATATGGAGACACTACTTGTATGGTGTTCATGTGGATGTTTTCACTGATCATAAGAGCCTTCAATATGTGTTTACCCAAAAAGATTTGAATCTTCGACAAAGAAGGTGGTTAGAGTTGTTGAAAGATTATGATATGAGTGTCCTATATCATCCCGGCAAGGCAAATGTGGTGGCGGATGCTTTAAGCCGTATGACTATGGGTAGTGTGACTCATATAGATGAAACAAGAAAGATCTAGTAAAAGATGTTCATCGTTTGACTAGATTGGGAGTACGATTGGTGAGTTCGCTAAATGGAGGTGCCACGGTTCATCATAGCTCCGAGTCATCATTGGTGGTTGAGGTGAAGTCCAAACAACACCTTGATCAACTATTGATGGAGTTAAAGGAATCGGTTCTTGGCAAGATGAACGAGTCATTCTCCTTAGGGGAAGATAATGTGTTGAGGTACCAAGGGAGGTTGTGTGTTCCGATGCGATGGATTGAGGGATCGGATCCTTGATGAAGCCCATGGATCCCACTATTCCATCCATCCCGGTTCTACAAAGATGTATCATGACCTTCGAGAAATATATTGGTGGGAAGGTTTGAAGAAGGATATAGCGGAATTTGTTGCTAAATGTCCGAATTGTCAACAAGTGAAGGCGGAACATCAAAAGTCGGGTGGCTTACAACAAGAAATCCAAATTCCTACTTGGAAGTGGGAAGACATTAATATGGATTTCGTAGTAGGGTTGCCTCGGACTCAAAAGTCATTTGATTCTATATGGGTGATTGTTGATAGATTGACTAAGTCCGCTCACTTTATCCCCGTCAAATCTACGTATTCGGCGGAAGATTATGCGAAGATTTTCATAGATGAGATTGTGTGTCGTCATGGCATTCCTATATCCATCATTTCGGATTGAGGTGCACAATTCACATCGAGATTTTGGAAGTCGTTTCAAAAAGGTTTGGGTACTAAGGTAAAATTAAGTACCGCCTTCCATCCTCAAACAGATGGTCAAGCGGAACGCACGATTCAAACTCTTGAGGATATGCTTAGAGCTTGCATCATTGATTTTAAAGGGAGTTGGGATAAGCATTTGCCGTTGGTGGAGTTTGCATATAATAATAGTTTCCATTCGTCCATCTCCATGGCTCCCTATGAAGCCTTGTATGGAAGGAGGTGTAGGTCTCCTATAGGATGGTTTGAAGTAGGTGAGTCATCGATATTCGGTCCCGACTTGATTTATAAGACATTGGAGAATGTACATATCATAAGAAATAGGTTGCAAACAGCCTATAGTCGACAAAAGTCCTATGCCGATAATAGAAGAAGGGACTTGGAGTTTGAAGAGGGTGATAAGGTGTATTTGAAAATTTCACCTATGAAGGGAGTGGTAAGATTTGGCAAGAAAGGGAAGTTGAGCCCTCGATATGTAGGCCCTTATGAGATTTTGGAAAGGGTTGGTAAAGTTGCCTATCGTTTAAAATTACCTGATGAGCTAGCTTTGGTTCATCCGGTTTTCCATGTCTCTATGTTGAAGAAGTGTGTCGGGATCCCGAGTCAATTCTTCCTCTTGAAGGCCTTGGAGTCAAGGATAACCTCTCTTATGAGGAGGTTCCGGTTCAAATCCTTGATAGGCAAGTGAAAAGGTTGAGGAACAAAGAGGTGGTTTCCGTAAAGGTGCTATGGAGGAACCACCTAGTTGAGGGTGCAACATGGGAGGCTGAGGCCGACATGAAAACCCGTTATCCTCATCTTTTTGATGTTTAAGGTTAGTATCTCTCTCTAATGATATAAATACGTTAGATATTGTGAATCTCTGATGTTTTTGTGAAACTTTGCAAAACTCCTAGTTTTGGAGACTTCTAAAATGGAGTCACTTTAAGGTGACCTTAGATAAATTTGGAAGTTATCTTGCTTCTTGCATAATTGAGTCAAGTTTTGTGATTTAGGTATGGTTAATCCTTGCTGATACTGTATTGAGTATATTGATAAAAATGAACTTTGTACTAATTGATTTGTGTGATAAATAATTGAGCTCATGCCTATATGAAAAGGAGAAAACCTCATGAGGAAATGTTGAGATCATGTATGGTAAATTGATGATTTGTAGTATTTTTATGAAATAATATAGTTCATGCTAACTAAATATTGTGAATTGGTTGAGCTGCTAGTCTTGAGTCTACTCCCATATTTTAAGAGTGTTTGGTGTCATTCGGGGACAAATGTTCCTAAGGGGGGGATAATGTAACATTTTGAAATACCGAGGTCATGTGATAAGACTTAAATGGTCTCCTTAGGATCTAAACCAGTGTTCCTAGCCAATTTGGCATGTTTAGAGTCTTTGAAGTGGTGTTGGAACCGAAACTCCTAAACATCCGGCAAATTGGTTCATAAGAGGGCTAGAGTGTCCTTTTTTATTTAACCAAGTTAAAGAGTCGGAATTTGGTAAAGAGTTGTAACCATAGGTGTAAAATATTGTGTGGGATGGTTTCATGCTGGAAAAGTCAGGGTACGACTCCTCGAGGACCAAACGAGGACCCTCGAGGAGGACCCTTGAAGCAGTAGGGCATGACGGACCCCATGATGGGCCATCACAGGCGCGACGGGTCGTCGAGGCATCCGTCGTGCTAGCCTTATTTCCTGGGGAAAAGCCTCCGCCTACACAAGTCTCTGACCAACGTGACGGATGTGCAGGACGGAGGGATGTCAGTCCGTCACGCCCACGACGGACCGTCGTCGGGGATCCGTCGGGGAGGGTCTGTGGTAGTTTCGGAAAAGTTAGTTTTTAGTTAGTTAATTAATTAAGTGTCTTAGGGGTAATCAGGGGTTTAAGAGAGACTAATTAAGTGACTTAAGACCCCACTATAAATACCCAACCCTCATTAGCCTAATCATTCTCTCAAAAACAAAACTCTCTTCCTTCTCTCTACTTTCTCTCTCTATTGGAAGACTCCATTGGAGATCAACTTGGGGAGATCATTGGGGGATGGATTAGAACGAAATTTACCATCAAAACGTCATCAAACCTTAAGGTATGGGATCTAATTCACCTTTGAGATTCTTTCCTCAAAGGGTTCCTTCAAAGCTTTTTCCAAAAAGTTGAGTTTCTTATGGGTTTCATCCAAATCCGAATTTGATCATGTGAATTGAGTTAATTATGTATTCTTTGGGTTAGAATGAATAGATTATCATGAATTGTAACTTGATTATGGTTAATTGATGTAGTTTGATCTAGATTGTGGGTGATGACCCCTAACCCTTAACCCTAAGTGGAAAATTGATATGAATTAGGTTGAGTTTGATAGAATTGATCTCATAATTAGTTAAATGGTCTTTAATGATTGTTATTGCATTGATTATGGATCTATTATGATGAATTGAAGTTCTTCACACCTATGTTCTTGAATATTGAACCTAAGTCAAGAAGATACCCTTGAGATCATGATATTAAGCTTTGATGTAGTATTGCTTCATAGTATAGTGCTTCTCTTGATTAGTTCTCGTGATTTGTTATTAAATTACATTGATGTGATGATCTAAGATTGGTTGGTCTATGGGTTGATGGTAAGGTCCTTTATTGATGGACTATGGAGGAGTATTGGTAAGTCTTGATGATTCTAGTCTTTGCTTCCAATCATGGTTAATTGTTGTCAAGTGATAATGCTATGTTGAAGTATGCCTTGATTGATGTGATGAGTCAATATGATGCATGAATTGATATGCTTAGGTTGGTTGTGAGGTTGCTAGGTGTAATGTAATATAGGGAAGTTGTTCGGTGTGCCTATTATGATGAGATATAGAAGGGTTAACTTCACCTATATGAATTGTTAATGAAAGGACTAATTCTCATACAATTCTTATTGAGCTATAATGATGATTATACGAGGGATTGACCCTCCTATCTAATTAAATTGTGAAGATTAATAAAGATTTAAGATTTCTCTAAATGGGGACTTAGCTTAGCACCGAGCGAACTTGACAATGGGAGGTGATGACTTGTCCCTAGAAAGGAAAGATTCATCCTAGAAGTTGCCCATGTGACGATAACTCCCATGTTTGAGGGATGTGTCACTTTAAGGGATTCCCATGAGGAGCGGCCCATATTACAAAAAGGTATAAATAGGGATATCTACCTCTTAGTTCTTGAACTATGTTGCCACCATAGGATACTAGCTAGTGGATCCACCTAGATAGCTATGTTTACATTAGGTTCTACCTTGGCCGGTAGACCACCTTCCATCGGTGTAAGGTTTCATGACACCGGATTCCACATTCGATTATGTGGTCTATGTCGGTTAAGGCAAATGTTCCCTAAACTAGAATGAATGAATAAGGTATAGACTAATCAAAATAACTTGAGAGGTTGGCTATAGCTTAGGTAGGGGTATGGGACTCTACCTACGCCTTGCACTAGTTTGCCTTGATAGGAATTTTGATAGGTCAATATTATGCATGTAAAACGATGGTATGATAAGAATGGGTTGTATGTTGAATAACATGCTTATGAATATAATGTTGATATCTTTTCTTGAAGAAGGATGTATTATGATATGAAAAGTATGTTGGTAAGCAAATTGCTAATTGTAGTCTTGGTAGGTTACTTGATTGAGTAGGAGACATGGTAATTTTACTTGATCATTGCACTTGTGACTTATTGAAGGTTATCATTAGTATGCTTTGTTTTGTCATGGTTTATTTGCACATGTAGTCTATTATGTTTTTCATAAATGTCCCTCTTTAAATATATTTGATTGGTAATTGTATATGAGATTTCATACTTAGTACATGTGGAGTACTAATCCCTTTTCTTTCCCTTTTCCCAAACATTTTAGGTTCGGGTCATTGAGCTTGATCCAAATTGCTAGGAAGGAAGACTTGGGTATTTTGCCATCCAAGTGGTAGGTCCTCACTTTCTCGAGGACGTGGCCGATATCTCTCTTTTATGATGTGTAGTTACTATGATTCTATGTTGACTCTTTTATTTTCTTGAGACGATGTAGTGGACAGCCTATATGCGGCTTCTTTCATTTGATGTAGGGCTATGCCCAAGACTTATTATAATCGATAGATGGTGTATGAGATGAGACGGTTTTATGACTATTATTTTCTAAACATATAAGTGTATGAAATAAAAGTAGAAGACTAAGTAATCTTCGTATATGAACAAGTCTATGTATACTTGATATATATAAATATGTGTATATAGAGGTCTATGTAAACCTCCGAGTAGTTTTAGATAAAAAGTTTTTAATTCTTTCTAGTTTTTTAGTCGATGAATGCTATGACGAAGCTAAGGGGGCTTGTCTTAGTCCTCCGAGAGGACGACTACGCTGGTTACGTCTTGGGGGTAAACCCGGATGTGACAGAAAATTTTCCGAATAGTGGTTGCATGGTTCATAATAACTCCTAGTCATCGTTGATAGTTGAGGTAAAGTCCAAACAACAACTTGATAAATCATTGATGGAGTTCAATGAATCGGTCCTTGGCAAGCTTTATGAGGCATTCTCCCTTGGGGGATGGTATTTTAAGGTGCCAAGGAAGATTCTGTGTTCCCAAGGTAGATGGGTTGAGGGACCAGATCCTTGAGGAAGCCCATGGGTACCACTACTCAATTCATCCGGGTGCCACAAAGATGTACCATGACCTTAGGGAAACTTGTTGGTGGGAAGGTTTGAAGAAGGACATAGCGGAGTTTGTCGCTAAATGTCCAAATTGCCAACAAGTAATGGACGAACATCAAAATCCGGGTGGCTTACTACATAAATCCAAGTTCCTATGTGAAAGTGAGAATACATTAATATGGATTTTGTAGTGGGGTTTCCTCGGGCTCAAAAGCAATATGAATCTATATGGATGATTGTGGATAGGTTGACCAAATCCGCTCACTTTATTCCCGTCAAGTCTACTTATTCGGCGGAGGATTATGCTAGGATCTTCATAGATGAGATTGTGTGTCGCCATGGTATTCCGTTATCTATCATATCGGATCGGGGTACACAATTCACATCTAGGTTTTGGAGATCATTCCATGAAGGGTTGGGTACTAAAGTGAAGTTGAGCACCGCTTTTCATCCCCAAACGGATGGTCAAGCGGAACGCACTATTCAAACCCTTGAGGATATTCTTAGGGATTGTATTATTGACATTAAGAGAAATTGGGATAAGCACTTGCCTTTGGTGGAGTTTGCTTACAATAATAGTTTTCATTCATCCATTTCCATGGCTCCCTATGAAGCCTTGTATAGTAGCAGGTGTAGGTCTCCTATTGGATGGTTTGAAGTGGGTGAGCCTTCGCTTGTTGGTCCAGTTTGATTTATAAGACTTTGGAGAAAGTTCATATCTTAAGAAATTGGTTGCAAACGGCCTATAGTTTGCAAATTCTTATGCCGATAATAGGAGAAGGGATTCGGAGTTTGAAGAAGGCGATACAGTGTATTTAAAAATTTCACCTATGAAAGGGGTTGTTAGGTTTTTCAAGAAAGGGAAGCTATGTCCTCGTTATGTTGGTCCCTATGAAATATTTCAAAGGGTTTGTAAGGTTGCCTATGGATTGAAACTTCCTAGTGAATTGACTTCGGTTCATCCGGTTTTCCATGTTTCTATGAGAAAGAAGTTTATCGGTGATCCCGAGTCCATTCTTCCTATTGAGGGTCTTGGTGTCAAGGATAATCTCTCTTATGATGAAGTCTCGGTTCAAATTCTTGATAGGAAAGTAAAGAAATTGAAGAATAAAGAGGTGGTTCCCGTAAAGTGTTATGGAAAAATCACCTAGTTGAGGTGCAACATAGGAGGCCGAAGCCGACATGAATTCCCGTTACCCTCATCTTTTTTATAATTAAGGTTAGTTATTATTTTTAATAATATAAATATGACTAGAAATTTAATTTTCATGATTTTTGGGGAAGCCTTGCAAAAATATGCATTTTTGGCTTGCATTACAGTGAGTTACAGTGAGTTGGTGCCTAAAACTTAAAATTTTTGCCTTTTGGTTTGTTTGAGTTGTGTTGTGCATTTTTACATGGTGAGTCTTTATGAAATTATATGAAGCATATTGATAGGTTGAACTTTGTCCTATTGACTTATGTAAGGTATGTTGAGCTCTTCTGTGTTGTGAGAAGGAAATGCCTCATGATGTAATGTTTGAGCCTTATGGGTGGTAACTGATGTTTTGAAATTTTCTTGTTGAAATGATATGACTATGTTGCTTTGATATTGTTGATTGGTTGGGCTTCTAGTCTTGAGTCTATTCCTCCCTTCAAAAGAATTTTAGTGTCATTCGGGGATGAATGTTCCTAAGGGGGGGATAATATAACTTTTCGAAAATCCAAGACGTGCCTTAAAGCTTAACATAGATGTCATGAGGTCTAGACACTGTTTTTAAAACCATGTTAATGAATATAGGTCATTTAGGAAGTTTAGAAATCAAAACGTTCAAGAACGTCCATTACGTCCGGAAGTTGTTTCAAAGAGGTACTAGCGCGCCTTAGCCTATTTGACTAGCTTTTAGGACTCGGAAATGTATGAAATTTGGTACAAGGGTGTATAACATATATTAAAGTTGATTCATGGTCAAAACGTCCGGGTACAACTCCCCAAGGACCAACCAAGGGTCCTTGAGGAGGACCCTAGCACGTAAGAGGCAACACTGCCTTGGCAGTGTGCAACCACGGAAGGCAAATGAAGGCTCGTGTGTGTATCGACGGGGCGTCGATGCCAAACGTCGTGCCACGCTTAGTCAAAATGGTTAATCCCTCGCCTGTAAGACTCTCTAACAAAAAATACGGATGTGTAGGACATAGGGAGGCCTGTCTCGGCGACTGACCCACGATCCGTCGATCGTGGTGTCGTCGATTGGACTGTGATTTTCCTATACATTTTAAATTAATTTCATTTAATTATTTGAGGGTTTAGGGGGTTATTTAGGGGATTAAGGTAGTTCAATTAGTTCAATTATAACTCTCAAAACAACTGCTCTTCCTTCTCTCTTCTTTCTCTCTCTATTGGAGGACACCATTGAAGACAAGATAAGGGGAGGTTTTTGGGGCTGGAAAGGGACGATTTCATCTCAAAATCTTCATCAAAACGTTAAGGTATGAGATCTATTCACCTTTGAAACTTCTTTCCTCAAATGGTTCATTCAAAGTATTTCCAAAAGTTGTGTTTTTAAGTCGGTTTCATCTAATCACAAAATTGAAGTTATGAATTGCATTGTTGATGATTTATTTAGGTTATATTGAATAGATTAACATGTATTTTAACTTTATTATGATAACTGTTGATGGTCTTGTCTAAATTGAAGAACATGATCCTCAACCTCTAACCCTAGGTTGTGATCTTGACCTATATTGTATAATGTTCATTCAATTGACTTGGTTATTGATTAAATTACAATCCTATGGTGTTATTATTAATATATTAAGATTAATTATAGGTCTATCATGCTAGTACTTGAGATGTGATTTAGGTTATGGGGTATATTGTCAAATTGACCTAAGTATCTTGTCTTAAGCTATGATCTACAGTTGAATTGTGTTATAGAGATGCAATTGGCCTTGTTATCTTATTGGTTATCATTGTGTGATGATGTTACTTCCCTATTTGGGTTGAGTTATGGGTTGATGGTAAGACCTTTGTGATAAACTATGAAGAAGACTTGGTAAGTCATTTGATCCCTATACTTTACTTCAAACTATGGTAAATTGTCATTAAGTCATGATATTGTGTTGGAGTATGTCTTCTTTAGGATTGATAGGGAGGTATGATGTTGGACTAAAATGTCTTGACTATGTTCGTGAGGTTGATTAAAACGAAATTCTATAAGGATGTTGATGACTACCAATGTGATGTATCAAGAATGAATATGTAAATGTAGTAACCTCACTTATATGAATCGTGATTAAAGGACTATATTCATGCAATTCTTATTGAGATATGATGATGATGATTATACAAGGGCTAGTCCTATGACCTAGACTAAGCTATGATTGATAATTAAGTACACTAAAGACATTTCAATAAACAGACTTAGCTTAGCACCGAGTAAACTTGACAATGGGAGGTGATGACTTTCCATTCAGGAATAGTCACCCTATTGTTCTATATGTGATGTTGACTCCCCTTTGAGGGATACTCATTCAATTAATTCCCATGAGAGGAGGCCCCAATTACCAAGTGGTATGAAGAGGGAATACCTATCTCTTAGTTCTTGAACTATGTTGCCCCCATCGGAAGACTAGCTAGTGGATCCACCTAGAAATCTATGTTTATGTTTGGTTTTACTTTTGCAGGTAGACCACCTTCCATCGGTGTAAGGGTTTACAACACCGGATTCCACACTTAGCTCTTGTGGTCTATTTTGGTTAAGGCAATTGTTCCTAAACTAAAATGAAGTAACAAAGTATAAACTAACTAGGGTGACTTAAGAGGTTTGACTTAGCGTAGGTAGGGGTATGGGACTATATCTATGCCTTGCACTAGTTAACCTTGAGGGGAGCTTTAGGAAGTTGATATTATGTATGGATAATCTAATGATGTAAATGATTATAGTATGTTGACTTTACATGTAAATGATATCATATAGTTATGGTTATGCTTATGAACATGTATTTGGTCTATATTGTTAAGGTATGATGTTATGTATCATTAAGGGTCATATTATGTAAAGTAGGGTATTGGTTATGGATTCTTGTTGGGTTACTTGATTAAGTTATGTTATGGGGGTTTTCTTAGTTATTGCATTTGTTGACTTTATAGGGATTCGTGAGTACTTGTCTTGCTTATTATGCTATGTTAAACTCTTATTCATGCTTGTGATATTATTCCTTGATGAAAGGGTTGTAGTAGATAATGGGTTCTTGTATGATGGTATGCATATTACTTACTTTTCCTAAATGAATATATCATGTTTCTTGGTATGGCTTGTTTAATTATGCATAAGACTTACAAATGATAAAATGGCATGATTAAACTAAATGTCCTTTTAGCATTATTTGACATTATATGTGCATAGGGTCTCATACTTAGTACAAGTGGCGTACTAACCCCATTTTCTTCCTTTTCCCAAACATTTTAGGTTCCGATCATTGAAGTCTCATTCGAGACGACTTGAAGAAGACTTGGATATTCTCTACCATCCAAGTGGTTAGGTCCTCACTTCCCGAGGGCATTACCACTATCAAGCTTATATTGTTGTTTAGTTCTAAAGACTTATATAATCCTTCTATTTTCATTTGAGTACGATTTGTATAAGCCTATACGTGGCTTCTGTACATTGATGTAGGGCTTTCCCAATTTTTAATGATCATTTTAGATGGTTATGAGATGAGACTATCTTTAAGACTATGTTAAATCTTAAATATATATGTATGTGATATAAAAGTAGAAGGCTATATAACCTTCCTATACGAAGGGTCTACATATACTCGATACAAATATATATATTATGTGTATGTAGAGGTCTAAGTAAACCTCCAATTAGAAATAATGAAAAGATTTATATGCTTCTGTATTTTTAACTTATGAAAGCAATGATGTAAACTAAGAGTCTAGTCTTAGCCCTTAAAGAGGATGACAACGCCGGTTACGTCTAGGGGGTAAACCCGGATGTCACAAACTGGGTATCAGAGCATGAGGTTGAATTATCTTAGAGTGGGTGTCTCTCTCAACCACGTCTATGTAAGTTCGTACTCATAATTGTGAAGCGTACCACACATATGATTAGGAACCTACATGATGCCTAGGAAACTCTAATTTTCTTGGAAATCTAATATCGTCCCATTAGGGTATACTTATGGTGTTTTTTGGCATTTAATCCTATTTTGGTAATTATAGGAAAAATGGAAACTCGAAGTAATGCGGCGCGAAGACTTGAAGAGGAGATTGCAAATGTGGGAGCTCCTCCCCGTGATGATCAAGTTCCTCCACTTGAAGAAGATGTTTTTTGATGACCAAGCTCCGGTCCATCCTCCACCTTTGACGGATGAGAATATAAGGGCTGCCCTTCTCAAAATGGCTCAAGCCATTAGTACTCAGTCCCAAGGTATGACGGCCCAAGCTAAACGGGAGGTTGTACCCTGAGCTCATCAACAAGTCACTACCATTGCATCCCGTCTATGGGATTTCACGAGGATGAATCCTACCACTTTCTACGGGTCTAAAGTTTAAGAAGACCCCCAAAAGTTCATTGATGATGTCTACAAGATACTCTTTGCTATGGGGATTTCCACTAGTGAGAAGGTCGAGCTAGCCACATACCAACTCAAGGATGTGTCTCAAACTTGGTATGTGCAATGGAGGGACAACAGGCCTCTTAGGGGTGGTCCGATGACTTGTGAGATCTTCAAGAAAGCTTTTCTCGATTGGTTCTTTCTAGGATATGAAGGAAGCTAAAGTGGTAGAGTTCATAAAACTTTGCCAAGGAGGTATGAGTGTTCATTAATACTCCTTGAATTTCACTAAATTGTAGAAATATGCTCCTTCTTTTGTTTCCGATCCTACAGATGAAATGAGCCACTTTTGACTGGGGTGTCGGATGATTTGCGAGAGGAGTTTCATTCGGCTATGTTACATGACAATATGAACATTTCTTTCCTTATGGTGCATGCATAACATGTGGAAGAGGCAAGGGAAAATAGGAAAAGTAGAGATATGAAGAGGGCAAGATCTTTTGATGGAGGTTCTTCTAAGAATATGCTTGAAATTCAAGACAAGCCTAACTTCAAGAAGAGGTTCTCTAATCAAGTTCCATCTAAGTTACCTAAGGCTTGTGATGATAAGGTGGCTAAACCTAGATGTCAAAAGGGAAGGATTGGAAACTCACCAAATGAGAAGCCTACATGTGAAAAGTATGGAAAAGGTCATTTTTGTGAATGCTTGATTTGAATGGGCAATTGTTTTGGTTGTGGTAAAAGTGGACACAAGGTTAGGGACTTTCCCAATGTGAGGGGTCAATACAAGGGTAGTGGTCAAACTCAAGCAAGTGGTTCCAATGAGGCTCCGAAGAAGAACTACTTCTATGCTCTCCGCTCTAAGGGTAAGCAAGAGACTTCTCCCGACGTGGTGACCGATATGTTAAAAGTCTTCTCTATTGATGTATATGCCTTACTTGATCCCGGAGCTACTTTATCATTTGTTACCCCTTTAGTAGCCAAAAAGTTTGATATTTTGCATGAAACTTTTATAGTGTCTACTCCGGTGGGCGAGTCGGTTGTTGCAAAAAGGGTGTATAGAAATTGTCCAATCATGTTGCCCAATAGAGTTTCTTATGTTGAATTAGTAGAATTTCATATGGTCGATTTTGATATTATATTGGGTATGGATTGGTTACTTGATTGCTTTGCCTCTGTTGATTGTAGGACAAGTGTGGTCAAGTTTAACTTTCCAAATGAACCCGTGGTAGAATGGAAGGGGGGAAATTCTATTCCTAGAGGTCGTATCATCTCTTGTCTAAAAGCATGCGAAATGATCTCTAAAGGTTGTGTATATAACATAGTAAGAGTCCAATACTTAGACTTCGAAATTCCTCCCATTGAGTCGGTCCCCGTAGTGAGTGAATTTCCGTAGGTCTTTCCTAATGATCTTCCCGGTATTCCTCCCAAACGGGAAATTGATTTTCATATCGATTTGCTAGCGGATAAAAATACCATTTAGATTCCTCTTTATCAGATGGCTCCGGACGAATTAAAAGAGTAGAAGCCTCAACTCAAAGATTTCCTAGACAATGGATTGATAAGACCTACTATTTCTCCATGGGGTGCTCCGGACTTGCTTGTGAAGAAGAAGGATGGGTCCTTAAGAATGTGTATCAATTATCGCCAACTCAATAAAGTCACTAATAAGAATAAGTATCCTCTCCCTCGGATTGACGACTTGTTTGATTAACTCCAAGGGGAAAGCTACTTTTCTAAGATTGATTTAAGGTTGGAATATCACCAACTTAGGGTGAGAGCTGAGGACATACAAAAGACGGCATTTCGGACTAGATATGGTCACATTATGAGTTCCTAGTAATGTCCTTTGGTCTCGCTAATGCTCCGGCGGCATTTATGGACCTAATGAATAGGGTGTTTCGAGTTACCTAGATTTATTTGTCATAGTCTTTATTGATGACATGTTGGTATATTCGAAAATGAGAGTGATCACATGGGTCATTTGAGGGTGGTATTGCAAACCCTTAAAGAACATCAATTGTTTGCCAATTATAGCAAATTTAAGTTTTGGTTGAGGTAGGTGGCATTTCTTGGTCATATTATCTCTAGTGAAGGAGTTGATGTTGATCCAAGGAAAATGGAGGCGGTGAGAAGTTCGCCTAGACCATTGACTCCAACCGAGATTAGGAGCTTATTGCGTCTAGCGGGTTACTATCGGAGGTTTGTGGATGGTTTTGCGTCCATTGCATCTCCCTTGACTACTTTGACCCAAAAGATTAAGAAGTTTGAATGGTCGGAGGCATGTGAAAAGAGGTTCCAAACCTTGAAAGATAAGCCTACCTCCGCTCCAGTGTTGACCTTAACGGAGGGTACAAAGGGTTTTGTTGTGTATTGTGATGCATCCTGAGTGGGTTTGGGTTTTGTGCTTATGTAACATGGGAAGGTGATATTCTATGCTTCTAGGCAACTTAAGGTGCATGAGAGAAACTACCCAACTCACGAACTTCAGTTAGCGGCCGGGGTGTTTTCCTTGAAAATATGGAGGCATTACTTGTATGGTGTCCATGTCGATGTATTAACCGACCATAAGATTCTCCATTATGTTTTTACCTAAAAGGAGTTGAATCTCCGACAAAGAAGGTGGTTAGAATTGTTGAAAGATTACGACATTAGTGTCCTCTATCACCCGGCAAGGCCACTGTGGTTGTGAATGCTCTAAGTCGTATGACTATGGGTAGCGTGTCACACATAGATGAAGCCAAGAAAGACCTAGTGAAAGATGTTCATAGGTTCGCTATGTTGGGAGTGAGGTTGGAAATTTTCCGAATGGTGGTTGCATGGTTCATAATAACTCCAAGTCATCGTTGATAGTTGAGGTAAAGTCCAAACAACACCTTGATAAATCATTGATGGAGTTCAAGGAATCGCTCCTTGGAAAGATTAATGAGGCATTCTCCCTAGGGGGATGGTATTTTAAGGTGCCAAGAAAGATTGTGTGTTCCCAAGGTAGATGGGTTGAGGGACCGGATCCTTGAGGAAACCATGGGTCCTGCTACTCCATTCATCCGGGTGCCCCAAAGATGTACCATGACCTTAGGGAAACTTATTGGTGGGAAGGTTTGAAGAAGGACATAGCGGAGTTCGTCGCTAAATGTACAAATTGCCAACAAGAAAAGTCCAAGCATCAAAAGTCGGGTGGCTTACTACAAGAAATCAAGTTCCAACGTGGAAGTGGGAAAAAATTAATATGGATTTTGTAGTGGGGTTGCCTCGGATTCAAAAGCAATATGACTCTATATGGGTGGTTGTGGATAGGTTGACCAAGTCCGCTCACTTTATTTCCGTCAAGTCTACTTATTCGGCGGAGGATTATGACAGGATCTTCATAGATGAGTTTGTGTGTCGACATGGTATTCCGTTATCTATCATATTGGATCGGGGTGCACAATTCACATCTTGGTTTTGGAGATCATTCCATGAAGGGTTGGGTACTAAAGTGAAGTTGAGTACCACTTTTCATCCCCAAAATGGATGGTCAAGCGGAACGCTCTATTCAAAGCCTTGAGGATATTCTTAGGGCTTTTATTATTGACTTCAAGGGAAATTAGGATAAGCACTTGCCTTTGGTGGAGTTTGCTTACAATAATAGTTTTCATTCATCCATTTCTATGGCTCCCTATGAATCCTTGTATGGTAGGAGGTGCAGGTTTCCTATTGGATAGTTTGAAGTGGTTGAGCCTTTGATTCTTGTTGCCGATTTTATTTATAAGACTTTGGATAAAGTTCATATCTTAAGAAATCGGTTGCAAACAGCCTATAGTCGACAAAAGTCTTATGCCGATCATAGGACAAGGGATTTGGAGTTTGAAGAAGGCGATAAAGTGTGCTTAAAAATTTCACCTATGAAAGGGGTTGTTAGGTTTGGCAAGAAAGGGAAGCTAAGTCCTCCTTATGTGGGTCCCTATTATATATTACAAAGGTTTGGTAAGGTTGCCTATGAATTGAAACTTCCTAGTGAATTGGCATCGGTTCATCCGGTTTTCCATGTTTCTAAGTTAAAGAAGTGTATCGGAGATCCCGAGTCCATTCTTCCTATTGAGGGTCTTTGTGTCAAGGATAATCTCCCTTATTAGGAAGTCCTGGTTCAAATTCTTGATAGGCAAGTAATGAAATTGAAGAATAAATAGGTGGTTTCCGTAAAAGTGTTATGAAAAAATCACCTAGTTGAGGGTGCAACATGGGAGGCCGAGGCCGACATGAAGCACCGTGACCCTCATATTTTTTATTATTAAAGTTAGTCATTCTTTTTAATAATATAAATATGACTAGAAATTGATTTTCCATGATTTTTGGTGAAGCCTTGCAAAAATGTGCCTTTTTGGCTTGCATTACAATGAGTTACAGTGACTTGGTGCCTAAAACTTGAAATTTTTGCCTTTTGGTTTGTTTGAGTTGTGTTGTGTATTTCGACATGGTGAGTCTTTGTGAAATGATATGTATCATATTGATAGGTTTAAATTTGTCCTAATTGACTCATGTAAGGTATGTTGAACTCTTGTGTGTTGTGAGAAGGAAATGCCTCATGATGTAATGTTTGAGCCTTATGGGTGGTAATTGATGTTTTGAAATTTTCTTGTTGAAATGATATGATTTATGTTGCTTTTATATTGTTTATTGGTTGGGCTTCTAGTCTTGAGTCTATTCCTCTCCTCAAAAGAATTTTAGTGTCATTCGGGGATGAATGTTCCTAAAGGAGGGATAATGTAACATTTCAAAAATCCAAGATGTGCCTTAAATCTTAACATAGGTGTCATGAGGTCTAGGCACTATTTTTGAGTACATATTAATTATTATAGGTCATTTAGGAAGTTTAGAAACCAAAACGTCCAAGAACGTCCATGACGTCCGAAAGTTGGTTCAAAGAGGTACTAGCGTGTCTTAGCCTATTTGACTAGTTTTTAGGAGTCGGAAATGTATGAAATTTGGTAAAAGGGTGTATAACATATGTTAAAGTTTATTCATGGTCGAAACGTCCGGGTACGACTCCCCAAGGACCAACCAAGGGTCCTTTAGGAGGACCCTAGCACGTAGGAGGCAACACTGCCTGGGCACTGTGCAACCACGGAAGGCAAACAACGGCTCGTGTGTGGATCGACGGGGCATCGATGCGAACCGTCGTCCACTCTTAGGAATAATGGGGAATCCCTTGCATGCACAAATCTCTTACCAAAACTATGGATGTGTAGGACGTAGGGAGGGGTGTCTCATCAATTGACCCATGATCCTTCGATCGTGGTGTCGTCGATTGGACTCTGATTTTCCTGCACCTTGTAACTTAATTTCATTTAATTAGTTAAGGGGTTAGGGGGTTAGTTATTTGATTAAGGGAGCCTAATTAAGTTAATTAACCCCCAATATAAAGACCCCAACCCCAATTAGTTTAATTAGAACTCTCAAAACAATTTCTCTTCCTTCTCTCTTCTTTCTCTCTCTATTGGAGGACACCATTGAAGAAAAGCTAGGGGGAGGTTTTGGAGGCAGGAAAGGGACGATTTCATCTCCAAATCATCAACAAAACGTTAAGGTATGGTATCTATTCACCTTTAAGACTTCTTTCCTCAAAGGTTTCACTCAAAGTATTTCCAAAACTTGAGTTTTCAAGTGGGTTTCATCTAATCTCGAAATTGATGTTATGAATTGAATAGATTAACATTTATTTTAACTTGATTATGATAATTGTTGATGATTTGGTCTAAATTGGAGAAGATGATCCTCAACCCCTAACCCTTGATTGTGATCTTGACCTATACTGTATAATGTTCATTCAATTGACTTGGTTATTGATTAAATTACTATCCTATGGTGTTATTATTAATAGATTAAGATGAATTATAGGTCTATCATGCTAGTACATGAGATGTGATTTAGGTTATGGGGTATATTGTCAAATTGCTCTAAGTATCTTGTCTTAAGGTATGATCTAGTGTTGAATTGTGTTATAGAGATGCAATTGGCCTTGTTATCTTACTCGTTATCATTGTGTGATGAAGTTACTTCCCTAATTGGTTTGAGTTATGGGTTGATGGTAAGACCTTTCTGATGAACTATGAAGAAGACTTGGTAAGTCATGTGATCCCTATACTTTACTTCAAACTATGGTAAATTGTGATTAAGTCATGATATTGTGTTGGAGTATGTCTTCTTCAGGATTGATAGGGTGGTATGATGTTGGACAGAAATGTCTTGACTATGGGAGTGAGGTTGATTAAAATGAAATGCTATAATGATGTTGATGACTACCAATGTGCCGGATTAAGAAAGAATATGTAAATGTAGTAAATTAATTTCATTTAATTAGTTAAGGGTTTAGGGGGTTAGTTAGTGGATTAATAGATCCTAATTAAGTTAATTAACCCCCAATATAAAGACCCCAACCACAATTAGTTTAATTAGAACTCTCAAAACAATTTCTCTTCCTTCTCTCTTCTTTCTCTCTCTATTGGAGGACACCATTGAAGACAAGCTAGAGGGAGGTTTTGGAGGTAGGAAAGGGACGATTTCATCTCCAAATCTTCATCAAACGTTAAGGTATGGTATCTATTCACATTTAAGACTTCTTTCCTCAAAGGGTTCATTCAAAGTATTTCCAAAACTTGAGTTTTCAAGTGGGTTTCATCTTATCTCAAAATTGAAGTTTTGATTTGAGGTTTTGATGATTTCTCTAGTTTATATTGAATAGATTAACATTTATTTTAACTTGATTATGATAATTGTTGATGGTTTGGTTTAAATTGGAAAACATGATCCTCAACCCCTAACCCTAGGTTGTGATTTTGACCTATATTTTAGAATGTTCATTCAATTAACTTGGTTATTGATTAAATTACTATCCTATGGTGTTATTATTAATAGATTAAGATGAATTATAGTTCTATCATGCTAGTACATGAGATGTGATTTAGGTTATGGGGTATATTTTCAAATTGACCTAAGTATCTTGTCTTAAGCTATGATCTAGTTTTGAATTGTGTTATAGAGATGCAATTGGCCTTGTTATCTTATTGGTTATCATTGTGTGATGAAGTTATTTCCCTAATTGGGTTAGTTATGGGTTGATGGTAAGACCTTTCTGATGAACTATGAAGAAGACTTGGTAAGTCATGTGATCCCTATACTTTACATCAAACTATGGTAAATTGTGATTAAGTCATTATATTGTGTTGGAGTATGTCTTCATTAGGATTGATAGGGTGGTATGATGTTGGACAGAAATGTCTTGACTATGGGAGTGAGGTTAATTAAAATGAAATGCTATAATGATGTTGATGACTACCAATGTGCCGGATTAAGAAAGAATATGTAAATGTAGTAACCTCAGTTATATGAATTTTCATGAAAGGACTATACTCATGCAATTATTATTGAGATATGATGATGATGATTATATAAGGGCTAGACCCTATGACCTAGACTAATCTATGATTGATAATTAAGTATACTAAATATATTTGAATAAAAGAACTTAGCTTAGCACCGAGTGAACTTGACAATGGGAGGTAATGACTTTCCATAGAGGAAGAGTTACCCTATGGTTCTATATGTGATTTTGACTCCCCTTTGAGGGATACTCATTCAATGGATTCCCATGAGAGGAGGCCCAAATTACCAAGTGGTATGAAGATGGAATACCTAAGTCTTAGTTCTTTAACTATGTTGCCCCCATAGGAAGACTAGCTAGTGGATCCACCTAGGAAGCTACGTTTATGTTTGGTTTTACTTTGGCCGGTAAATCACCTTCCATCGGTTTAAGGTTTTACAACACAGGATTCCACACTTAGCTCTTGTGGTCTATGTGGGTTAAGGAAAGTGTTCCCTAAACAAAAATGAAGTAATAAAGTATAAACTAACTAGGGTGACTTAAGAGGATTTACTTAGCCTAGTAGGGGTATGGGACTCTACATATGCCTTGCACTAGTTTGCCTTGAGGGGATCTTTAGGAAGTTGATATTATGTTTGTATATGGTAATGATGTAAAGATGATAGTGTGTTGACTTTACATGTAAATGATATCATATAGTGATGGTTATGCTTATGAAAATGTATTTGGTCTATATTGTTAAGGTATGATGTTATGTATCATTAAGGGTCATATTATGTAAAGTAGTGTATTGGTTATGGATTCTTGTTGGTTTACTTGATTAAGTAAGATTATGGGGATTTGCTTAGTTATTGCATTTGTTGACTTGATAGGAATTCGTGAGTACTTGTCTTGCTTATTATGCTATGGTAAACTCTTATTCATGCTTGTGATATTATTCCTTAATGATAGGGTTGTAGTAGATAATGGGTTCTATCATGATGGTATGCATATTACTTACTTTACCTAAATGAATTTGTCGTGTTGCTTGGTATGGCTTGTTTAAATTATGCATAAGACTTTCAAAGGATAAAATGACATGATTTAGCTAAATGACCTTTTTAGCATGATTTGACACTATATGTGCATAGGGTCTCATACTTAGTACAAGTGGCGTACTAACCCCATTTTCTTCCTTTTCCAAAACATTTTAGGTTCCGGTTGTTGAAAGCTCATTCGAGACGACCTACCCACTTGGATGGTATTGCCCTCGGGAAGTGAGGACCTACCCCCACTTGGATGGTAGAGCTTTCAACGATCGGAACCTAAAATGTTGGGGAAAAGGGAGAAAATGGGGTTAGTACACCACTTGTATTAAGTATTAGACCATATGCACATATAAGATCAAATTATGCTAAAAAGGGATATATCATTAAAACATGCTATTTTACCTTTTGAAAGCCTTATGCATAATCAAGCAAACCATATCAATCAACATAACATATTCATTAAGTCCAAAACATTTTCATCACAACACTAACAATACTTAGTCTAGTCAAATCAACATGCATATCACATAATTGGACACATAGGTAAAGAAAGACAATCACCCATGAACCCTCATTAAGTCAACAAGTGCAATGACCAAGCAAAGCTACATAACCTTACTCAATCAAGTAACTCAACAAGCCATGACTAATATCCAACTTCACATGACACATCATTTAAGAGTACATATTATCATACTTTACCAATAGAGACCAAATGCATCTTCATAAGAACATCCAACATCACATAATGTCATTTACATGTCAGATAATCATATTATTCTCATTTGCATTCATTAACATATGCATACATAAGAACACCCTCCTAAGACTTCCCTCAAGGTTAACTAGTACAATGTTAAGGTAGAGTCCATACCCCTACCTAGACTAAGCTAAACCCCCTACGTCATACTAGTTAGAGTTCATTCATAATTTCATTTTACCTTTTGGGAATATCTTGCCTTAAATGAGATAGACCACATGAGCTTATGTGGAATAAGGTTTCATGGAACCCTACACCGAATGAAGTTGCACTACTTGCCAAGGTAGTACCTAAAACATGAACATAGCAACAACGTGGATCTACTAGCTCGTATTCCTATGGGGGCAACATAGTTCAAGAACTAGGAGATATAATTGGGACCCTCTTTATTATACATGAATTATAGTCTCCAATCTCAAGAGTACATTAGTAATCCTACCTTCCCTATGTGGGAAGGGACACTCCACACTCTAGTTCATTCGGTGCTAAGCTAGAGTCCCTTTTTGAAATATTTTAAGCCTTTATTAACAATCATAACTTAGTTTAGGTCATAGGGTCTATCCCTTGTATAATCATCTTCATCATATCTCAATAAGATTTGCATGAGTATAGTCCTTTCATTACAATGCATACAAGTGAGATTAGTGATGTACCGTGGTTTTACGGTACTTGTAATGATTTTTCTTAAGTTTAGTGTGTGTCCAAAGCCTTTTTGTATTGATTTTTGATGTAGGTTTCTCTTTATTTGCAGGAAATCTGTCCAAAGGAGAACGCGTAGGTTGTGAGCAGTAATTGCAGAAGTGACCACCTACGGAGCTCACGACGGTCCGTCGCGACTGTGACGGTCTGTAGGTGGCACCGTAGTGAGAAGATAGTAGCTGCTGAAGGAAGATGGGGAAGTCTGACTAAGTGTGGGACTACGGAAGCTTCACGACGGACCGTCATAGCCACGACGGTCTGTCCTGCTTGTTCGTTGTGATTGTCACAGAGTAGTCCCAGTACCCAATTCCAAGAAGTTTCTAAGTATGGTGGAACGAAACCCCTCGACGGACCGTCGTGCTTGAAATGGTCCGTCAGACCTGTCCGTCGAGGGTAACAGAGTTGATGAAGGAAGAAGCAGAGATTAGAGCCCAAGTATGGAGCGATGGAGGCCAAGACGGTTCGTCGTGTCCACGACGGTCCGTCGCATGGGCCGTCGTCTCAGACGCGTTTTGGACAGATTTTCCTTAATTAGATTACTTCTTTTATTAGGTTTTATTTTATTATAAATAGTCCGAAAAACCTCGTTTTTGGGGTTAGACTCTTGGATATTTTTTAGTACTCTTGATTTAGTGTTGAACTATTGGTTTTGGTAATTGATATACTTTTTACAGAATCGATTGTTGGTGTTTTTTTGGATTAATCAAGTGAATTTCTGGAATTTATTCGTTCTCATTAAAGTAAGGGCATGAATTCTTACATTACAAATATGAATTGTGTGATTATGAGCATGGGTAACTAAACTCCATGACTAGGCTTGTGGGAACCATGGGTAAATAACAAGGTAAAATCTAACTAAAATAGCAATTCTAGAATAGTGTCTTGCATATATTGCTAATTCATTCGTGTAGAAGTCTTTTTAACGTATGGCCAACGTTAGAACTCGCCTTAATGCTACTTGCCGGACCAAGGAGGTAGATAATAGGAAAAGAATTATCAACATAGATTTAGAGTATACTATCTAATAGGCAAGTATAGGTTGGTACGAAGTAATAGCTTAGTCAAATATCGATTATGATGCCTAATATGAGGTAAATATAAGGGTTAGTATAGCAACACAGCCGGACCAAGGTGCGGAGTGAAACTTTCTCGATGCCGGACCAAGGATTTAGAGATACATAACTTATCGCTTTACTTGCAAGATACTAGGAAAGAATCGTTATAGCTAGAATTACCGAGTTAGGAACTGTGGGGAACACTTAAGCCCTAGTTACTTTTATTATTTGATTAAACTCCCAGATTTGAATCTGTTAGTTGTTTATTTTAATTTAGTTAATCATTTTTATTAATTTAAGAAACCCCCCTTTTTGTCATTTGTTTTCTCGGAAAATAGTTCACTAAATATTAGTAATAATAGAAAAAAGTTAAGTCTGAACTATTTTCCTCGTGGGATCGACCCCAACCTTATTAGTTGGGTTCTCTACTTGATACGACTCTTTACTTCTTATTTGAGAAGTAAGTTTGAGCGTATCAAATTTTGGCGCCGCTGCGGGGGAAAGTGACTTTTAGATTAATTAAAACTTATTACTAAAGGTTAGTCAATATTTTTCTAATTTTACTTTTTCTGTTGTTTTTATCTCTTGCAGATCTAACTTCCGTGTATGCCAATTACGCGGAGTAGAAGAGAATACTTGTTTCCATACGACCACGAATTAGAGCGTACACTACGCAATATGAATCGAAACTTGGGTATTAACGATGATGATCCCAACCAGAACATTCCAGCTCCAATTGATGCTCATGGTCGGTTATTACCCGAAAATCATGGTGAAGATGAACAAAGGGGACAAAATCCCGCTCCACGTCCTCAAGAGTACTACAGAGGTTATGATATAACATCGCAGACTCTGATGGGCCACTTGTCTTGCCCCCTCTACCACACGGCCACACCTTTGTGGTAACTAGTAGTCTGATGCAAATGCTCACTGCTAGAGGTTTGTTTTCAGGGCTACCTTCTGAGGACCCACATGCCCACATTGCTAAGGTAAGGGCAGTGTGCAAAAGTTGTGTAGAGAGGCCCGATTTGAATATGGATGTAATAGGGCTAAGAGTATTTCCTCTCTTACTGACGGGAGAAGCTGCTATTTGGTTTACTGAGCTCCCTTATAACTCAATTTTCACTTAGGATCAACTAAGGGACGCTTTCTTAGCGCGTTACTACCCGGTCTCTAAGAAACTAAATCACAAAGACAAAGTGAACAACTTTGTGGCACTACCAGGAGAGTTAGTTAGCAGTTCTTGGGATAGGTTCACTTCATTTTGAGAAGTGTCCCCAATCACCGCATTGATGATGAGTCACTGAAAGAATACTTCTATCGGGGACAGGATGATAATAATAAAACGGTATTGGATACTATAGCGGGTGGTTCTTATGGGGAGTGTCCTTATGCCGAGATTGCTGTAAAGTTAGAGGAAATCTCCCGGAATAATAAAGCTTGGAGTACTAGGAAGTTAGATACTGGAAAAAACACTTTCGCAGTGCAATCCGCACACAACCCAGCCATAGACGAGATTCGTGAAGAGATGGCTCAGATGAGAACTGATCTTGGGTTGGTATTAAAACATGTCACTGGGGGTACAGAAAAGATAAATGAAGTGAACTACTTGTCGAAACCACCACCATCAAATGATGAATATTATTTTGAGGAGGACTCCTATGCGGTGAATGAGCAGACGGGGGGTTTCCGACCGAATGCTTAAGGCTCCAATAAGGATAATTGGCGCCAAGGTCAAGGAAACCAAGGTCAGAACTATGGTAATTATAACCGCGAAGGTCATTATGTCCGAGATGGAAATTACAACTGCGACAACAACTTCAACAGGGTAACTATGGTAACAGAAATGATAGGAGTGGGCCCTATGTTCCGCCTCAAAATCGTGAAGTTTCTCCTAGGGATGGTGGATGTAGTATGGTGCGAGTTGAGGATATGTTACACAAAATGATGAGGAGGTTCGATGCTAGTGATAAGCACACTAAAGAGTTAAGAAGTGATTTAGCGGGTATTGGGCAGAAAGTTGATACACATGCAATATCGATTAAGCAGCTTGAGTTGCAAATGGCCCAATTATCTGCGACTGTGAACACACGGCAACCGGGCACTCTCCCCAGCAACACTGTCCAAAATCCAAAAAATAATGGACACTGTATGGGAATCAATACTCGGGGTGGTAAGCAAACCATTGACCCACCTATACCGTCTGATGTGGAAAAGGTAATAAGATATAATGATAAGGTGGAGGAGGTTAGTGGTGAGTTAGAAGACAAAACGGGAAAAGATGTTGAAGTGCCCAAAAAGGTGACTCCCATGCCTCGACCCCCCCCCTTCCCTCAAAGACTAGTGAAAAAGATCGAGGATGGTAAATATCGGCGTTTTATAACGATGTTGAAACAGCTTTCCATCAATGTCCCTTTGGTAGAAGCTCTTGAACAAATGCCTGGTTACGCCAAGTTTATGAAAGATCTGGTTACGAAGAAAAGATCGATCACTTTTGAGGATGATGATAGAATGCAGCATTGTAGTGCTATTGCTACAAGATCTCTACTGCAAAAGAAAGAAGATCCGGGTGCTTTCACTATTCCTTGTACAATTGGGTTATTACATTTTGTGACAGCATTATTTGATCTTGGGGCAAGCATAAATCTCATGCCCCTCTCGATTTACAAGAAGTTGGGTTTGGGTGACCCAAAGCCCACTGTGATACGGCTACTGATGGCCGATCGAACAGTAAAAAGGCCTATTGGGATACTCCACGATGTGCTAGTAAAAGTGGAGTCGTTCATATTTCCGGCCTATTTTGTTATTCTTTATTGTGAAGTCGATTTTGAGGTGCCTATTATTCTTGGGAGGCCATTCCTTGCTATGGGTAGAGCCTTAGTTGATATGGAAAAGCGGCAGATGAAATTTCGGTTGAACAATGAAGAAGGGACCTTCAACATTTGTAGGTCCATGAGGCAGAGTGGTGAGCTCCAATCGGTATCTTCCATATCCTACAAAGTTGAAAAGTCATATGAATTACAAATAGAAGAACGTCTAGGTATAGAAGCACTAGCGGCAGAGATAATGAATTTTGATAGCGATTGCATTGAAGAGTTTGGGTCATTGGTCGCGGCTCTAGATCGAGGTGATGTTTGGTTTAAACCGAAGAAATATGAGTTAGATATGAAGAATCGCGAGTCTCCACCCGCGAAACCATCTATAGAGGAGGCTCTAAAGTTAGAACTAAAATCACTATCGCCTCATCTAAGGTATGAATTCTTAGGAAATGGTGACACTTTGCCAGTAATCAATGCATCAGACCTGAATGTACAACAAGTTGAGAGGTCGGGGAATGTGTTAAAAAGGTTCAGAAGAGCGATTCGGTGGACTATTATGGACATTATTAGGATCCCTCCTGGTATTTATTCTCATAAAATCCATCTCATGCCCGATCATAAGCCAATTATAGAGCACCAGAGACGATTAAATCCATTTATGCAAGAGGTCGTGAAGAAGGAAATCATTAAGTGGTTGGATGCCGGAGTAATATATCCGATCGCCGATAGTAGTTGGGTATGCCCTGTTCAGGGTGTACCTAAGAAAGGGGGAATGACTGTGGTCCCCAATGAGAAAAATGAAATTGTTCCAATGAGACCGGTGACTGGATGGATGGTGTGTATGGATTAGCGGAAATTAAATGCATGGACCAAAAAAGACCATTTTCCTATGCCATTCTTGGATCAGATGTAGGATAGACTTGTCGGAAAAGGGTGGTACTGTTTTCTTGATGGTTATTCAGGGTATAATCAGATTTCTATTGCACCAAAAGATCAAGAGAAAACCACCTTTACTTGTCCATATGGGACCTTTGCGTTCAAGAGAATGCAGTTTGGGTTGTGCAATGCACCCGCCACTTTTCAGAGATGTATGATATCGATATTCTCCGATATGGTGAAGTATACTATTGAGGTGTTCATGGATGATTATTCTGTGGTTGGTGACTCATTTGAGCAGTGTTTGAGTCATTTATATGAGGTTCTTTAGAGGTGTGAAGACTGCAATTTAGTACTAAATTGGGAAAAATGCCACTTCATGGTGAAAGAAGGTATTGTTTTGGATCATCGCATTTCAGACAAGGGTATAGAGGTTGATCGAGCTAAAGTCGAGGTAATAGAGAGACTTCCCCCACCTATCTCTGTAAAAGGTGTGAGACGCTTTCTTGGGCATGCAGGTTTTTACCGGAGGTTCATCAAAGATTTTTCAAAAATTGCGCATCCGTTGTGCAAACTTCTGGAGAAAGAGTGTAAATTTTATTTTGATGAATCTTGTCTTAAAGCATTCGGCGAGTTAAAAGAAAAGTTGGTGTGTGCACCTATCATTATTTCTCCGGATTGGAATAGTCCGTTTAAGGTGATGTGCAATGCTAGTGGGGTTGCTCTTGGTGTGGTATTGGGACAAAGAAGGGACAAAATCCTTCATCCCATTTACTATGCTAGTAAAGCCGTCAATGAAGCCCAAAAGAACTACACAGTGACTAAGCAAGAGCTCCTTGCAGTAGTCTTTGCTTTTGAAAAATTTTGCTCCTATTTGCTAGGTACTAGAGTTATAGTTCATACTGACCATTCTGCTTTGAGATATATGATGGCAAAGAAGAATGCGAAACCGAGGTTGATTCGTTGGGTATTACTATTGCAAGAATTTGACTTTGAGGTGAGAGATAGAAAAGGGATCGAGAATCAAGTTGCTCATCACTTGTCCCATTTAGAAGATGAAGCAATGAGAGAGTTGGGGGATAAGACTAAGATTGATGATACCTTCCCCGATGAGCATGTATTGGCTGCCTCTCAAGACTTGATTCCATGGTTCGCAGATTTTGCGAATTATCTGGCTAGCGATATTGTTCCACCGGACTTGTCCTTTCATCAAAGAAAAAATTCATGTTCGATGTGAAGAAGTTCTTTTGGGATGAACCACACTTATAATAGGAGTTGTGCCGATGGGATTATTCGGCGTTGTGTGCCAGAAGTTGAGATGTTGAGTGTCGTGGAGGCATGTCATTCTTCACCCGTAGGTGGACATCATAGTGGTATCCAAACCGCTCATAAGATCTTAGAATGTGGCTACTATTGTCCAACTATTAATCAAGATGCTCATGAGTTCGCCAAAGCATGTGATAGATGCCAACGAGATGGCGACATTTCAAGAAAGCAAGAGCTCCCTTTAATCCATTCTTGTGATTGAGTTATTTGATGTTTGGGGCATTGACTTTATGGGTCCTTTTGTGAGTTC
>CM040625.1:51842917-52135737 GCA_022817965.1 Solanum lycopersicoides | reverse complement strand
GGCATGTCATTCTTCACCCGTAGGTGGACATCATAGTGGTATCCAAACCGCTCATAAGATCTAGAATGTGGCTACTATTGTCCAACTATTAATCAAGATGCTCATGAGTTCGCCAAAGCATGTGATAGATGCCAACGAGATGGCGACATTTCAAGAAAGCAAGAGCTCCCTTTAAATCCATTCTTGTGATTGAGTTATTTGATGTTTGGGCATTGACTTTATGGGTCCTTTTGTGAGTTCTTATGGGATGAAGTACATTCTAGTAGCGGTTGATTATGTGTCTAAATGGGTGGAAGCTATTCGCCTCGCAAATAAGAAGGGAAGAGTGTCACCGCGTTCTTTAAAAGAATATATTTTCTGGATTTGGTACCCCAAGGCAATTATTAGTGATGGGGGATCCCACTTTTGCAACAAATTGTTTGAGGGATTATTGGAGAAATATGGGGTCGTCGTAATGTGGCCACTCCTTACCATCCTCAAACTAGTGGGCAAGTTGAGGTGTCAAATTGGGATATCAAGCAGATTTTGTCAAAAATGGTAAACGCTAGTAGAACGGATTGGTCAATGAGGCTTGATGATTCTCTTTGGGCCTACCGGACAGCATATAAGACTCCCATAAGGTATGTCCCTATACCAACTTGTATAAGGGAAGCTTGTCACCTACAAGTTGAATTAGAGCATAAAGCCATGTGGGCTATAAAGAAGTTGAAAATGGATTGGAATGAAGATGCAGAACAGGGTTAAATGGGTTAAATGAACTCGATGAATTCGCCTAAAAAGCTTATGAAAGTTCAGCCCTCTACAAAGAAAAGATGAAGAAATACCATGATCAAAAGATTGAGAAACGCGATTTTATGTTGGGAATTTAGTGCTTTTGTTCAATTCTAGGTTGCGCTTGTTTCCGGCAAGCTCAACTCCAAATGGACTGGCCCTTACTTGATCACCCAACTATTCTCTCACGGAGCGGTTGAGTTGGAAAACAAGGAGGGTGTGGCGGTTTAAGGTAAACGGACAACGAATCAAAATCTATCTGGGGCATGCTGAATCGGCAAATGAAGTGATCGAGGAATACCATCTTGATGAAGTCTAAGTAATCGAGTGTCCTCCGTCGTGTCGAGATGTTAAAACAAGCGCTGGTTGGTAGGCAACCCAATATGTATCCTCTAAGCCAACTATAGTTTTTGTATAACTTTCTAGTAATAGTCTTTTTTTTTTTTTTTCGTTTTGTTAGAAGTGTTGGCTAGAGCGTAGTTTAGGGTCCTTGTACACTAAGTGTCCAGTCAAATAAATAAAGAATAGCTTAATGGGTGTTAAATTTGCAGGTAGCACATCACCAGAAAAATCTGCAGAAAATTGGTCTGAAACACTCATTGACGGATCCATCGACGGACTGTCACGCCTTGCTATGGACCGTCGCAAGAATCCGTGGTGCCAGGTAATTTTTTCTATTTCTTGTAAATTAGGGCACCCATGACGGTACCCACGACGTACCATCACACCTGTAATGGATCATCGACGGGGACTCATCGCATCAATACCCAGCAACCCGACCCACCCAACCGGCGAATATTAAAGTTTTAAACCTTTTAAAATTCCCACCCCTTCATTTCAACCTTTTCTTTCTATCATTTCTCCCATTTCCTCTCTTTTCAACTCCCTCCCACACTCATTATCTTCCCAAACTCCTGATTCACCATCCCTTCCCGAATTCCCTAATCTTCCTTCTCCATTCTCCCTTCTTCTTCAAAGTATTCTGTTGGTCGGAGTCTACTGCTCTTCTGCTGATCTTCATAGTTGTGTGCCTACCCGGTTCTTCATCTTCGCAAATTCTCAGGTATGTGCTTCTGATCTCTAACCCATTTACATTTCATTATTGTTTTCACATTCTACAGGCCTGTTTTTGAATGTTGGGTCTTTGATTTTTGACCCTTATTGCTTGCTAAAGAACTCACCCCGTTCAATCTACGTGCCTTAGATAGTAAAATTGTTGTGGGTGGTGTGTTAACTACATCAAAAAGGGGGGAATATTTTCTGAAACTTGTTCTGACCTAGGTTTATAGTTCCTCCAAATTGTCATGTTAAAACTCAAGAAATTAGTGCCTTAGAATTGCTAGTTTGCTGGGTATTTGGGTTAGAAAGTGTAGGTTGATAGTTAGTTTTTTCAATTGAAATTTTAGGGGACGATTGAGGCATGCTCAGTTCGTCTCTGTCACTGAAGGACAGAATGAGACCCCTTGGTACTAATTGTTTTCTGTTTGCATGTCTTGTTTGCTTCTACTGGTACTAATTGTTGTTCTTTACATGTACTAACAGTTATGGCACCAAAGAAAGATCGAGTTTTACACACGAGGGCGTTCAAAGTCTGTCGGCCCCATCTGCCCGACTGGTAATTGGCTATGATGATAAGCGTGACCCCGAGTACGTGCCCCCAGGCACTGTCACTCCTGCACGGCTTGTACGCGCCACCAGAGCCACGCCCAAGAAGGTGGCGTCCGGCGTAGTCACTGCCTTCCAGTCTGACGAGGAGCGCACACTGACCGGCACACCTTCTAGGTCAGCTGCAAAGGACGAAGGAGCGTCAGGCTCCTTGGGAGTATTTGGTCGGAGGAGGTCTCCGGGTCTGCGGAAGCCTTAGCGCCCGCCACAGCTTCACAGTCTGCCTCATCTGATGTGGCCAATAGTACTGATTCCACTCCAGCTTCACCGAATGGAGTCCCCACCTCGGTTGCCAACCAGCCCAACCGGTGGTGTGTCGAGGGGCAGTATCAGGTGTACTCCGACGCCAAGCTGCTGAATGATAATGGCGTCATGACCCGGACCCTTAGACTGGAGAGGCAGGTCCTTACGCGGAGTCTCCCCACCATGCCGGGATATCCATACACTCTTCACCAGACACCGGCTAGATTGGACGCCTAGTGCTTTAGGCCGATACAGTGAGGATTTGGTCCGACAGTTCTACGCCTCGTATGTGGCGACTCTCCGATCTCAGATTGATAGGTGGGCTGCCCCCGCCAAACAGGCCCCACTTGATCAAATCAGAGTCCGGGCAAGCGGGTAGACATCTCCTTGCCAGCCATCCGCCGTATCTATACGGCGAGGATGTTGATGCCACCAGGACCCCTCTCACCGTCGAGTTTGACTACCGGTAGCAACTTGTTAAAGATGGACGGTTCTTGCGTGAGCCAGCACTGAGAGGACCACCAAGAGGTAGATGGCCCAGCAATTATCTATTGATGGAGAGGCTGCTGACTGGGTTATGGAGCTGAATTATGGAGCTGAAGGGATCCATCAAGAAGCCTAACTTGACCTTCACGGCCAAGTTTTATGGATGATAGCCAGCCACTGCTTTTCCCCCACTGCTGCAGATAATATAGTTACATGGGATCGTGCAGTTCTGATGGCAACGATGATAGCGGGGTTTGAGGTCCACTTCGCTCTCTTTCTACAGGCGGTCATGCACGAGAGGGCCTTCAAGGTCACCACTACTTACCCATTTCCGTGCATGGTGTTTTCTTTATGCAGGTCCGCAGGTGTGCCCATTTTGCATATAATTCAGCTCAAGACCCCGCAGGGCAATGTGGATATCGGCCTCATCAGGGATGAGGCCAATGAGTTGTCTCCGCACAGAGGGCCCGCCCTGAGGTGCCTCCGCTTGGTGAGAACCTGGCGGAACTGTAGAGCATGCCCAAGCGACTACCCAGGCTACTTCTGCACCCACTGACACTACCCCGGTCGAGTCTATCCCAGGTAGTAGCACTGCCCGAGCTCCTCTTGCTTGGCTACTTCTGCCACTCTGGTCCCACTTGCTAGGGTCCAGATACTCGAGGCTCAGATGGCCACACTTCTGCATCACATCCAGCCTTGGATGCAGAGGTCTATTGCAAAGACGGAGGAGCGCATTGAGCGGAAGATGGCCCAGCACACGGAGAGGAAGATCATGGAGGTTCATCAGCGCTTGGACGCTTTTGAATTGCGGGTGCTAGCCCGGCCAGCCCCTCCGGTGGATGTGTCGACCCTTCAGGCTACGGTTGAGAGTTTGAGAGCGGATCTATACACGATCCTAGAGGCTAGGGTGCCTGAGTCTGAATCCACTTCTACAGAGCCTGCTGAGGACACAGTGATGGCTGCTTTATTTGCCATTTCTGATGTTCCACCACCTCCCTCACGAGAACATGCCAAGAGGCGCAGCGGTTGAGAGGAGGATGAGGCTAGGGCAAGGAAGAAGGAGCACCGTGAGATGGAGGCTGCGAGAAGAGCCTCTATTGCTAATGAGGAGACCCGTACGTTGAGGGCTATAGAGTTGGCTGCTTGGGCGTCTAGCTCCAGAGTTGTGGAGACAGAGAGAGGCACTACTAATGGTGTTGTTGCTGCGGAGGACACTACTGAGGGTGTCCAGACTACACAGGGAGTGGGTTTCGGGAAACCGGACCCACCAGCTTGCTGATCTCCGGTGCTTTGCGCCTCAGGTTGCTTCACCTACCACTCGATTATTTTATGTTCTTTTATGCATTGGGGACAATTGCATATCTTTTTCTTGGGGGTGGGGTAAATGGAAAGTGAGTGGTAGGGTGAAGTCTGAGTAGCCCAATTCACGATCCTCTTTTGGGGTTTTCTTGCCTGTGTTCTTTTTCCCTAAGAGATTGTCTACTTTTATTGTTGAACCGGCATGTTATATCTTGTGTAAATAGTATAACTCTGAAGCATGATGGCTAAAACAGATATGATATCCGATGTAATGAAAATGATGCATGACTAGGCATAGTAATTGATAAATGTGTGGCCCTAAGCATGACATAGAGATAAACTACTGCATGACCCTGAATCTAAGACTCGAACTAGGTGTCTGATAATCTGGTAGTGTAACGAGATGTCAAGTGAGTGTGAGGAAAATTCAAATGATCCACCATTGATACTGAGCTAGAACTTGCATTGATAGTCTTGCTAAAGTAAACCGAAATAAACAATTAGGAAAGGATCATAGGCCTTTTTTTGAAATAGTCAATCTTAAGCCTAAAAATAAAAGAAAAACAAAGGAAGTTAATCCCTTATTGATCCAAATGATTTGAGCCTAAAATAGATCTTTCTTTTTCACCTCAACTGATCTTATATGGGAACAATGTGTTGGCCCTGGTCCCTACTTGGACATGTGCACCTAAGTTTATGCCAAAAGCCTAAGTTGAGGGTGGCTAATGCAGAAAGCAACCTTGTCATGGCCCTGACCCAACCATGGGTATTGTGAACCTTGGCTGTTATAAGGAATACTCCGGAAAGTGGGGTTGAAGGAATAAAGAGGAAGAAAGAACAAAAAAAAAGTGACTAAAAAATATTTATATAAAATAAAACACAAGAAAAGAGAAAAGTCACTTACGCATAAGGAGAAGAAAGGAAAAACAACAAGGTGATAGAAAATTGAGAAATAGGGCGAAATAAAATGATAAAAAGGTGGTTCGATTAGTAAAAAATGTCAAGGAGGGGAACAAGTCACTAAAGTATACCTAAATATACCTTACCTGACCCTGAGCCTATGTTACAAGCTAAGAAAGTCCTATCGTGATCCTAAGAGTTGTTATGGCGAACTTAAAGCAGTGAAAATAAGGGCAAGCTTATGACAATTTGTATAAATGAGTTGTGAAGTTGTTCTGATAGCGAGTGTTGAAAAGCAATCCTTATACTCAAACTGAAATCATTGTGTGAAAAATGAGGATGTTATTTTGAAGTGAGGACACTAGTTGCAATATCGGAAAAAAATAGCACCTTGGTGAGAAATTGAAGAGGATATGTGGCAGTGCGTAGTGAGTGTGTCATGGTCTGATCCACATAATTCAAGCCTAATAGTAATAGCATGCATGAACATAATGAGAATGATCGGGATGGATAGCCAAATGATTGCGAAAGATAAAATTTGGATACTCGTGTACAAAGATTTTGTAGTGAGTCATAGTGCGTCGCTAGAGGACAAAAAACGAATTTAAGTTGAGTGTGTTGATGTACCGTAGTTTTACGGTACTTTTAATTTTTTTCCTTAAGTTAGTGTGTGTCCAAATCCTTTTTGTATTGATTTTTTATGTAGGTTTCTCTTTATTTGCATGAAATATGTCCAAAGGAGAACATGGAGGTTGTGAGCAGGAATTGCAGAAGTGACCACCTACGGAGCTCACGACGGTCCATCGCGACTGTGACGGTCTGTAGGTGGCACCGTAGTGAGAAGAGAGTAGCTGCTGAAGGAAGATGGGAAAGTCTGACTAAGTGTGGGACTACGGAAGCCTCACGACGGTCCATCCTGCTTGTTCGTCGTGATTGTCAGAGAGTAGTCCGAGTACCTAATTCCAAGAAGTTTCTAAGTATGGTGGAATGAAACCCCTCGACGGACCGTCGTGCTTGAAATGGTCCGTCAGACCTGTCTGTCGAGGGTAACAGAGTTGATGAAGGAATCAGCACATATTAGAGCCCAAGTATGGAGCGACGGAGGCCACGACGGTCCGTCGTGTCCACGACAGTCCGTGACATGGGCCGTCGTCTCAGACGCATTTTGGACAGATTTTCCTTAATTAGATTCCTTCTTTTATTAGGTTTTATTTTATTATAAATAGTCCAAAAAACCTCATTTTGGGGTTAGACTCTTGGATATTTTTTAGTACTCTTGTTTTGGTGTTGAACTATTGGTTTTTGTAATTGATATACTTTTTACGGAATCGATTGTTGGTGTTTTTTTGGATTAATCAAGTGAATTTCTGGAATTTATTCGTTCTCATTAAAGTAAGTGCATGAATTCTTACATTACAAATATGAATTGTGTGATTATGACCATGGGTAACTAAACTCCATAACTAGGGTTGTGGGAACCATGGGTAAATAACAAGGTAAAATCTAACTAAAATAGCAATTCTAGAATAGTGTCTTGCATGTATTAATAATTCTTTCGTGTAGAAGTCTTTTTAACGGATGGCCAACGTTAGAACTCGCCTTAATGCTACTTGCCTGACCAAGGAGGTAGATAATAGGAAAAGAATTATCAACATAGATTTAGTGTATACTATCTAATAGGTTAGTATAGGTTGGTACGAAGTAATAACTTAGTCAAATATCGATTATGATGCCTAATATGAGGTAAAGGTAAGGGTTAGTATAGCAACACACGTAGCCTGACCAAGGTGCGGAGTGAAATTTTCTAGATGTCGGACCAAGGATTTAGAGATACATAACTTATCCCTTTATATGCAAGATAATAGGAAAGAATTATTATAGCTAGAATTACCGAGTTAGGAACCGGTGGGGAACACTTAATCCCTAGTTACTTTTATTATTTGATTAAACTCCAAGAATTGAATATGTTAGTTGTTTATTTTAATTTAGTTAATCATTTTTATTAATTTAAGAAACCCCCCTTTTTGTCAATTGTTTTCTCGGAAAATAGTTGACTAAATAGTAGTAATAATAGAATAAAGTTAAGTCTGAACTATTTTCCTCGTGGGATCTATCCCAACCTCATTAGTTGGGTTCTCTACTTGATACGACCGCTTTACTTCTTATTTGAGAAGTATGTTTGAGCGTATCAATTAGCTCATTTATATTGTCACTCATAATAAGGCACATTGGTAGTCATTACCATCCTTATAACATTTACATCTTAGTCAACCTCACAACCATAGTCAAGATATTTTAATTCAACATCATAACAACCCTATCAATCCTAATACAAGATATACTTCATTGCAACATCATCACTTACTCTCAAGTAACCACAATTAAAGTAAAGAATCGGGATCACAAGACTTACTAAGTCTCCTTCATAATTAAACTTCAAGGTCTTACCATCAACCCTTAAATCAACCCAATAGGGGAGTAATATCATTACACAACAATAAATATTATGATAACAAGACTAATTGAATCACTATGCCACAATTCATCACTAGTTCATAGCTGAAGATAAAAGACTTAGGTCAAATTCACAACATACTTCATAACCTAGATAAACTTCTAAAGAACTAGAATGATAGGACTATACTTCATCCTAATCTATTCATAATTGATACAATAAAATCATCTAGTAGTAATTAAACCAATAACCAAGTCAATTTAACCAATATTACACAATTCATGTTAAGATCATAACCTAGGGTTAAGGGGAATGGGTCATCTTCTACAATTTAGACCAACCCATCAAGAATTTGTGTTATATAGTCATAATTCATCATAGTTTAATCAATAACATCTAGATAATCCATAAAACAATCAGTTTAGAAGACAAATTTCGAGATTAGAAGAAACCCACATGAAAACTTAACTTTTAAAACCAATTTGAATGGACCCTTTGGGGAAAGAAGTTCCAAAAGTGAAAAGAATCACATACATTAATGTTTGATGAAGATTGATGGAGAAATTCGTCCCTTTAAAGCCCTTAAAACCTCCCCTAGCTTGGTCTTCAATGGAATTCTTCAACTATAGAGAAAAAGAAGAAAGAAGGAAGAGAATTTGAGTTTGTGAGTTATGACATCTTAGGTTAGTCTAATGGGGTTGGGGTCTTTGTATGGGGTGTTATTTAACTTAATTAGACATCCCTTAACCCCCGAATAACGTCCTAACCCCTTAATTAATTAATTGGAAGCAACTAAAAACGTGCAGTGAAATAAGGCCCTCACAGACAAGTCCTCGACTAACGGTCCGTTTGTGAGTCGACGACCCCTACCCCCTTCCGTGCTTCACATTCGTAGGTAAGTTCAGAGACTGGTCCAAATGTACCATTAGCCAAAATAGATAAGTCTTGGTCGACGGATGTCATCGACGCCCCATCGATCAACACACGCCCCGTCGATTCCTTCTTGGTGGCACACTGCCCAGGCAGTGCTTTTGTCCCAAAAATGAAAGGGTCCTCCTTAAGGGCCCTTGGTTGGTCCTTAGGGAGTCGTACCCAGACGTTTCGACTATGAAACAACCCTAACACAAGTTAGACACCCTTCCACCACATTTCATGAATTCAGACTTCTAAAAGCTAGTCAAATAGCCAAACGCACGCTAGTACCTCATTGAACTATTTTCTGACGTCATGAAAGTTCTTAAACGTTTTTGTTTCTAAACCTCCTAAATGACTTATATACATTAAAATAGACTTTAAAAAGTTTCTAAACCTGTTTACACCTATTTTAGGCTTTAGAACACATCTTAGAATTTTGAAGTGTTACAATTATGGGCTTGTATAAGACCTCTGAGAGGTCAAGTACGCAACATGACACTTATAAACTCCAGGATGTGGATCAAACGTGGATACATTCAATGCATGGACAATAGGGCCTTGAGAGCGGGCCCCATAAGTTGGGAGGTGTTTAGAAGGGTTGTTCTTGATAGGTTCTTCCCAAGGGAGAAAAGGGAGGCTGAAGTTTAAGAGTTCATCAACCTTCGTCAAGGAGGTATGAGTGTACTTGAGTACTCTTTGAAATTCACTAAGTTGTATAAGTATGCCTCTTCTTTAGTGTCAAACCCGTGGGATGAAATGAATCATTTTTAACGGGAGTGTCCGATGATGTAGTTTAAGTGTGTCGTTCGGCGATGGTTCATGATAGCATGGACATTTTTCGTTTGATGGTGCATGCTCAACAAGTGGAAAAGAATACACATAAAAGGATGATTAAGGATTCTAGGAATACAAATACTTTTGAGGGAGGTACTTCCAAGGGTAGGTTTGAAATTCAAGACGAACCTAAGTTCAAGAAGAGGTTCTCCAACCAAGTTCATTCCAATTTACCCAAGGCTAAAAATGAGAGGTTGTATATACCGAGGTCCCACAATGGAAGTGGTGGTGATTCACCAAGCAAAAAACCTACTTGTACCAAGTGTGTTAAGAAGAATTTGGGTGAATGTCTATTAGGGACGAATAATTATTTGGTTGTGGAAATAGTGGCCATAAGTGTCACGACTCGAAAGCACCCCCTAGAAGCTAGGGCGAATCCTCGGGTGGTGACCGGGAGTACATGACCCTTTGGGGTCTCATACAAGCCCTTTAACTATCGTTCATTACATAAGACATGAAAAGTAGTGTGGAATTGAAAACTTTTCACGAATAATTAATAAAAGACAATCTTTTATAAATACTTAGAGAATTTCATCGTCACAAGCCAACTTAAAGACATGACATAATATCTTAAGGACACGACCTTTTACATTAAAACAAATATATAATAAGTTTTTAATTTAGAAACTAAGAAAAAGACTATCCCCTCGAATATATGAGGACATACTTTGCCTTGAGAGGAACTTTATCAAGCTTCACCTTCAAACCTTCAAAATTTTCCAACTTATACTTACATAGTATAGAAAAGTATGGGGTTAGTACAAAATAATGTACGAAGTATGGCATATGCAAAATCATGTAAAAAGGGACATTTTTGTAAAATAACCTTTCATGCCAAATAATTATAACAATCATGAATTTAGAAGCAAAACAACATAAGGAACATCATTTAACACATAAAGAAGCATTTCTATAATTATAACCAAACAATACACTTTACAGTGAACATACGAAACTTTAGAGTAAACTCCATATCTGACTTAACAGTGACTATTTAGGATGATACAATGAATTACTAAGACTATTATAGTGAACTAAAAATACTCCAACATTGACAACTTCCAAGGTATTTCCAATGAGGAAATGAACTCATTTCCGTAGGAGTTTCCCTTACCTAAGAATAATCCTAAGACTCCCAAAGGTAAGACATGAAGAGAACGTCTAAACACTTCCTTTAAGGCACACCAAAGTGATCATCAAGACTACCGTTTTCGGCTTACTCACCTCGGGAGAACAAGTCACCACTCAAATCAGAGCACATTAGAAGAACACCCAACCAAACACCAAAGTCTTCCCTTTCGGAATGCCTACTTAGTGCAATGAGTAGATAGCGTCCCATACCACCACATACCCTAAGTAGTACACTCTTTAAGAAGGTTTGGCACCAAGTCTTACCTTTCGAAGGTCCTACTTAGTGCAATAGATTTGTAACGTCCCATACCACCACCTAACCTAAGTAGCACGTTCTTTTAGAAGAATTTGTTCTTTCAATTCACATAAGTAGCACCTGCTTTTAGAAAACTTATTACTTTCATTTCTTTTGTGGGGGGGTTAGCTTAACCGACAAAGACCATGAGATCTAGACATGGAATTCCGATATTAACCCCTATCGGATGAGGGATCCTCACTTGCCTAGAGTAAGGTCATTCTTCTTAGCTTTTACATGGTTTTCCCAATAGCTACACCTATGTGGGCACATAGTTAAGGGATAAAGAGATTGCTACTAAGTAACTCATTCTCTACTAACAAGGGGTACCCATCTCAAGAGGTACGTTGGAATAAAACATCTCAACTCACGAAGTGTAATCACCCCTTCTTCATAACCTCTCGATGCTAGCCATAACTCCCCACGGATTCTCAACATTATAAACTATACGTTAAGGATAACTAGTGAATACCACATCTCAACTCACGAAGGGTATTCATCCTCCGACCTATCTTAGAAAGCTCTTAGGATGTAGTGAGGTTGCTAATAGACACTTCATCTCAACTCAAGAAGAGTGTCCACCCCAAGACTCCCCTTTTTACTCAACATAGCTTCATACATTCACATAAGTGTGTGCGTGTACATGTGAGAACACCTTGCATATAAGTATCATTTCATGCACAATACTTCTATACATGCTTTAGACCTTCATTCATCAACTCACACACCTTACATTCTTTAAATAATCATATACTTCATTTAGACATAATCTAGGTCAAACATGTAATTCAAGATTCACAAAACACAATTCAAGACCCATTTCCATGTCGCTTCATTTCACATATTAGACCTTCAAAGTCATATCGTCAATACATACTAAACATAACCAATTTATCAAGTAAACACCGCCACAAAGAAGGTGGACAATACCACTCAAGATCAATTTATAATAATAGATATACAATATAAGAAACTCATCATATAACCAAGATATCAGACATATAAACATTTTCTCAACATTTAATCATAATATGGCCCTTGGGGAAGTAGCTAAAACAACATAACAACACAAAAAAACCAAAGTTCATTCTCTACACCAACATGCTCATTTGACCCATTTCTTAAGCCAACATTTGAAGAAAATATTTAACATGATCTGACTGAAGTTTTAACCTTAAAATCATCAACTACCATTAGAAACATCATTAATAAGTCATTTGAAACATTTTCATGCAAGACCCATATTTAGAGTTGAAAGTAGTAGAAACTAGGGTTGAAAATCCTTTTTGAAAATTCTTTGGAAGTGACTCCTTGAATGGAAGAGATTTCGAGGATGGATACCATACCTTATCTAAGAGAAATACCAAAGATTTTGGTGAAGAAATCGACCACTGACATCCCTCCTAGCCCTTCTTGAGTTTTAGCTCCAATGGTGACTTTGAGAGAGAGTTTGGATTTTAAAGTGAGGGGTCTTTTCTAGCTCGAGGACTTAAAACTAATCTATTATAACTTAAAAAACATAAAAATATCCTCCTAGGGTCCTAAAATACTTGGGGTGAATTTACACAAAACAGCCCAAGATGGCAGCAAACTTCAACAGCTTTATCATGTGCCAATCGACGACCCAACTACTGGACGTCATTTTATCGATGGCCCGTTATTCTGGGCGTCGATGGCTTCAGAGACTGCTTCATGGGGGACTAGTCTCCCACTAAGTATGGGAATACGCCCCCCCCCCTCCCCAACGACAGGGCGTCGATTGGGTCTATGGACAGTAGACTGCCCTCCGTCGATGGAGCACTAATTTGGCAGATTGGTGGTAAGTATTGGGCCCTTCAACTAGGGCTCCTTGTGGGTACTAGGTGGGGTCATGCCCGGACGTTAAACCACTAAACTAAGTGGTCTAATTCATAGGAACATCTCATGCATGTTTCAAGCAAAACGAACACATATAACTCACTCAAACACATCAAGACGCACAAATACTTTCTAAGGCACACCTTCCGAACGTCATGAACGTTCTTGGTCATTTGACCTCCAAACTTAACCAAACTTCACACACTGACTATGAACACTAAAATAACTCATTTTAACTAAAAATTAATTATAGAAACAACCATGAATCTCTAGTTCACCTTAGTTCATTTTAGGGCGTTACATTCTCCCCCACTTCGAATAACATTCGTCCTCGAATGACACTAAAACTATAGGACCATCAAGGACTCACTTAGAACCCAATAACACATTACAATCATGATTAAACTATCAAAATCACAGCATCAACTAACAAGGAGCATCATTCCCACTTTCAAACACTTAGCAACATAGGCAACTTTTGCCAAACTTCACAAAGTCAAAACTCTTTCTTAACCTTATTTTATGGAGGAACTACCTTATACAACATTAAACATGCTCATATACAACACTTTTGCACACATTTAAACTTTAATTCAAAAAAAAAATTGTCAAAATATAAAATTCTTACCGTGCACATTCACTGTGTCACTACCAAACATGGTCAAAATTTCAAAAATTCATCCTTTGAGCAATTCATCAAGATGACATGATCATATGAACTATAAAACCACATATACTCATTTCATAACATAAAAACAATAATCATAATTGGTTAAGACTTACCATGACCATCAAATCCGGATTAGTTAACCTTCCTAGCTCCCATCCCATAGGGAGGGTTCTTCTTGGGAGCATTAGGATCTAGGGAATCTTGATTGACATCTTTACCTATTGCTTTGAGGTTAGGGTATTCCCTCATATTGTGTCCTTTGCTACCATAACTAAAACAACCATCCGTTCCATCAAGACACTTACCCGAATGTTGTTTTCCACATGTAGGACACCTAGCCCTTTCAAAAGTGTGACACCACCTTGGGAAAGTTGGTTTGGAGCCCTATGTTTGTTTCCCATGGAAGAAGCTTGGTGATAGAACCTCTTCCAAGGCTTTCGGTGACTAGAATTATGCGACCTAGGTCTCTTACCCTCTTGCCTTATCTCCCTAATTTTGGACTCCTCTATTTGTTGTGCATAAACCATGAGTCTAGAGATATCCATGTCATTTAGAAGCATTGTCGTACGACACTCTTTGTTCACCAAGCTAGACAGTCCCTTCACAAACTTGTTCATCCTAGCCCTAGGGTTGTCTACCATGGTTTGGGCATAGTTAGAGAGTTGGGTAAATTTGTGAGAGTACTCTTGCACACTCATTCCCCCTTGATGAAGATTCATGAATTCAACCATCTTCTTCTCCCTCCACTCTAATGGAAATAACCTATCTAGGAAAGCCTCTTTGAATTCCTCCCAATCAACCGGATCTCTTTCTAAGGGTCTCTCACTCCTCCATTGCTCATACCACACTTGATCAACATCCTTAAATTGGTAACCGACTAACTCCTCTTTCACCCTAGGGGTCACACCCATAGCATCTACTACTTTTAAAACCACATCTATGAAGACTTGTGGATCTTCATCCGTGCCATGAAAAGTGGGAGGATTCATCCTCATGAAATCCCAAATTCTAGAAGCGGGCGTACTAGCATTTGGTTGTGTTCTATCTTCTTTATTAGCTTGGCCACAAAGTTATTGTTGACTATATGAGCTTGATTCGTCATGAGTTGAGTCAAATTCATTAGGGCAGCCCTCAACTTCGCATTAGTCATATCTCCCTCAACAAAAGGAGCTTGAGGCATAGGAGGCACTTGAGGCCCATGGGGTCCCGGAGGCACTTGAGGTTCTTGAAAAGGAACCTCCACATTCTCTTCTTCTAAGCCAACAATAGGAACTTGGTCAACATGGGGAGGGATCCTCTCATTAGCTACACATCCCTCCTCCCTTCTAGCACTCGATCTCGTTGTATTCATATCCAATAAACACAAAGAGAAGAGGTTTAGAAAAGACACCGTATAGAGCTCAACTCTAAGGCACGACATTAGAATAGAGAAGAAAGTGAAGCTTCTAGCATCCTATAGCCTCTTGTCCATGGATCTGTCGCGATTCACACTAATGACCAAGACAATACTAGATATGGCTTGTGAGACTTTTAGAACCTAAACTATTTCCCAAAACCTTGTGCTCTGATACCAAGTCTGTCACGACCCGAAAGCACACCCTAAAAGCTAGGGCGAACCCTCATATTGTGATCGGGTGTACTTGACCCTTTGGGGTCTCATACAAGCCCTTTAACTATCGTTCATTACATAAGATATGAAAAATAGTGCGGAATTTAAAACTTTTCAAGAATAATAAATAAAAGACAATCTTTCATATTAGAGAATCTCATCGTCACAAGACAACTTAAACACACGACATAATATCTTAGGGACACGGCCCTTTACATTAAAAGAAATACATAACAAGTCTTTAATTTAGAAACTAAGAAAAGGACTATGTCTTCGAATATATGAGAACATACTTTGTCTTGAGAGGAACTTTCCCAAGCTTCACCTTCAAACCTTCAAAAACCACCAACCTATACTTATATGGTATAGAAAAGTGTGGGCTTAGTACAAAACAATGTACTAAGTATGGCATATGCAAAATCATGTAAAAAGGGATATTTTAGTAAAATAACCTTTCATGCCAATTAATTATAACATTCATGAGCTTAGAAGCAAAACACAACATAAGGAACATCATTTAACACATAAAGAAGGATTTCCATAATTTTAACCAAACAATACACTTTACAGTGAACATACCAAACTTTATAGTAAACTCCATCTTTGAGTTAACAGTGACTATTTAGGATGATACAGTCAATTACTAAGACTATTATAGTGAACTAAAAAGTCTCCAACAATGGTGAGCTTCCAAAGTATTGCCAATGAGAAAATGAACTCATTTCCGTAGAAGTTTCCCTTACCTATGGATAATCCTAAGACTCTCCAAGGTAAGACATGAAGGGAACGTCTAAACCCTTCCTTCAAGGCACACCAAAGTGATTCTGAAGACTAACCTTTTCGGCTTACTCACCTCGCGAGAAAAATTCACCACTCAAATCACAAAACATTAGAAGAACACCCAACAAAACACCTACCCTAAGTAGTACATTCTTTTAGAAGGTTTGGCACCAAGACTTACCTTTCGGAAGGTCCTACTTAGTGCAATGGATAGGTAGCGTCCCATACAACCACCTACCCTAAGTAGCACGTTCGTTTAGAAGACTTAGTTCATTCAATTCACATAAGTAGCACCTGCTTTTAGAAGACTTATTACTTTCATTGCTTTTGTTGGGGGGTTAGCCTAACCGACAAAGACCATGAGATCTAGAGATGGAATCCCGATATTAACCCCTATCGGGTGAGGGATCCTCACTTGCCTTGAGTAAGGTCATGCTTCTTAGCTTTTACATGGTTTTCCCAATATCTACACCTATGTGGGCACATATTTAAGGGATAAGGAGATTGCCACTAAGTAACTCATTCTCTACTAACGAGGAGTATTCATATCAAGAGGTACGTTGGAATACAACATCTCAACTCACGAAGTGTAAACACCCCTTCTTCATATCCTCTCGGTGGTAGGAATAACTCCCCATGGATTCTCAACATTATAAACTATAGGTTAAGGATAACTAGTGAACACCACATCTCAACTCACGGAGGGTATTCATCCTCCGACCTATCTTAGGAACCTCTTAGGATGTAGTGAAGTTGCTACTAGACACTTCATCTCAACTCACGAAGAGTGTCCACCCCAAGATTCCCCTTTTTACTAAACTTAGCTTCATACATTCACTTGAGTGTGTGTGTACATGTGAGCACACCTTGCACATAGGTATAATTTCATGCACATTACTTCTTTACATGCTTTAGACCTTTATTCATCAACTCACACACCTTACATGCTTCACATAATCAGATACTTCAATTAGAGATAATCTAGGTCAAACATGTAATTCAAGCTTCACAAAACACAATTCAAGACCCAATTCCCATGCCTCTTCATTTAACATATTAGACCTTCAAAATCACATCCTCAATACATACTAAACATAAGAAATTCATCAAGTAAACACATCCACCAAGAAGGTGGACCGTACCACTCAAGATCAATTTATAATAAGAGCTATACAATATAAGTAACTCATCATTTAACCAAGCCATCACAACCTATAAACATTTTCTCAACATTTCATCATAATATGGCCCTTAGGTCAGTAGCTAAACCAACATAACAACACAAGAAAACCTAAGTTCATTGTCTACACCAACATGCTCATTTGACCCATTTCATAAGCCAACATTTGAAGAAAAGATTTAACATGATTTCATTGAAGTTTTAACCTTAAAATCATAAACTAACATTATAAACATGATTAATTAGTCATTTGAAACATTTTCATGCAAGACCCATATTTAGAGTTGAAAGTAGTAGAAACTAGGGTTGAAAACCCTTTTTGAAAATTCATTGGACGTTGCTCCTTGAATGGAAGAGCGTTCAAGCATGGATACCATACCTTATCTAATAGAAATACCAAAGATTTTGGTGAAGAAATCGCTCAGAAACAGCCCTCCTAGTCCTTCTTGAGTTTTATCTCCAATGGCGACTTTGGGAGAGTTTGTCTTTAGAGAAAGAGTTTGAATTTTGAAGTGAGGGATCTTGTCTAGGTCTAGGACTTAAAACTAATCTTATATAACGTAAAACCCCTAAAAATATCCTCCTAGGGTCCTAAAAGATTTGGGGTGAATTTACACAAAACACCCCAAGCTGGCAGCAAACTTCAACAGCTTTAGCAGGTGCCAATCGACAACCCAAGCTATTGGGAGTCATTTGACCGACGGCCCGTCCTGCTGGGTGTCGATGGCTTCAGAGACTGATTCATGGGGGGCTAGTCTCCCACTATGTATGGTACTACGCCTACCACCCCCCACCTAACGACGGGGCGTCGATGGGTCTACCGACAGTAGACTGCCCTCCGTCGATGGAGCAGTGATTTGGTAGATTGGTGCTAAGTCTTAGGCCCTTCATCTAGGGACCCTTGTGGGTCCTATGTAGGGTTGTGCCAGGACGTTAGACCCCTAAACTAAGTCATCTAATTGTGAGGAACATCTCATGCAAGTTTCAAGCAAAACGAACACATAAAACTCACTTAAACATATCAAGACACACAAGTACTTTCTAAGGCACACCTTCCGAACGTCATGGACGTTCTTGGTCGTTTGACTTCTAAACTTAACAAAACTTCACACACTGCCTAAGAACACTAAATTAACTCATTTTAACTCAAAATTAATTCAAGAAACAACCAGGAATCTCTAGGTCACCTTATTTCAATTTAGGGCATTACATTCTCCCTCACTTGGAATAACATTTGTCCTCAAATGACACTAAAACTCTAGGACCATCAAGGACACACTTAGAATCACATAACACATTACAATCATGATTAAAAAATCAAAATCACATCATCAACTAACGAGGAACATCATTTCACACTTTCAAACACTTCATAACATAGGCAACTTTTGCAAAACTTCACAAAGTCAAAACTCATTCTTAACCTTATTTTATGGAGGAACTACCTTCTCCAACATTAAACATGCTCATCTACAACACTTTTCCATACATTGAAACTTTAATTCAAAACAAAACAAATTTTCTCAAAATGTAAAATTCTTATAGTGCACATTCACTCTGTCACTACCAAACATGGTCAAAATTTCAAAATTTCATCCTTTGAGCAATTCATCAATATGATATGATCATATGAACAATAAAACCAAATAAACTCATTTCATAACATAAAAACAACAATCACAAAGGGTTAAGACTTACCAAGACCATTAAATCCGGATTAGTTATCCTTCCTAGCTCCCATCCCATTGGGAGGATTCTTCTTTGGAGCATTAGGGTCTAGGGAATCTTTATTGACATCTTTCCTTCTTGATTTGAGGTTAGGTCATTACCTTATCTTGTAGTCTTTGCTACCACAACTAAAACAACCATCTGTTCCGGCAAGACACTTACCCGAATGTTGCTTTCCACAAGTAGGACATCTAGCCCTTTCAAAAGTGTGGCCACCACCTTGGGATAATTGGTTTGGAGCCCTATCCTTGTTTCCCAAGGAAGAATATTGGTGATAGAACCTCTTCCAAGGATTTTGGTGACTAGAATAATCCGACCTAGGCCTTTTACCCTCTTGCTTTATCTCCCTATTTTTGGACATTTAATTTTGTTGTGCATAATCCTTGAGTCCAGAGATATCCCTGTCATTAAGAAGCATTGTCGTACGACACTCTTTCTCCACCAAGCTAGACACTCCCATCACAAACTTGTTCATCCTAGACCTAGGGTTGGCTACCATGGTTGGGGAATATTTAGAGAGTTGGGTAAATTTGAGAGTGTACTCTTGCACACTCATTCCCCCTTGACGAAGATTCATGAAATCAACCATCTTCTTCTCCCTCCACTCTAAAGAAAAAAACCTATCTATGAAAGCCTCTTTGAATTCCTCCCAATGAACCAGACCTCTTTCTAAGGGTCTCTCACTCCTCCATTGCTCATACCACACTTGAGAAACATCCTTAAGTTGGTAAGCGGCTAACTCCGCTTTCTCCCTAGGAATCACACCCATAGCATCTATCACTTTGAAAACCTCATAAATGAAGCCTTGTGGATATTCATCCACCTTAGTTCCATGAAAAGTGGGAGGGTTCATCCTCATGAAATCTCGAATTCTAGAAGCGGGAGTACTAGCATTTGGTTGTGGCCTATCTCCTTGATTAGCTTGGCCCACAAAGTGATTGTTGACGACATGAGCTTGAGCCGTCATGAGTTGAGTAAAATTCATTAGGGCATCCCTCAACTCCGCATTAGTCATATCTCCCTCAACAAAAGGAGCTTGAGTCATAGGGGGAACTTGAGACCCTAGGGGTTCCGGAGGCACTTGAGGTTCTTGAAGAGGAAACTCCACATTCTCATCTTCTAGGCCAACAATAGGAACTAGGTCAACACGGGGAAGGATCCTCTCATTAGCTACACATCCCTCCTCCCTTCTAGCGGTCGATATCCTCGTATTCATGTCCTATAAACGTAAAGAGAAGAGGTCGCCATAAAGAAAAAGTATCCGCTTCCTAGGATTGATGAGTTGTTTGATCAACTCAAAGGTGAGAGCCCCTTTTTAAAAATTGATGTGAGGTCAGGATATCACCAACTTAGAGTGAGAGGTGAAGACAGTCCCAGAACGGCTATCCAAACTAGGTATGGTCATTATGAGTTCCTATCTATGTCATTGGGTTAACAAACGCCCCAGCGGCTTTTATGAACCTTATAAATATAGTGTTTCAGATTTACCTTATTTCTTTTGTAATTGTCTTCATTGATGATATCTTGGTGTATTCTAAAAGTGTGGATGAGCATATGGGATATTTGAGGGTATTATTGCAAGTCCTCAAGGAACCTAAACTCTTTGGTAAATATAGTTAGTGTGAATTTTTGTTGAGATCGGTTGCATTTCTTTGTCATGTTATCTGAAGTGATGGTATAGAGGTTGATCCCAAGAAAATGGAAGCAGTTAAGAATTTGCCTAGAGCTTGAGCTCCAACCGATATTAGAAGTTTCTTGGGTCTAGACGGGTACTATAAAAGGTTTATGGATGGGTTTGCATCCATTGAATCTCATTTGAAAACACTAACTCAAAAGAAGGTTAAGTTTCAGTAGTCGGAGGCTTGTGAAGGAAGCTTCCAAGAGTTTAAAGATAAGTTTACCATAGCTTCGATGTTGACCTTACCAGAGGTCACCAAGGATTTTGTAGTGTATTGTTACGTTTCTTGAGTAGGTTTGGGTTGTTGGGTTGTGTCCTCGTGCAACACGGTAAGGTGATAAGTTATGCCTCTAAATAACAGGAGGTGCATGATAAGAACTATACTACTCATGATCATAAATTAGCGGCCAGCGTAGTTGATTTGAGCATATAAATGCATTACCTATATAGTGTTCACATGGATGTATTTACCAACCACAAGTGTCTTCAATATGTGTTCATTAAAAAGGAGTTGAATCTCTAACAAAGAAGACGATTGGAACTTTTGAAGGATTAGTACATAAGTCTTCTTTATAACCCCGGCAAATCTAACGTGGTCGTGGCTGCTTTGAGTTTTATGACCATGGGTAGTGTGTCTCATGTGGAGGAAGGTAAAGAAGAGATAAAGAGAGATGTTCATTGATTGGCCCAGTTGGGTGTTCTGTTAGAAGATTCTCAAAATGGAGGCTACATGATTCATCATAACTCCGAGTCCTCTTTAGTGGTTGAGGTAAAGTCTAAGCAACATCTTCATTCTCTATTGATGGAATTGAAGGAATCGGTTCTTAGAAAGTTTAATGAGTCATTATCCGAAGGGGGGATTGTGTACTTAGGTACCAAGGTAGATTGTGTGTACATGATGTTGATAATTTGAGGGGGCAAATTTTGGAAGAATTTCATGTTTCCCGATATTCTATTCGTTCGGGTTCCACCAAAATGTATTATTATCTTCAAGAAGTTTATTAACGGGATGGATTATAAAGTGCCATAGCAGAGTTTGTGTCTAGGTGTCCTATTTTTCAACAAGTTAAGGTCGAGCATCAAAGTCCAGGAGGTTTGACTCAAGAAATGAAGGTTTCTACATGAAAGTGGAAAGATATTAATATGGACTTAACTGGTTGTTTGCCTCAAACCCGAAGGCAAAATGACTTTATATGGGTTATTGTGGATATATTGACAAAATCTACCCACTTTATCCCTGTCAAGTCTACTTATTCGGCGGAGGATTATCGTAGATTATAAATTAATGAGATTGTGAGATTATATGGGATCCCTTTTTCCATCATATCGGATGGAGTTCTCTAATAATAATATCTACCGTTCAAGTATTTCTATGAACCATTTTGAGTTACTTTATGATAGAAGATGTAGGTCTCTTGTTGGGTGGTTTGAGGTTGGAAATTCTTCACTCCGTTGTCCGGATATAATCTATGAAGCTATAGAGAAAGTTCAGGTGATAAGAGATAGGTTGAAAACAACCTATAGTCGGCAAAAGTCATATGCTGATAATAGAAGAAGAGACCTTGAATTTGAAGTAGGTGATTGGGTTTACCTGAAGATTTCACGCATAAAAGGGGTGATTTGATTTGGTAATAAAGGGTAAGATTAGTCCTAAGTATGTGGGTCCTTATGAGATATTGCATCTGGCCGGAAAGTTTGCTTATGAATTGAAACTACAAGGTGAACTAGATTCTGTTCGTCCGGTATTTCATGTCTCCATGCTCATGAAATGTATAGGCAAGTCGGTATGTATTCTCTCTATTGAAGGGTTAGGGGTGATTGAAAACCTCTCTTATGAAGAGTTTCCGGTTGAGATCCTAGATTATAAAGCAAAAAAGTTGAGGAACAAAGAGGGTGCCTCCTTAAAAGTCCTATGGAGAAACCATCTTGTTGAGGGTGCAATATGGGAGGCCGATGCCGACATTAAGTCCCACTATCCTCATCTCTTTCCTCTTACTCCTAGTCAAAATTGAGATTAGTAGTTCCTCTATAAATAAAAATGATGAATTATGTTAATTTGGTTTGTTTTCTAAGTATGTACATTTTTTGGGAATGTACATGCTTAAAATGAGTTAACATGAAAAAAAGATTCGTTTATGTTCTACTTGAATTTATATGAAATATGTTTATTTGCCTTCTTTAGATTGTAATGAGCATGTTTTTTTATGTTCTTGACAAAAAGGATTACACGGTAACTCATTGATATTCATGTTAATCTCATGTTGATATTGAGAAGGTAGTTCCTCATTATGTCTTATGAAATGTTAAGCCATTATATGTTGTGAATTGTGAATTGAGTTGCAATGTGAAGTGCTTTGATGTTGTGTTGAATGGAGTTGTGAAGTACTCCTATGTGTTGTTACTCATTATGATTATATGTTGTTGTTGGTTAGGCTACTAGTATTGAGTTTCCTTATTACTGTTGACACCCAATTTTGGCCTAACATTTTAAAAATTCGTAATTTTGAAGTTTTATTTATTTAATAGCTTAAAATAATTTTTTTATATAATTTTAAATAAGTTTATCGATAACTATCTTTATTTATCAAAATTTAAGATTTTTGTTAGTTAATTTTTAAATTGCATTTCACATGTCATTAGTTACGTTCATTATATTATTTTAAAATTTCATTTTATTTGTTACATTTGTTAATATTTATGTTGAATTTAACACAATCTAAAATTTAGTCAAATACAAAAAAAATTTAGGGATTCTATTGAGATAATTTTGGGCCACAATACTAAGCCCATCATTTGAACCCATTTTGTGTTTTCTTATTAATGTTATTAACTAGGTCAAAATATGGAGGGGGTGGGCAATATTTTTAGGGTTATTTTTCAGATTTTTTTTTGTTTATTATTTTCCGGTGAACTTTTCACCGGAGTTTTGCCAAATTCGGTGAGTCCACCCAAAAGAGACCCCACTGGTCAAACTCTCTCCCCTTTTCTGTTTTCCGGCGACAAGCCGCGAAGCCACCACCTCCAAACCGCTGGATAACAACCGTCACAAACCCCTCTTCCTTTTACCATTTGTTTTCGACAAAACAGTCACCATCAACGACCCTTTCCGGCCAAAACAGCAGTTGAAACCCCGGCCAAAACAACCATTTCTGGCAACTCCCAAACAACCCTTCCTACTCACTGCCTACGCACATTCAAAACCTCTTTGTTTTTCTTGTTATTGACCAGCAAACCTAACACAAAACAACCACTGGAACCCCATCTGTTCTCTTCCCCAAACAGAAGCTCACCCACCTCCGAACTACATATTTCCGTCAACCAAAACTCAACTATTCTTCCTCCAAACACACCAGAAAATCATCTCTATTTCCCTTTCTTTTCCACCCATAGCAGCAACCAAAATCCCCTCCCGTCTCCAATCAAACAACACCCAAAACCACCATCAAAACCTCACTCAAACAGACCCAAATCGACAACCGAAACCCAGCTCTGGCGATTAGCTTTAGCTCCAATGAACCGGAGCCAAACGCTGCCAGCCCCTTTCCCTTTCCCCTCTCTTCAAGTTTATGTTACTTTTTGTTATTTTTGCAGACCACTAGAGAGCTCGAAGCTCACACCATCAGACCCGCATCGTCTCAACACCGATTCCGGCAACAACAATGCCAATTCCAGCAAAGCTCCACTGAACTCCAATCAACTACAAAATACCACTGTACAATTCTTCTTCCATTTTTTTGTTGTTGTTTGTCTTCTCTTATCACTAGTATTATTGCGATTTGGTGGAGTAGAAATTTGGTAGTATAGATCTACTTGTTTTATATATTTTTGTGATGTTTATCATTACTTTATATTAGTTTAATTAAATTGTTGCTTTCTTATTATATTTTTTGTTGTTATTGGTATTTTACATTTTATAAATGATTCCAGTGATGTTTTAATTTCCAATTGCTGTCATTTTTTAAATTATTATTTTATATTTTAGTGCTCAATTCCTTAGACTTTATATTATTTATTTACTATTTGTCTCTTTTTCATAACAAGTATTAAAAGTTGAAATATTAAGGCAATACAAAAATGTTGATTATCAATAATTTATTAGCTTTGCAACTATTAGTTTTTGCTTCTTTACTGATGGTTAGTTTGTTGTCGTATTTTTTTGGCCGAATTCTTTTTTCGTGATTATTATAATTATTCAGTAAAGGTTCTTTTATAATTTTTCTAGATTTGTTATAAGCTTGACTACTGTGTGTTTATTACTTTATTGGTATTGTTGTTTTAACTTTCAATTTTAATTGTTGAGTCTATCTATTATTACTTTTCACTTTTTCTTTGTTCTTTCCTATTATTTTGAATAATTTGATTAACTTTTTTATTTAACTAGTGTTATGGTTGAGTCATATTGCTTTCATACTTTATTTTTATTTGCTAGCATATTTATGTCATAACATTGATTTGAACAATTAGTTAAAAATGGCCAATGACAAAACTCTCCGTCGGTTTTGGAGGCTTTTCTATTTTAAAAGACGGAAATTTAGTTCATGTTTATATTTTTTATTGTTAAAAATGGCCGATGAAGAAATTACCGTCAATTTCCAAGGCCTTCCATGTTAATAAGACGGATTTTTATTTTTAAGCTATTATTTGAGTTATTCATTTTTATTCATATTTATTTGGTACTAACACTTTTACTAAGTGTCTTTACAGGTACCCAGAGGTGCTTCTCCTTCAAATTATTCGAATGTAGTTCGAATCATACTTTTTATTCATTATTTTGTATATATTGACGTTAGGCAAACTTTAGGCCGTTTCTTATATTTTTTTTATTTTATTATTTGTGTATATTGCATGTTTATTGTATTTATATATTATTTTATTTCTCTCGTCAATTTGAAAAAAAATGAATTCAGTCGGGACCCACATTGTGGATTCCGAAGGATGCCTAACCCCTTCCCTTCGGAATAATTTGAACCCCTTACCTAGAATCAAATTGGTTTCGTAGATCACATAATGGTTTTCCTAGTTTTTTCCTAAAATTATGTGGCAACTTTTTTTAAAAGTCGTTTATTTTTAAAACTCTTTTAAAATTGAATCAATTCATTATTTTTGAGTTGCCGCGACGTTTCGCCCTATTTTGAACAGAGTGGGGATGCAAACAGAATGGCGACTCCGCTGGAGACCTAGAGGTTCTAACCATTATGGGTTCATTTTTTCAAATTGAGGATACTATTCTTTCATTGTGTTATTCATTATATCTTGTATATTTTGTTGATTATTTGCATATTGTAATCAGTATTGATTCATTATTTATTGTATATTGTCATTGCATGCACAACATTTATTCCGTCAAACGATATCTACTTTTATTTTTTTTACTTAAAGGACAATTATGCGGGTTCGCAATCGTTCGTTAACCAAACTTTTCTCGGGACAACCTGACGAATGTAGTTGGCTACTGGATAGTCAACGGTCGTTAACTGTCTCAACCCAAGTTGTCCGCTTGGGCCACCTATCCACAATAAACAAAGCCCACTCTTAGTCATCTTATTTAGAACGAAGCCAAAACCTCATATTAAGCATGACACAAAACTCGAGGCACATTTGTATAAGACATGTATTCATTGTTTGTATGTTATATGATATATTTGTTATACGTGAATATGTTGTATGATAGTCCATTATTTTAAAATCGCTCTTGCTAATCTAGTTTTAGAATATTCATAATTCAAGGCTAGTTTTATTTCAAGTTATAATTTGTTGGAACTACGTTTGACCTGATTCCTGTTTCAACGGGATACGTAGGCGCCATAAGAGCTCGGTCATGTTCCCCGCAAACTTTCCAAAAATTTTAAAATGGAAACTGGGGCAAAATTTTTGAGGAGCTCTCCAAAAATTTTACAAAGGAGATAGTTGTTACAAGATTAAATACCGGAGGTTGATGAAGCTTACAGGGGAATTTTTTTTTAAGAATGCCCTAAAAAAATTTCAACAAGGTTGTACACAGACTCTAGAATTTATGAGGTTCACTCCGAGTTGGTTTGTATATTTTGCAATATTTTTTGTACATAATGTCACATTCATTGTATATCTTTGATTTTCATTTATCTTACATTCCATTAAAAATATTGTTTTAATGATTTTTTTTAAGTTGGGTTGTCCGCCCATCAATGTGACTCATTCATTTTTTTTTTACTTATGTTATTTTTTTTATTGACAAATAATATTTTTTGGATAGTCCGCCCTTCAATTTGACTCATTAATTTCTTATTTCATTTTTGTTACTTTTATTAAATTTGGGTGGTCCGCCCTTCAATGTGATTCACTGATTTCTTCGTTCTTGTTCAGTTTTCTTCGATTAATAAAAAAAAAATTGTTGCTCGCCTTTCAATGTGGTTCATTGGTTTTTTATTTTTATTATTTTTCCTTCAAAAAAATTCATTTGTAGTTCAAATTATAGGCTTTATGCCATATCTGGACGAACTACGCGTACCTGATTGTCATTTTAATGAGATACGTAGGCAACCCTTCTTGGGTTCGGTATTATCTTCTCCAAAAGTTAAAAAAAAAAAAAAAAGTTTGTGCATATTTTTCAAGTCATATCTGGACGAACTACGCATACCTGATTCTCATTTTAATGAGATACGTAGGCAACCCTTTTTGGGTTCGGTATTATCTTCTCCAAAAGTAAAAAAATAAAATAAAATAGTTTGTGCATATTTTCCAAGTCATATTTGCACGAACTACGCGTACCTGATTCTCATTTTAATGAGATACGTAGGCAACGCTTCTTGGGTTTTGTATTATCTTCTCCAATAGTAAAAAAATAAAATAAAATAGTTGGTGCATATTTTCCAAGTCATATCTGCATGAACTACGCACACCTGATTCTCATCTTAATGAGATACGTAGGCAACCCTTCTTGGGTTCGGTATTATTTTTCCAAAAGTCAAAAATAGATAAATAAAATTGTTTGTTAATATTTTTAAAGTTATATCTACATGAACTACGCACACCTGATTCTCATCTTAATGAGATACGTAGGCAGCCCTTCTCGGGTTCGGTAATCATTTTTTCAAAAAATAAAATAGCTTGTACATAATGTAAGAGTCATGTCTTCAGCTCGATCGGGACCTATGTAGTTAAGAGCATGTAAATATATTCGATATGATGGAAAGACTGACTTTGCGGTAAACTATAGATTCTCGTGGTACCTCTTATCTGTACTTTTGTGATACTTGAAAATTCTCTTGCATGCAATCAAGATAAGAATAAAACTAGCCTTATATTTCATGTGCATTGTGTGGTGAGCTTTTGATCAAAATTCAATTATGTTACACTGTTGATCTAGAACTTGACCTGAATTTTTTTCGAGGAGAAATCCGGAGTAATGTTTGGTTTGAGAAAGGATTGTAGGCCTTTTTTGACCCGATTGTGCCTTTCAAAGCCTACCAAATTACATTAATCCCTAGTTTTCCTACTTTGAGCCTAAAACCTTTCTTTGGACAACCACATCTTAACCACTACCCTTTTGAGTGCTTACAAACACTATCCTCTCTTGGCCCAACCTTCTTGAGTGCACCAAGAATGTGCAAATTATAAGAGAAGATCTATGTTTGAAATTTCCAAAATCAAAGATATCGAGTCTCCCAAGCCAAGGAAGAAAAAGACTTCTAGAAAAAAAAAAAAGGAAGTAAGAAAAGGTGAAAGAAATAAAGAAAGACAAAAATATCCTTACAAGGTCAATGAAAGGCGGGAAGGAAAATACTCCAACAAAAAGGAGAAAAACTTATAAGAAAGGAGTGAAATAAAAGAAAAGTTCCAAGAAATAAGAACTCAAAAGAAGTCGAAACAAAGGGGGTGAAAAAAAAAGGTTAAGAGAAGAAGGAAAAATCTCCAAAAAACGAGAACTCAAAAGACGTCGAAACAAAGGAGGTGAAAAAAAGAAGAAGAAGAGAAAAGCTCCAAAAAATGAGAATTCAAAAGAAGTCGAAAGGGGTGAACAATGAAGAGGATCTGACGCCAAAGGCGTACCAATCATTAAGAGCACAAATTTTGTGTGACGCTCAAGGAGGAATTAAGTCACTTTTACCCCAAATAAATATCCTACCCATACCTAAGCCTACTTTGCAAGCCAAACAAGACCTACATGATCTTATTCCAAACATTCTCACATTAGTGGAGATTTACATAAGGTCCATCACAGTTGTACGCATTGAACATTCTTGTGAGTGTGAGTGCACTTTGGAAAATGTCCTAAAATCAAATATTTCAAATATGTGCGAAATAGGATCAACTTTTTCGTGAGGGCACTTGAAACGTGAGAATTGGTATAATTCAAAACCTGTGTTTGAAGTAAGATGAACGAATCTTGTTGATCCTTAAATATGTTCGACGTACCACTTGAATCTGTAGGAATTACATTGAATTCAATCTTAATTAAAAAAAAAAATAATGAGAGAATTGCCTGCAATTCTAACTGTTGGTACCAATTGTAGTCAAGATTTGACTATCTCATCACATTCTTTATTTTTCTAAAAGAAAAGAAAAAAAAAGTGAGCAAACACTCATTCTTTAATATATATTTTTTATATTTTTTTTAATCGTTTAGAATCTTTCCATTTTATAAAATAAAAAAAATTGTCTTTTAAGTTATTTATTGTAAAAAGTGTCTTCGAGTTAATCTTGTATGTGTGAGAGTCCTATTTTATTTCATGGGATTGTCCATTCCAAAAATGTGACATTTTTTTATCTCTAGGCTTTGGATATCCCTTGGACTATTATTTTCCTATTTCATCATGTTCATATTGTACATTTTCTACTGATGATCTTGTCTCAGATTCTTTGCAGTATTCTTCATCTCCATGATTGGAACTACATTTGACCTGATTCCTGCCTCAACAGGATATGTAGGCGCCACGACGGCTCGGTCATATACCCAGTGTGATTATTATTTCTCCTTACAATAAAAACAGGCACAGAATTTTTGAAAATATATCAAACATTCACAATAAAGGTGTTATCGCCAACAAGTCAAGATTGAAGATCATTTTGAGATTTGCCAAAAATTCTAACTGGGACAGAATTTTTGAGGAAGACCTCAAAATTCTGATAAGTAGTGCGAGAAGCTTCATAGCAACTACTAAGATCATTTAGCGCTTGAAGCTCAACGTCAACGTACAAATCTTCAGCGCGATATTTTTTCTACAATTGTTTCTTTTCAAGTACTGGAACAGGGGAAAATATTGGGGAGATGAAACTTTCAAAATAATTCCCGAGCCATCCACCTCGTTACAGTTGGACAATCATCGAGCCATCCACCTTGTAACGGTGAAAGATCATTAGATCATGCATCGCGAGTTAATATTCATGCATCGCGAGTTAATATTCATGCATTGCGAGTTAATATTCATGCATCGCGAGTTAATATTCATGCATCGCGAGTTAATATTCATGCATCGCGGGAAGATATTCATGCCCAGCAGGAGATCATGCATTACGAGTTAATATTCATGCATCGCGAGTTAATATTCATGCATCACGAGTTAATATTCATGCATCGCGAGTTAATATTCATGCATCGCGAGTTAATATTCATGCATCGCGAGTTAATATTCATGCATCGCGAGTTAATATTCATGCATCGCGAGTTAATATTCATGCATCGCGGTAAGATATTCATGCCCCGCAGGAGATCATGCATCGCGAGTTAATATTGATGCATCACCAGTTCATATTCATGCATCGCGAGTTAATATTCATGCATGGCCAGTTAATATTCATGCATCACGAGTTAATATTCATGCATCGCGAGTTAATATTCATGCATTGCGAGTTAATATTCATGCATCGCGAGTTAATATTCATGCATCACGAGTTAATATTCATGCATCGCGAGTTAATATTCATGCATCGCGAGTTAATATTCATGCACTGCAGGAGATCATGCATCGCGAGTTAATATTCATTCATCACGGGTTAATATTCATGCATCGCGAGTTAATATTCATGCATCGCGAGTTAATACTCATGCATCACGAGTTAATATTCATGCATCGCGAGTTAATATTCATGCATCGCGAGTTAATATTCATGCATCACGAGTTAATATTCATGCATCGCGAGTTAATATTCATGCATCACGAGTTAATATTCATGCATCGCGAGTTAATATTCATGCATCGCGAGAAAATATTCATGTCTCGCCGAAAATTTATGCATCGCGGGAAAATATTCATGCCCCGCAGAAGATCATGCATCGCGAGTTAATATTCATGCATCGCGGAAGATCATGCATTGTGAGTTAATATTTATGCATCGCGAGAAGATTTCATGCCTCACAGAGATTTATACATCGCAAGAAGATTTCATACCTTGCGGAATTTATCCATCGCGAGAAGATGTCATACCTTGCGGAATTCATGCATCGCGAGAAGATTCCATCCCTCGCAAAAGTTTATACATCGAAAGAAGATTTCATACCTTGCTGAATTTCTACATCGCGAGAAGATTTCATCCCTCGCAAAGTTTACATATCGCAAGAAGATTTCATACCTTGCGGAATTCATGCATCGCGAGATGATTCCATCCCTCGCAAAATTTACGCATCGCGGGAAGATATTCATGCCCCGCAAGCAATCATGCACCGCCAGAAAAGGAATCGTGCATCTCAAAGGAAATATTTACCCCTCAACATCAACTGTATCTTTATTTGGCAAAAGTGAATGACAAGGGAATCATCAAAGACGACATCAAGATAAATATCAGCACACTGCATCTGTTTTTATTTATTTTCGACATCAAATGAAGAATACATTGAAGATTACATTGCATACATAAGACATAAGTTCTATTGCTTTACGTCAAATCGATCAAGTTGACGTCAAATATCGAGGAGAGCAATTAAGTGTCGACACGGTAAAAGACACTGTCTCCCATTTAAATTGCATGTTTAAGCTGACGAGTTTTATCTCAGTCTTTGTCGAGAATATTCGAAAGGATGAATTTTCCAAAGAAAAAAACAAACCACATGTGCAAACTACTTCAACAAAGACACAACACATCATAGAACCTTTTGGAGACAAGTCTGGAATTGACTTCCACCACATTTAACCGCACTTCTCTACAAAGGTCATGTGTTCGGTCAAAATTGGGTTTGTCAATTTTTGTTGTGCACGATTTCTTTCATCAATCATACACAACTAAAGGGACAGTTGTTGACACCCAATTTTGGCCTAACATTTTAAAAATTCGTAATTTTGAAGTTTTATTTATTTAATAGCTTAAAATAATTTTTTTTTATATAATTTTAAATAAGTTTATCGATAACTATCTTTATTTATCAAAATTTAGGATTTTTGTTAGTTAATTTTTAAATTGCATTTCACATGTCATTAGTTACGTTCATTATATTATTGTAAGATTTTATTTTATTTGTTACATTTGTTAATATTTATGTTGAATTTAGCACAATCTAAAATTTAGTCAAATACGAAAAAAATTTAGGGATTCTATTGAGATAATTTTGCGCCACAATACTAAGCCCATCATTTGAGCCCATTTTGTGTTTTCTTATTAATGTTATTAACTAGGTCAAAATATGGAGGGGGGTGGGCAAGATTTTTAGGGGTTATTTTTCAGATTTTTTTTTGTTTATTATTTTCCGGTGAACTTTTCACCGGAGTTTTGCCAAAATCCGGTGAGTCCACCCAAAAGAGACCCCACTGGTCAAACACTCTCCTCAAAACATCCAAAACTCTCTCCCCTTTTCTGTTTTCCGGCAACAAGCCGCGAAGCCACCACCTCCAAAGCGCTGGATAACAACCGTCACAAACCCCTCTTCCTTTTCCCATTTGTTTTCGACCAAACAGTCACCATCAACGACCCTTTCCGGCCAAAACAGCAGTTGAAACCCTGGCCAAAACAACCATTTCTTGCAACCCCCAAACAACCCTTCCTACTCACTGCCTACGCACATTCAAAACCTCTTTGTTTTTCTTGTTATTGACCAGCAAACCCAACACAAAACAACCACTGGAAACCCATCTTTTCTCTTCCCCAAACAGAAGCTCACCCACCTCCGAACTACATTTTTCCGGCAACCAAAACTCAACTATTCTTCCTCCAAACACGCCAGAAAATCATCTCTATTTCCCTTTCTTTTCCACCCATAGCAGCAACCAAAATCCCCTCCCGTCTCCAATCAAACAACACCCAAAACCACCATCAAAACCTCACTCAAACAGACCCAAATCGACCACAGAAAACCAGCTCTGGCGAATAGCTTTAGCTCCAATGAACCGGAGCCAAACGCTGCCAGCCCCTTTCCCTTTCCCCTCTCTTCAAGTTTGTGTTACTTTTTGTTATTTTTGCAGACCACTAGAGAGCTCGAAGCTCACACCATCAGACCCGCATCGTCTCAACACCGATTCTGGCAACAACAATGCCAATTCCGGCAAAGCTCCACCGAACTCCAATCAACTACAAAACACCACTGTACAATTCTTCTTCCATTTTTTTTTTGTTGTTTGTCTTCTCTTATCACTAGTATTATTGCGATTTGGTGGAGTAGAAATTTGGTAGTATAGATCTACTTGTTTTATATATTTTTGTGATGTTTATCATTACTTTATATTAGTTTAATTAAATTGTTGCTTTCTTATTATATTTTTTGTTGTTATTGTTATTTTATATTTTATAAATGATTCCAGTGATGTTTAAATTTCCAATTGCTGTCATTTTTTTAAATTATTATTTTATATTTTAGTGCTCACTTCCTTAGACTTTATATTATTTATTTCCTATTTGTCTCTTTTTCATAACAAGTATTAAAAGTTGGAATATTAAGGCAATACAAAAATGTTGATTATCAATTGTTTATTAGTTTTGCAACTATTTATTTTTGCTTCTTTACTGATGGTTAGTTTGTTGTCTTATTATTTTGGCCGAATTCTTTTTTCCTGATTATTATAATTATTCAGTAAAGGTTCTTTTATAATTTTTCTAGATTTGTCGAAAGCTTGACTACTGTGTGTTTATTACTTTATTGTTATTGTTGTTTTAACTTTCAATTTTAATTGTTGAGTCTATCTTTTATTACTTTTAACTTTTTCTTTGTTCTTTCCTATTATTTTGAATAATTTGATTAACTTTTTTATTTAAATAGTGTTATGGTTGAGTCATATTGCTTTCATACTTTATTTTTATTTGCTAGCATATTTATGTCATAACATTGATTTGAACAATTAGTTAAAAATGGCCAATGAAAAAAGTCTCCGTCGGTTTTGGAGGCTTTTCTATTTTAAAAGACGGAAATTTAGTTCATGTTTATATTTTTTATTGTTAAAAATGGCCGATGAAGAAATTACCGTCAATTTCCAAGGCCTTCCATGTTAATAAGACGGATTTTTATTTTTAAGCTATTATTTGAGTTATTCATTTTTATTCATATTTATTTGGTACTAACACTTTTACTAAGAGTCTTTACAGGTACCCGGAGGTGCTTCTCCTTGAAATTATTCGAATGTAGTTCGAATCATACTTTTATTCATTATTTTGTATATATTGACGTTAGGCAAACTTTAGGCCGTTTCTTATATTTTTTTATTTTATTATTTGTGTATATTGCATGTTTATTGTATTTATACATTATTTTATTTTTTTCCTCAATTTGAAAAAAAGTTAATACAGTTGGGACCCACATTGTGGATTCCGAAGGATGCCTAACCCCTTCCCTTCGGAATAATTTGAACCCCTTACCTAGAATCAAATTGGTTTCGTAGATCACATAATGGTTTTCCTAGTTTTTTCCTAAAATTAGGTGGCGACTTTTTTTAAAACTCGTTTATTTTTAAAACTCTTTTAAAATTGAATCAATTCATTATTTTTGAGTTGCCGCGACGTTTCGCCCTATTTTGAACAGAGTGGGGATGCAAACAATTACCCTACAAAAAGGATTACAGTGTCATTCGGGGACGGATGTTCCTAAGGGGGATAATGTAACACTCCAGAAGTTCCATGAACTAGATAGAGACTCACTTGATGAAGTAAGACCTAAGAAAATGTTTCTAAGCCTAAATAAATGTATTCAATCTAATTAGGAAGTGTTAGAATCAAAACGTCAAGAAATGACCATGACGTCCAAAGACTAGTGCAATTGAGCTAGTTTGCTTTAGTGTGTTTCAAGGAGTTTTAAGAGTTGGAATTAAGTCAAAGTTAATGGAATGGTGTGGAACATATAGTAGAGTGTCATTTGACCAAAAAGTTGTCATTTGACAGTGGTCAATTATGGAACAAAACGACGAGTCGTCGATGGTTAAATGACCTTTCGATGGTGGTCCTAGGTTTGGACTTAGCCATTTCAAAAAGTGGCTCAAAATTGAGGTGTCTGACACGGACAATGGATGACCAATACGGGGTCATGATTTGGTCGATGGACCGTAGACGGGCAACCGTCGTTTGAGGATCGAGTCCAATGCCAAGTTTGAGTTAAGATAAGTGGATTAATTAAATAGTTAATTAATTAAATAGGGGTTAAGGGGTGGATAATAAATTTATTTGGGGACTATAAAAAATTTAACCCTCATCAAACTAGCTCACCACTTCATATTTTCCTAAACCCAATGTTCTCCAAGTTCTCTCTACTTTCTCTCTCTATTCCAATGACCACCATTGAAGACCAACTTCAAGATTGATAAGGGATTCAAGACTCAATATTTCATCCATCAATCTTCAAGGATTAGTAGGGTATGTAAGCTATTCATTCTTAGAATCTCTTTCCCCAAAAGACTCTTCCAAATTGGTTTCTGAAAATGCCTTAAACATGGGTTTTCATACAATTTCGTTAATTCCTTTTCAAATTGATTTTATGTTGTATTCCTTTGATTTATATTGTTATATTATGATTGTTTTAAGGAAGACTCGTTGTAGTTCTTATCTTTGACATAATTTCCATGAAAGATCCATGATTAAACCCTTTTCCATGACCCTAACAATGAATTGGAGTTGTAGATGATTAGGATTGTTTAATTGATTATGATATTGTTTAATTCACTGTATTATGATGATGGTGATTGTATTGTTAGATCATTGTGATTGATTGAGTGTAAGCTCATGAAGGAGATTTGGGAAGTTATTGGTAAGACCTTTTAGGATTATGAGTTGTCAACTTCAATAATGATGGTTTATTCTTGTTGATGATATTCAATTGAAGTATGATTATGTGAATAGAATAGGAACATTATGATATAATGATTACGATGGCATATTATGAGTATGTTTAGTTGTTAGATCTTGATAGGGGTATGATAATCAAAGTTTGAATGTGATTCTCTTGTGTGCCTTATTTTGATATGACTATAATGTGATGATCTCTCTATATGATGGATTGTGATGAAAGAAAGTTCTCATTCCAAACCTATTGAGCTAATGACATTATTATAAAAGGGGTTAGTATACTAAGGCCTATATTAAGATTTCATGATTAATAAATGCTTAAAGACATTTAAAAAGGGGACTTTAGCTTAGCACCGAGCGAACTATATATAATAGTTGTCCCTTCCCAATAAGGTAAGGTAGATTCACAATGATTCTCATGAGATAGATACTACCATGAAATATGCATACATGAGTTTTTAGTATATCTCCTAGTTCTTTAACTATGTCTCCCCCATACGAATACTAGCTAGTGGATCCACCTAGAATGCTATGTTCATGTTTTGGTTCGACCTTGGAAGTAGAGCACCTTCTTTTGGTGTAGAGTTTCATGACACCGGATTTCATGTTTAGCTCACATATCCTGTTGTCAGTTAAGGCGAATGTTCCCGAAAGTAAAATGAATAAATGAAAGTAATAAAGATGGACACTAAATAGGGTGACTCAAGAGGTACCACTTAGTGTAGGTATATGTATGAGACATTACCTATACATTGCACAAGTTGGCATTGAGGGTAGTCCTAGGAGGTTGTTAATATGAACCTATGATATCATGAAATGTATATATGTTTGTCCTATACGGTTTTGCTCTTATATGATGTTCGTTACATTTGATAAATATGATATTTGTCTAAATTTCTATAAATTATGATGACTATACTTGATGTAATGTTATATGAGTCAAGGCATTACTTATGATCTCTTTTCTTGTTTACTTGATTAAGTGGGGTTATGGGTCTTCACATGAGCACTACACTTGTAGGCATGGGATAGGATTATTGGAAACTGTCTAGTATGTTTTGATGAAATGAACTCTTGAATATGAAATGTTGATATGAATTTATGATGATGTTATTATTGCCTATATGAACATGTCTTGGTGATGGTGAGATGATTGACTTGTATATGCTCTTTATTGTGCATAAATACTTTTCCAAATGCCTTAGCATGTCTCTGAAGAAATGGTCCCTTTTGTGCATGTCTTCAAATGGTTTTAATTGCATATGTTTCCATATTTAATTCTTGTGGTTTGTACTAACCCATATTCTTTATATTTCAACAAATATGTAGGTTCGTGCCGTTGAGGTTCTTAGAGGAAATTTGCAAGAAGACTTGGACTTATCCGCAAGTTGTCGGAGAGTCCTCAATGTTCGAGGATGGTTCCACTTTTCTATCTTAGTAATATTACTTATTTCTAAAGACATTTGTTCTTTACTTATTCTTGTTACTATTGTTGTAAGCGTATATGTGACATAGTGTACTAATATAAAGTCAATGCCAAAACATTGTAATTCTCTTTAGATGGTTATATGTGAGACAAGATATTAGACTATTAAATAAATGTTTATGTTATACGAAAAGTCTATGTAAACTTAATTAGCGAGGAGTCTATGCAAACTCTATATCTGATAAGTTAGAAGTCTAAGTATACTTCACTATGTAAAAAAATTAAATTTTCCGCATTTTCTGTAACTATGATATGCCATGATGTATGCAAAGGACTAGTCTAAGGCCTCTTCGAGGACGAAGACAGCGGTTACATCTAGGGGGTTCTCCCTGATCATGATAAACTTTGTATTAGAGTGTGAGGTTGAGTAACCTTAGGATTGATGTCTCACTAAACAAGGACTATGTAGAGTTTTGTACATAATTATGAAGCGCGACACCTATATGAATGAGAGGATATGTGATGCTTAGGAAATTCTCATCTTCTTCGTAATCTTATGTCGCGCCTGAAGAGTACTAACTATATGTTTCTGTTTCATCTAACCCTTTTATTGTGGTTATCAGCAGTGAATAGTAGAAGGGAAGACGCAAGAAGAGTTTAAGAAGAAATATCCAATGCGGGATCTCCTCCCCAAGACAACCAAGCTCATCCACAAGGCAATCAAGTTCCCCCTCAAGAACAAGTTCATTTGGGTGATCAAGCTCTGATAAATCCTACGTCTATGACGGATGGAGAGATAAAGTCAACTTTAAATGTTGGTCTCAAGCTATGAATAATCAATCCCAATCATATCTACTCACGCTCAATCCATCACGGCTCTAGCAAATCGGGAAGTTGGACCCCATGTGCACCAAAATGCTAGTACCATGGCTTCTCGCTTCAGGGACTTAATAAGGATTAACCCTCCTATATTCTTTGAGTCTAAGGTAAATGAAGACCCCCAAGACTTTTATTTATGATGTTTACAAGATCTTGTATGCTATGGGTGTAAATTCAAACGAGAAGGCCGATCTATCCGCTTATCAATTCAAGGATGTGGCTCAAACTTGGTATAATCAATGGAGGGAAAATAGGGCTTTGAGAGTGGGTACCATAAGTTGGGAGGTGTTTATAAGGTCTTTTATTGATATGTTCTTCCCATGAAATAAAAGGGAGGCTAAATCTTAAGAGTTCATCAACCTTCGTCAAGGATGTAGAGTGTACCTGAGTACTCTTTGAAGTTCACTATGTTGTCTAAGTATGCCTATTCTTTGGTGTCAAACCCGAGAGATGAAATGAATTGTTTTGTGATGGGAGTGTCTCATGATCTAGTTGTAGTGTGTCGTTCGGCGATGCTTCATGACAACATGTACATTTCTCCTTTGATGGTGCATGCTCAACAAGTGGAAGAGGGTAGACTTAAAAGGAAAATTAAGGATGCTAGGAAGACAAAGTCTTATGAGGGAGGTACTTCCAAGGGTAGGTTGGAAATTCAAGACAAACCAAAGTTAAAGCAAAATGTTCTCCAACCAAGTTCCATCCAATTTCTCAAGGATAGAAATGAGAGGGTGTTTAACCCTAGGTCCCAAAAGGGAAGAGGTGGTGATTTACCAAGCAAGAGACCTACTTGTACCAAGTATGGTAAGAATAATATGGGTGAATGTCTACTCGGGATGGATAATTGCCTTTATTATGGAAATAGTGTCTATAAGGTGAGGGATTGTCTCGTTCTTAACGCTAGAGGAAACTAGAGTATCCAATCTCAATCAAGTGGTCCTAGTTCTCAAGCTCCTAATAAGAACCGCTTCTATGCTCTTCCTTCTAGGGGTGATGAAGTGGAATCTCCCGATGTTGTCACCAGTATGTTACAAGTCTTTTCTCTTGCTGTCTATGCTTTACTAGGTCCCGGTGCCTCTTTATCTTTTGTAAATCCTTTAGAGTACATGAAGTTTGATGTGTTAGACATTGTCTTAATAGAAACTTTTCGGTTACTACCCTGGTGGGTGACTCGGTTGTTGCTAAACGAGTCTATATGAATTGTCCTATAATGTTTTCCAATAGAGTTACTTAGATTGATTTGGGAGAACTTGATATTGTTGAATTTGATGTCATTTTGGGAATGGATTAGTTGCATGCTTGTTTTGCTTCCATAGATTATAGAACGAGGGCAGTTCATTTCCAATTTCCTAATGAACTCATTGTCACGACCCGCAAGTACCCCCTAGAAGTTAGGGAGAACCCTTGAATCGGGACAATGCGTATTTTACCTTTCGGAGATCTTGTATAAGCCTTAGCTATCATTCATTACATAAGACATGAAAAGTAGTGCGGAATTTAAAACTTTTCACAAATAAAACAATAAAAGGAACATCTTTCATAAAAGCTAAAAAATGATCTTGTCTTCACAAGCCAACTTAAAGACATGACATAAATAATCTTACAGACACGACCCTTTACATTTGAAAGAAATACATAATAAGAACTTATGCAAAACTAAAAGAATTAAGAACTATGCCCTCAAATATATGAGGACATACTTTCTCTTGAGGGAATCTTTCTCAAGCTTTGCCTTCTAAACTTCAACCTTGCTTCCAAGCTATACTTATATAGTATAGAAAAGTATGGGGTTAGTACAAATAATGTACTAAGTATGACATATGCAAAACATGCAAAAAGGGACATTTACTAAAATATGTTTTTATGCCAAATACGTAAAATCTTCATGTGTATAGAAGTAAAACAACATAAGAATCAGCATTTAACACTTAGAGAAAGATTTCTATATTTTTAGCAAAAAGAACCTTGTTACAGTGAACTACCCAAAATGTTACAGTGAATCCCTTCACATTACAGTGAACACATTTAATCCCAAAATAGTGAACTCCCAAAGTCAAGCCAAGAGGAAGTGAACTCATTTCCGTAGGAGTTTTTCTAGATAAGGTTATCCTAAGACTTACCAAGGTAAGACAAGAAGGAAACACCCATACACCTGCTTCAATACACACCTAGGTGATCCCCAAGAATACCCCGTCTAGGCTTACTCGCCTCGGGAGAACAAGTCCCCACTCAATGACAAAAACATTAGAAGAACACTCAAACAATACACGAAGACTTCCCTTTCAGAATGCCTACTCAATGCAATGAGTAGATGGCGTCCCATTCCACCACCTACCCTAAGTAGTCCACTCTTTTAGAAGACTTAGCTTATTCAATTCATATAAGACTCACCAAGACTCCCCTTTCGAAATGCCTACATAGTGCAATGGATATATAGCGTCCCATTCCACTACCTACCCTAAGCAGTACACTCTTTTAGAAGGCTTAGTACTTTCATTTATTTTTTGGGGGTTAGCTTAACCGACATAGACCATGAGAGCTAAACATGGAATCCCGATACTTCCCTTATCGGTGGAGGGTCCCCTCATTTGCCTAGAGTGAGGTCTTACTTTTAGCTTTTACATTGCTTTACCAATAGCTACACCTATGCGGGCGCATAGTTAAGGGATAAGTAGATTGATACTAAGTAACTCATTCTCTACTAACGAGGAGTACTTATCTCAAGAGGTACATTGGAATACAACTTCTCAACTCATAAAGTGTAACTACCTCATCTTCATATCCTCTCGGTGCTAGGCATAACTCCCCACGGATTCTCAACATTATAACCTATAGGTTAAGGATAACTAGTGAACACCACATCTCAACTCACGAAGGGCATTCGTCCTCCAACCTATCTTCGAAAGCATTTAGGATGTAGTGAAGTTGCTACTAAACACTTCATCTCAACTCACGAAGACTGTTAACCCCAAAACTCCCCTTTTGACTTAAATTAGCTTCATTTATTCATTCAAGTGTGAGTGTGTGTACATGTGAACACACCTGGCACATAAGCATCATTTCATTTACATTTCATTCTATACATGGTTAGACCTTCATTCATCACATCACACACTTTAACATACTTCATGTAATCATGTAATCATGTACTTCATTTATGCATACTCTCTAGACTACTTAGCATAATAAGCTTCATATAGCACATTTATCAAGAATAGCATCATTATCATCTTACTTCACATAACATGACTTCAAGGCCTCATTCACAATTCACAAGTAACTTCACATTCAAATATATACAAAGTCAACATCGCCACCAAAGGTGGACCATACCACTCAAGAGCATTTCATAATTAAAGTTGTATAAGATAAACAACTTACCCATTAATCTAAGCTTTCATCACTCATAATTATTCCTTCAACAATTCATCATAATATAGCCCTTAAGGCAGTAGTTAAAGAACAATATCAATAAAAGAAAACCAAAGCTCAAAGACTACATTATCATGCTCATTTAACCCATTTAATCTTAAGCCAAAATTTGATAGAAAGATTTAACATGATTTCATTGAAGTTTTAGCATTAAAATCACCAACTAACATTATAAACATCATATTTGAATCATTAGAAACGTCTTCATGCATGACTCATTCTTAGAGTCAAAGATAGAAGAAGTTAGGGTTGGAAAACTCTTTTTGAAATCTACAAGAAAGAGGATCCATGAATGGAAGAGAGTTCAAGGATTAATACCATACCTCAAAATATAAGAAACCCACTAATTTTGATGAAGCACCCGACCACCAACAACCCTCCTAGCTCTTCTGACTTCTAGCTTCCACTGTGACTTGAGAGAGTCTTTTAAGAGAGAGGGATTTTGGGTTTTAGGAAATGAGGTATAAAATTAGGTCTTAGGGTTTAAAAATACATTAATATAACTAATAAACCCTAAAAATATCATCCAAGTTTATTAAAATACATGGGGTGAATTTACCAAACACCCCAAGTCATTACAGGGAAAATGACAGCTTTCTCGCAGCTCCCAGACGGCTTGAAACAACGGATCGTTTCTCCATCAACGGCTCATTGGTGGTGGTTGTTGGTTGGGTCTGAGACTCTACAAATAATCAGGCCTGCAGGTACAATCGACGGACCAATTCGAAGAGTCGTTGGTTGGACCACTGGTCGTCGTTTGGTCTCGTTGGTGGACACTGCCAAGGCAGTCTTGGGCCCTTCTCTAGGGCCCCTTGTGGGTTCTAGGTGGGGTCATACCCGAACGTTAACATCTAAATATATTCCTCTAGGTCTTAGTAACATCTCACACCAATTTCAAGCGAAAAAAACACGTAAAACTCACTCAAACACATGAGAACACACAAGCACTATCTAAGGCATATCATCCGAACGTCATGAACGTTCTTGGACGTTTGACCTCCAAACATAACCAAACTTCACACACTATCTACGAAAACAAATATAACTAATTTTATTATAAAATTAACTCAAGAAACAATCATGAAGCTCTAGTTAACCTTAGTTCAATTTAGGGTGTTATACTCATTCTAGAGTGGAAGGGGAAAAAATATATCCCTGGAGGTCGAGTCATTTCGTGTATAAAAGCTCATAAAATGATCTATAAGGGTTGTGTTTACCATATTGTGAGCGTCAAGCACCTAGAATTTGAAGCTCCTCCTTAAGAGTCTGTCCCCGTAGTGAAGGAGTTTTTGCAATTCTTTCCCCATGACTTACCAAAAATTCCACCCGAATGGGAAATAGACTTTGGTATTGATTTATTGCCAGATACAAATCCCATTTCAATTCCTCCTTATCGGATGTCTCTAGACAAATTCAAAAAGTTGAAGGATCAACTCAAAGATTTATTAGACAAAGGTTTCATACAATCTAGTATTTCTCCATGGGGCGCTCCGGTGTTGTTTGTGAAAAAGAAGGATGGGGTCCTTAGGATGTGCATTATTGACCGTCGACTAAATAGGGTAACCATAAAGAACAAGTATCCTCTCCCTAGGATTGATAACTTATTTGATCAACTCCAAGGTGCGAGTTACTTTTCAAAAATTTATTTCAGGTTGGGATATCACCAACTTAGGTTGAGAGGTGAAGTCATTCCTAAAATGTCTTTCTGAAGTAGGTATGGTCATTATGAGTTACTAGTCATGTCTTATAGGTAAACAAATGCCCCGGCGTCTTTTATGGACCTTATGAATAGAGTGTTCCAGAATTACCTTTCTTTGGTAATTATCTTCATTGATTATATCTTTGTATATTCTTAGAGTGAGGATGAGCATATGGGCCATTTTCGGGTAGTACTTCAAGTCCTCAAGTAAAATAACCTCTTTGATAAATATAGTGATTGTGAATTTTCGTTCAGTTTGTTGCGTTTCATGGTTATATTAGGGTATATAGGTCAATCTGAAGAAAACAGAAGCGATTAAAAATTGGTCTAGAGATTTGGCTCCAACCAATATTAGAAGTTTCTTCGGTCTAGTCGGGTACTATAGATGGTTTTTCTATGGGTTTGCATCCATTGAATCTTCCTTTACAACACTAACTCAAAAGAAGGTTAAGTTTGCGTGGTCGAAGGCCAGTGAAAGAAGCTTTCAAGCGTTAAAATATTAGATTACCTCCATTCCGTTATTGACCTTACTGGAGGTCAACAAGGGTTTTATAGTGTATTGTGACGCTTCTCCAGTAGGTTTGGGTTGTGTCCTCGTGCAACAAGGTAAGGAGATAGCTTATGCCTGTAGACAACTCAAGATGCATGATAAAAATTATCCAACTTATGATCTTGAATTAGCGGACATAGTGTTTGCTTTGAAAATATAGATACATTACGTATATGGTGTTCACATGGATGTATTTACCGACCACAAGAGTCTTTAATATGTGTTCACTTAAAAGGAGTTGAATCTCCGACAAAGAAGATGATTGGATCTTTTGAAGAATTACAACATGAGTGTTCTCTACCACCCCGATAAGGCCAACGTGGTCGCGGATGCTTTAACTCGTATTACCATTGTTAGTCTGTCTCATGTGGAGGAAGGTAAAGAAGATATAGTGAGACATGTTTATAGATTAGCCTGGTTGGGGGTTCGGTTAGAAGATTCTCCAGATTGCAGTTTCATGGTTCATCATATATCTGAGCCTTTTTAGTTGTTTATGTGAATTATAAGCAACATATTGATCCTCTATTGACGAAGTTGAATGAATCAGTTCTTAGCAAGTTTAATGAGTGATTCTCCCAAGGGGGTGATGGTGTAATTAAGTACCAAGGTAGATTGTGCGTACCGAATGTTTAATTTGAGGTGGCAAATTTCGGAAGAAGCTCACGATTTCCGATATTCTATTCATCTGGGTGCCACCAAAATGTATCCTGATCTTCACGAGGTCTATTGGTGGGATGGATTCAAATGGGACATAGCGGAGATTGTGTCTAGGTGTTCTAATTGTCAATAATTTAAGGCCGAGCATCAACGTCCGGGAGGTTATACTCAAGTAATGAATGTTCCTACTTGTTAGTGGGAACATATTAATATGGACTTTTTTGTTGGGTTTCCACGAACCCGGAGGCAAAATGTCTCAATATGGGCTATTGTGGATAGATTTACAAAATACGCCCACTTTATCTCCGTCAAGTCTACTTATTCGGGGATGATTATCCTAGATTATACATTAATGAGATTGTGAGACTATGTGGGATCCGTCTGTCCATTATATCGGATGGAGGTTCCAAATTCACTTTTCGTTTTTTGAGGTCTTTTAAAAATGGGTTAGGTACACAAGTGAATCTTAATACCGCTTTTTATTCTCAAAGGGATGGTCAAGCGGAGTATACCATCCAAACCCTAGAAGATATGCGAAGAGCTTCTATAATAGATTTCAAATGTAATTGGGAGGATCACCTACCGTTGATTGAGTTTACTTATAATAATAACTACCATTCAAGTATTGCTATGGCACATTTTGAGGCACTCTATGATAGGAGATGTAGTTCTCCTGTTGGGTGGTTTGATATGGTAAGTCTTCACTCCTTGGTCCCGAGATAATTTATGAGGCTATAGAGAAAGTTTGGTTGATAAGAGATAAGTTTAAAATAACCTATATTAGAAGAAAGTCTTATGCCGATAATAGATGAAGAGACCTTTAATATGAAGCAGGTGATTGGGTTTTATATGATTAGTGTTGATTTAAACTAGCTCGGAAGGTGATGTAATGCCTTGCACCTTTCAGCATGTGTATTGCAAGTTACCTCTGACGGAAAGTATTTAAGTAGATATAGTAAGGTGGTAATTGAGATTAAAGTTGAAAGATAAGTGGTAAGTTGAAGAAAAAGGGATTAACATTCAGAAATAGGAATAAAATAATTGAGCTGCTTGCGTGACTTAATTAAGATAGCAGTTGCATCACCTCTTTGAGCTAAAATATAATTAAAGGTATGAGCTTCTTTAAGAATTGTACCTTCAATAAAGACACTAAGCTAAAAATATAGATTTCCAAGTATTCACTGAGGTATGCGGAATCCAAGTGTCAAGCCTAGATATCATTCCACATGACCATCTAAATTGATCATGTATATTAAGTTGTGCCCAAGGACATGATGAGGGTCCTTGGGACAATAAGTAAACATTCCCAAAGTAACCATAAATAATAGTTAGTTAGGAAAGTACAAGCAACCCATGTTCAAGCCCATGTGCAAGCAAATGGGGAGATACGGCCAAGAAGGGACCACCCTAACCGAATTTGGTTAGGGTAGTTAGGGTGCAGGCGTGCACATGGGTTCGCCCATGTGGGGCCTAGCTCTCTAACTACTGACCTAGCTAGATAAATAAACCTATTACTAACTGAAATTGACCAATTAGTGCACCCGACAACCTAAGACTTAACCGGGTTCAAACTAACTTAGTACTAGTTAAAGAGACAACCTAGTACCTAACCTAGGATGGTCCAAAAGGTTGGTTATGGTCCTAAAAACTTAGGGATACTTTAGTTATTACCCTATCCTACTTAATTAATTAATTTAGCATCTTAAATAATTAATTTAAAGGGGCAAAACTGATATCACAAAACAATTTCAAGATTTCGGTTAAGACAAGAAAGGGACAACCTAGTACCTAACCTAGGATGGTCCAAAGAGTTAGTTAAGGTCCTAACGACTTAAGGGTACTTTAGTAATTAACTTAGGTCACCAAATTAATTATATTAGCCATTTAATTAATTAATTTAAATGTTCAAAACTAAATCCTTTCACTAACCTAGTATAATTCAAGAAACATCCTAGTACTTAACCTAGGATGGTCCTAAAGGGTTGATTATAGTTCTAATAATTTAGGGGTACTTTAGTACTTACCCTAGGTCCCTAAATTAATTAAATTAAGGATTTTATTAATTAATATAAAGTCAAAATGTTGACCTAAACTATAGTCAACACCAATTTCCAGATTTCACTAAGTGTTATGTTTTCCTATTTTTAGTCAATCTAGGAGGGGCTTTTTAGTAATTAACTAATTAATTTATTTATTTAACTTAATTACCCTAAGTTGAATGAGTCAAGGTCAGTTCATAAGACTTAGACTCACGTTCAAACACTAATAATTTCACAACGCAAATCAGTGAACAAACGAAAGCCAAAAAACGGGAAAAGTATCCATCGACGTTCTAGGGCAATTCCAAGGTTTCTTCACGTTTTTGTTCAAGGTGATAATCGTAGATTAAGTTCTACTTGAGTTATGGGTTTCTCTCCTGGAATTCTTTCTCCAAGAGAACTTTCTTTCAGACGATTCATGAGATCTTGGAAACTTGGGTTGTCCCGTATTCTCGTCGAACTCCCTTTTCCCTAGTATCCTTTTTGATTCAATGTTGAATAGGTTAGAGATCATGTTGTTGGTATGTGGTGCTAGATGATCTTAACGTGTATTTTTTTTAATGATGAATGTCAAATGAACCTATGAACTTATAATCGTATGAAGCTTATGTTTTGAACATGAATTAAGAACTGATGATATGTTAGTTACGTCCGTGAATGTCTAGTGTGTGTGCCCGAATGTTGAATTACTTTTTTGTAACGTTATGAAGATGCTAAAGTCATCAAATGTTAATATGATGTTGTACAATATGTCTTAAAAACGTTACCCTAAAGTGATGAACTAAGATTGGTTAAGAGAATGATACTATGTTAAGATGTGTCCGAAAATATTATGTATGAAGGTGATTACGGTCTGTTGTGCATACCTACTGTTAATATGACTTTTTGATGATGTTGTGTTTGTTAAATAATCATATTATGCTGTCCAAGATGTTTAAAAATGTTATGCCTAAAGTTATGCTATAAGGTTGGCTAAAAAGATCTCCATGAAATCATAATTTGATTGATTGTTTGTCTTATGCCAATAAAATGGCTAACAGTATATTGTCCAAAAGGGATGCATGAAAATTACTATAATATTATGTTAAATAATTAAAAGATTGGCTAAAGAATAATATACATATCCAACCAAGCATGAAATAATGTAAAATTGGCTTTTGCCAACAAAGATGGTTATGTAATCTATACCCAATTGTTTATGCCCATACTAATCATATGCCAATCTTGTGTAGTTAGAATATCAAATGATATTATAAGCACTTCTAAAGTAATTCAATGAATCCATAACCAAGGGCATGCCATTCATTGGGACAACTCCCAACATGCTCTAAAAGAATGAACTATGAACACATGAAACTCATTGAATGAAGTTCTCATCGTCCATAAACGATGATATGAAGCTACTACACTAAAGTAAGAAAGTAACGTGAGTTATAACATAATTAAAGGGGTATAAATTAAGTAAGTGACCCGAATGGGGTGTTAAAGGAATTGAGACAAGTCTTACTTACACCTAAGCTACTATGTTAAAAGAATACTCACGAATGAAGGTGTTAGAATGTGTGAGACTAGTGTCATTAACACCTAAGGATTATATTTAAGGACAATTCACATTTAATCAATGTAAAGTAAGGATGATATGTAAGGACAATTCACATTTCATCAATGTAAAGTAAGGATGATATGTAAGGACAATTCACATTTCATCAATGTAAAGTAAGGATGATATGTAAGAACAATTCACATTTCATCAATGTGAAGTAAGGATGACAAGTCATCAAAAGAGTAAGTAAATCTCAATCTAGAAGCAAGCTTCCATAATGCTTGAGTCAACTCTAAAAGATGAAGAACATAATGAAACTGAGCACAGCACCGATAGACTAGTTATAAGCATGTGCTTGCACGTGTAAGTCTCATGAGACGAGGCTACCACCGAGGTGGATAAGTATTCTCATTAAGTCCGTAGTCTTCGAACTATGTCTAGCCAACATAAGAACTAGCCAGTGGTTTCCACCTTAGAGAGCTAGGTATGTTCGTTTTCACTTTTACTGGTGATTCCATCTCTTTTTGGTATGGGGGAGACACCGGATTTCATGTTTGTCTCACATGATCTATGTCGGTTAATGCTCACGATATGTTCTTGGTTCACTATAGCCGTGAGCTACTCCTTTTCGGTGTTGAGTGAACACTTGAGATGGATTTGCCTTTGCCGGGGATAACCCCTTTTCGGTGTGGAGCAGACACTGGATTTCATGAGTAGCTCACATGATCTAGATTCATTTTAAATGATGAATCAGCTCTTTTCAGTTTGGGGAAGACACTGGATTTCATGTTAGCTCGCATGATCTTATTCCTTATGATGTCTCTTTGAAAGTGAGAACGAATGATGATAATAGAACGTATGTTCAAAGTGAACAATGAAGAAGAGCTTAAGAATGTCAATTGCCAATATCATATTCATGAAGTTTCAGCAAATAATGGGCAAAGCCAAATAAGATTGGCTTATAATGACTTCTTATATGATGCCAAGAAGGGAAGTAGGAATATCATGGTAATTAAATAACTCATAACTTCCCTAACATGAAAATGATGAAACAAGTGGCATAGCCAATAGAGACTGGCTTATGAAGTATTAATGAATACTTGATGTAATGAATGACTTGTTGTAAGAATAGTCAAATTGTGTCCAATGAAGTTTACAATAAGTAAAGGGCATCGCTAATAATGAATCTTCATGTCATGAGAATGATCAAAGCCAAATAAAATTGGCTTATAATGACTTCTTTTATTATGAAAATGATCATAGACAATAATTAATTCAAATGTTATCCAAAATGATCAACTAATGTATTTAGCCAATAAAGATTGGCTTATAAAGAATTCATGCCCAAAGTAAGCATGATCATAAGTTTTAATGATATGCCCCAAGAACTACGCACATTATGCAATCAACTAAAGAATGAGTATAGTCAATAAGTATTGACTTACAAATATATCCATGCCCCAAATTGTAGTTAAATCATTTCCTTAATATCTTGAATTACTTACTTGATTCATTGTGGGTAAGGACTACCATGAATCATTGCACTTGTAAGTAAAACATAGGACTAAAGGAATAACTGAACTACACAACAAGACAAAGAAAAAGACTGAAAATTAAACTAAGTCCCCAAAGAGGAGCTCCCGGGATCGGAAGACCAAACATTCAAATCTTCGCTCGAGTTGTTCTAAAATTATGTTGATGATACTAATGTCTTGTGATCATATAGAAAATGAGTTGTGTGATTTGAATGCATTAAAATACATCATATTCATACCACAATTCACAAATAACGAATTAGGAAAGTCTAGTTCTGTCACTTTCTAGAAATGACATGTTGTTTAGGAAGAGCTTTCCTTGATCATTCATAGCCTTATATGTATGTGTGCATGCACCCATACTTAGTACAAGTGCTGTACTAACCCTATACAATTTAATAATTTTATAGGTGCAGGTCATAGGACAGATTGAAGACTCTTTGCAGCGGTTTGGACATCAGCGTTCTCCAAGCCATTTGGTAGGTCCTCTTGATTTCGAGGATGCTACAGTTTTAGTGTAGCCTTAGTTTTAGACATATCTAGTGGATGTTGTCCTTAGGGTTTCTTTCGTACTTTCATTTCAAAGCTTTTTAATAAGGCCGTGTTTGGCAAACTATTTATGATATATTCATCTTCAATTTCGAATTGACTCTTTATGATAGATGGTTGTTCTTTATGTTGAGATTAGTATATGATGTAACTAGTTAATAATTATATGAAGTCTATGTATACTTCATACGTTTAAAAAATTTAAATTTTCTGCAAATTTAACTAGATAAATGTAATGAATGCAAGATGAGGCTTGTCTGCGATCTCTGAGAAGTCAACGACGCCGGTGGCGGTTCGGATTCCAGAATCCGAGTTGTGACAGAGAGTGAGAGAGTATAGTATCAAATTCAATTCCTTGGACATATATGCTCCTAATGTAGTAGCTACATGGAGGATAAAGTTCATCGATATGTGGATAAATTAGATCCATATATAGTTATAGAATTTACCATTGCTTCATTAAATAAAGATATGGATATAGCAAGGATGAAGTCCTCTGAGCAAAAGTTGGAGGATAAAAGGCAAAGAAGAAGCACACAAGATTTGGACACAGGGCATTCTAAGAGGGCCAAATCCATGGGGCAGTTTACACCATCCCAAGGTGAGTTTAGGCCTCGGTTCTCTAAAAAAAATAGGCCATTATCTTTCTACTCTACAGATTGTGCTCCACCACGGTTCCAAGGGTTTAGGGGCAATCAATTTGGGCAAAGAAGTGAAAGCCAAGGCTCACAAATAGCGGGTCATCAAGAGTATGGAAGTACGAGCCAATCAAGGCCGCCTCGATAGCCTTGTAAATAGTGCGGGATGAATCATCTAGGTGCATGAAGGTTTGGGACAAATGTTTGTTTTTGGTGTGGCACACCAGGGCATATGATGAGAAACTGCCCCCATAGGGGTGTGGGTGGTGTTGCAAAGCCGACTAGATCAGTTTTTGCATCGACCTCATCAATAACTTCTTTAGGTACGGGAATAAATATGCCTACAAGTTGTGGTAGAGGGGATAGGTGGGTAGCTAGTTCTAGTGGAGGTCATAATCACACATATGCTCTAGGGGATCGACAAAATTCAAAAGCATCGCTGGATGTGGTTATAGGTACACTGTCCATCTTTTCACATATTGTTTATGCATTAATTGATCCGGGGTCTACACTATCATATGTTACTCCATTAATTGGTGAAAAGTTCAAAATAACACCATAATTACTAGTGAAGCCATTTGAATTGTCTACACCGATTGGTGAGTGTATTTTAACTAAAAGGTTTTATCGTAATTGCATAGTAACTGTTAGTGATAGAGATACATTGGTTGACCTTTTTTAGATAGACATGGTAGATTTTGATGTTATAATGGGTATGGATTGGTTAGCTTCTTGTTATGCCATGGTAGATCGCCGAACTAAGATAGTGCATTTCCAGTTTCCAAAAGAGGCAGACCTCGAATTGAAAGGTAATAATGGGGCGCCAAGAGGTAAAAATTTTTCTTATCTTAATGCAAAGAATATGATTTCCAAAGGATTCATATGTCACATGATCACAGTGAAAAAAATAGATGTATAGCCACCAACCCTTCAATCTATTGCAGTGGTAAATGATTTCCCGATGTGTTTCATGTAAATCTTCCAAGTTTGCCTCCAGAACAAGATGTAGAGTTTTGTATTTATGTGCTTCCAAATTCTCAACCTATCTCATTTCCTCCATATAGAATGGCTCCGCCAAAATTACGGGAGTTGAAGGAGCAATTAAAAGACTTATTAGAAAAAGGATTCATAAGGACTAGTATATCCCCATGGGAGCACCAGTTTTATTTGTACGCAAGAAAAATTGATCATTAAAAATGTGTATCGACTACCGACAGTTGAATAACGTAACAATTAAGAAGAAATACCCCCCCCCCCATATAATTGATGATTTGTTTGATCAGTTACAAGGTACTAGGTGTTTTTAAAAGATCCACCTGAGGTGGGGTTATCACCAAGTAATGGTCAAAGACAAAGATATACCCAAGACAGCTTTCCGAACACGGTTTGGTCATTTTGAGTTCTTAGTCATGTCATTCGGGCTAACAAATGCACTAGCAACTTTTATGGATTTGATGAATAGGGTGTTCAAGACATTTTTTGATGTGTTCGTGATAGTTTTCACATATAACATTTTGGTGTATTCAAGATCGGAAGAGGATCATGCGAATCACTTGCGGTAGGTTTTACAAATTCTTCATGATCGTAAATTGTATGAATAGTTCTCTAAACGTGATTTCTAGTTGAAATCTGTGGCATTATTAGGTCATATTGTATCTGATGAAGGAATAAGGGTTAATAACCAGATGATAGAAGCCGTGAAAAACTGGCCATGAACTACGACTACGTAGATCCATAGTTTTCTTTGATTGGCAGGTTATTACGGAAGGTTCGTTGAAGGATTATCTTCCATTGTTGCACCCTTAACAATGATAACACACAAAGAAACCATATTTTAGAAGAGTGATGAATGTGAAAGAAGCTTCCAAAATCTGAACAGTAAAATAACATCTACACCTGTATTGGTACTACCAGAAAGCACGGAAGACTATATAGTGTATTTTTATGCTTCTTGAGTGGTCTTAGGTTGTGTATTGATGCAACATGGTGAAGTAATAGCTTATGGATCAAGGTAATTGCGGCCACATGAGAAAAATTATCCAACTTATGATCCAGAGCTAGCAGTAGTTGTGTTTGCTTTAAAGATATGTCGCCACTACTTGTATAGAGTTCATGTTGACCAATACACTGATCATAAGGGTCTGAAATACATATTTAAATAAAAGGACTTAAATATGAGGTAGCGAAGGTGGCCAAAGATATTAAAAGATTATGATATTGATATCTTGTATCGTCCCGGTAAGATAAATTTAGTAGCTGATGCTTTAAGCCATAAAATACGAGCAAGTACTTATGGGTAGTCTATGGGACAACAGGGAATAACTAAGGATCTATGCCAACTAGCTAGCTTGGGGGATCGCCTTCTTGAATCTCAAGACGAAGGGGTTATTGTGCAAAATACAGTAGAATCCTTATTAGTAGAGGAAGTGAAAGTGAACCAGTACATTGATCCTATTCTCTTACATATTAAGGAGAATATACAACATGGTATGACAAAGGCATTTGAGATTACACAAGATTGAGTAATCCGGTATCAAAACATATTATGTGTACCTAATGTAGATGAATTAAGAAAGAGGATTATGATGGAAGCGCATCATTCGAGATATTTTGTCCATCCGGGGTCAACTAAAATTTATCATGATTTGAAAGAAATGTATTGGTGGGGGGACATGAAGAAGAACATTGTAGAATTCGTGGCTCAGCGTCAAAATTGTCAAAAGGTAAAAGTAGAACACCAAAAGCCCGGAGTATCGATGTAGCGTATAGAAATTCCAATTTTTAAATGGGAGATGATCAACATGGATTTTATCATTTGTTTTCCTCCCTCATTCCGGAAGTTTGACTCCATATGGGTAATAGTTGACAGACTTACAAAAGCAGCGCACTTCTTGCCGATGAAGACTACTTATACAGTTGAAGAGTATGCGAGGTTGTACATTAAAGAGATAGTTCGAATACATGAAGTGCCAATATCTATAGTATCTAATAGAGGATCTCAATTCATTGCAAATTTTTGGAAGTTGTTTCTGAATAGTTTGGGAAGACAAGTGAATTTAAGTACAACCTTTCACCCTCAAACGGATAGCCAGGCAGCACGTACAATTCAGACACTTGAGGATATGATGTGATCTTGTATATTAGATTTCAAGGGTAGATGGGATGATCAACCACCACTTATTGAATTTACTTATGATAGTAGCTACCATTTGAGCATTAAAAAATGCACCTTATTAAGCTTTATATGGTTGAAATTGTAGATCACCAATTAGCTGGTTCGGAACAGGTGAAACTTTCTCATTTGGGCCAGATCTTGTTCATCAAGCTATGGAAAAAGTCAAAGTGATAAAACAACGTCTAGAAACAGCTCAAAGTAGACATAAATCATATGCGGATATGAGAAAGAGAGGACTAGAATTTTCTATAGGGGATTGGGTGTTCTTGAAGGAGTCTACAATGAAAGGGTAATGAGGTTTGGTAAAAAGGGAAAACTGAGTCCACGCTATATAGGTCTATATAATATTATTCGAAAAGTAGGCCATGTAGCATATGAGTTGATCAATTACAAGAGCTTTCATCAGTTCATCCAATGTTTCATGTCTCAATGCTTCGAAAATGCATAGGTGACCCATCTCGTATTCCTCTAACTGAAGATGTTCAAGTTACGAGAGATCTCACTTATGAAGAAGTACCTATTGCTATTATGCATCGACAAGAAAGGAGGTTAAGAAATAAAGAAGTAGCTTCTGTAAAAGTACTACGGAGAAAACAACAAGTACAAGAATTTACATAGGAAGCGGAAGAAGCAATGAAATTGAAGTATCCTCACCTCTTACAGAGTAGTGAGAATGATCAAAATGTTAGTGGAGGCGTTGACACATAAGTGTTTGTCTATATGTTCAATGTGATTAATAGTAGTACTAACTTAGGCTTGAACTTGTTTGAGCTGGACAACCTTGCTAACATTCGAGGACGAATGATTTAAGGGGGGGGGGATGTAATGAAATGTATTATGTATAGGCTAGTTCTATTCATGTGATACTTTACATAGACTTATAGTGTAGATGATAGATCATGTTTCTTATATGATTAGTGTTGGTTTAAATTAGCTCGGAAGGTTATGTAACGCTTTGCACGTTTCAGCATGTGTATTTCAAGTTAACTCTGACGGAATGTATTTAACTTGATATATTAATGTGGTAATTGAGTTTAAGGTTGAAAGTTAAGTGCTAAGTTGAATAAAAAGGATTAACATTCAGAAATAGGAGTAAAATAATTGAACTTCTTGCTTGACTTGATTAATCTAGAAGATGCATCACCTACTTGAGCTATAATATAGTTAAAGGGCCCAAGTTTGATAGACCAGATTTATGCTCATATTATTGGGCTCACTTGAAGACCAAACCTATTAAAAGAAAATAAAAATGAAAGAAATCCCAGTAGCCAAATCTGCCTAGGCCCAATATGGATAAGCCCAAGTGAAAGAAAGTAGGTGCATCGCCTAATTTGACCTTTTTAGTTTTTTGATGCCCATAAGCAGATGCATCACCTACTTGACTAATTAGTGGCCGAAAATGGACCAAAAGAAAGGAGGAGGATATTTTTGTAGTTAATAAAGCTCTATATAAATGTAATATAAGTTGATTGTTTCACCCATTTTAACACATAAATATAAGAATTAACTCCAGTTCTCTCTCTCTCTCTCTCTTTTCTCTTAAAGATTAAACCAACACCCTTAAAGTTCTTCTAGGGTTTTTGAAGAAACCCTCATATCTGCAAACCAAGGTAAGTGAAAACACACATGGATTTAGCTTAATTATCCTATGGATGATCAGGAAAACATGTTATTCATGCTCTAGTACAAGTAGAAAGGAAGAAAATTTCCAGCAGCGACTGCTCAGTTCCTTACTAATTTAAATACCTTTTTCTTCTTCTTGGTTTAAGTGTGAAGGGAAGCTGAAGTTATAAAAGAATTAAAGTTATAAAGAGAAGTTGCAGAAATTAAGGCAAGGTGACTGCTCCATTTTTGTCTTCCTTATGTATGAGTTTGAGTAAGGAGTTAGTGGTGTGTTGTCATGAAGAACTCAAGGGGGGGGGGGTGAGTTCAATAATGGGTTGTATGATAAAGAATATTTCGGGCATTTCTATGTGTATTATTGTTGGCGCAAATTGATTGATCTTGGGGGAAAGGATGTATAATATATGTGTTGGACAGAGAATGAGGGTGTGGTGATAAACATTATGTTAAGGACTGTATGGGCTCATTATCTATCAACGTTAGTTACTGTTTTATGAGGCTCATGGTGTGATAACTGCTAATTTTAGTTTACCGTGACTTAAATTATAGATTAAAACCAAAAAGGGAGGCTAAATCGTGATAGTTATATCAGTCATAGGATAAGGTATGTAAGGTAATTCGATTCTATATCCCTTTGGCATTAAATCTGATACTTGCGATTAATATCAATGAAGTGAATCTCATAATTTATATTCCTAGTTAAGGAATCATAGTGGCAACATACTATCTCTAAATAGCTAACAATATTCCCCCCTCTCCTTAGTGAATAGAACTTCTTCATTATGTGTTCACTATTCTATACTTGTGTTATTATCCCCCCATGTGCTGGTATAGAAATGGTATTGGTAAAAGCAAGTCTGGTGAATCCTCCTCTTTTCTTTTTGAATTCAATTGTATCATTAAGCTCTTTAAGTAATGTGTTGATGTTACATAGCTCCTTTTGTCATTGTTACTGCCTCGAAGTATCATTTTCATGTCTTCTACTATTGGTCCGGATTTCCATATCTCCCAAATGATTATGACCAGCAAAATAACATCTCAAAAGATTTATGATTATCCAAAGAACAATCCCAAAAGAGTTGTGAATTGGTAAACAACAATCATAAAGATTAAAAAATCTAAGTGAAGAAATCTGTATAATTACGGGTGGCAGCCAAGGGGCGAAAGTGTAACGACCTGAGAGTACCCCCTAGAAGTTAGGGCATTCTCAAATTGAAACACGGCGTACGGCGTACTCGACCTCTCAGAGGTATTGGAAAAGCCATTTTGTACCATTCATTGCATACATGTATGAAAAGTAGAATGGAATTAAAACTTTTCATACGAAATAATAATACTTCGAAATATCTCTTTTATAGAAAAACATAATGAAAGACTAAGTCTCAAAGTCGTCATCTTAGACATATGAATATACTGGGACACGGCCCATACTTTAGGATATAGAAAATAGCTAAGTCTATTACAATACTTTCAATAAGGAAATCTAAACATCAAGATGTCCTCGAATCTAGTGAGGACAAACCAACTTCTTACTTGAATGAACACTAATCCAAGCTTCCACATTGAGACTACTCTCAAATGCCATCTACACCTTTAGAGATAGATAAAATGTATGGAATTAGTACAAACACTTGTACTAAGTACTGCATAATGCATAAAATCATGATAAACGGACTTTTGTATAAAACATGCTCTTTTTGAGTAAAACATCAGAGTATAAGTTTAAGAACAACATTTAACACCTTAGACACATATAAGATATCACATAAGCATTTCATCAAATATTGAATAATGTAACAGTGAACTAAATTCAACTTCACAATGACTACTTTTAGCTTGCAACCCTCTCACCAAAAGTTATCCTAAGACTCACTTAAGTGAGACGAAGAGAGAACAACCATACACCCTCTCTAAGCACACCTAAATGATCCTTACGACTACCTAAGATAAGATCATTCTCACTTTATTTGTTAAGCTCCCTACATAGAATTACTCCAAGATTCACCTAAGACATGAAGAGACGGCCCATACACCCTCTTCAAGCCTACCTAAGAAATCCTCAAAACTACTCTAGATAATTACTTTCTCATTAACATTCCTTTACAAAAGTCATTATGGTCATTAAGTCATTTAGAAAACATTTCATTCATTAAATACTTCACATAATGGTCTTGGAAAGACCTAGGACTCACATACTAACATCTTCAAATCCTAATCGTGCTATGTATCGATAGCGTCCAATTCCACTACCTAAACTTCATAGTACTTATCCAACAATAGCATGTATCCTAAATCATGATGAGAATATGCCATAACCAACATAGAACATACAATCTAGGCATGGAATCCGGAGTCATAAACCTACTCTAATAGAGGGTGTTCTACTTGCCAAGGGTAGAATTAGGACACATCCCAGTAGGCACATGGTTAAGGAATATCAAGGTCTTTTATGCACTCTAGTCTCATTCTCAAATAGAGATACATTGAACTCTAGTCTCCTTCTTAAGTAGAGCTACAAACCATAACATATTTACTCGGTGCTAGCCTTTGTTCTCATAGAGTAAGTTCAATAAAAAGGGGCATATGAAAAGGTACCATCTCTTAGTCATTACCTAGTCAGAATGCACCTACCAAATATGGGTCCACTAGGGCTGCCACTCAATGGTCCAATAAGATAGCTCATTCTTAAAATTCTTTCTATATAGAAAGTTCCACGTATTAGTCATGCTTAGAAGGGTACCATCTTAGGGCTACCAACACTATACTTTCATTCAACACTCATCCATACACATACAAGACAAAGTTTCCTAAGCCTACTAAGTCAAGATGTTCATATTCATAATGTACAAGTATCAAGTAAGAGACACAAGTATACCAAGACAAGACACACACATCTTCACATATAGCATATCATTCTATAAGCACATAGGCATAACCAACATCATCTATATGTCATCCTATATACTACTGTAGACTCATCAATATAAAAATTATAGACTCATATAGTCAAGTAGGAACAATCATGCATCAACTCTAAGATTACACACATGAACACATAGCATAGTCTAACATGATCACCTAACATCAATAGAACAAACACATAATTTCACATTACTCACATGTAGATAGATATGATCATAATTCACATAATTCAACTATACAAATAATCATAATATATCAAGTAGTTGCCGACAAGGCCATGATCATTATAATGCATAAAGTAACACCGACAAGGCCACATCAATTGCACGTAAAGCGCATAGCACCGCCACCTTAAGTGGACCATACTAATCACAATATAATTGAAGTATAATTAACATAAAATAAAGAGAATTAGGGAAGCGTACTACCAATCCATTCTTACCACTTCAATCGATAGCTAAATCATCAAATTCAATACCATAAGGCCCTTACCCATGGCCATGAACATCAATTCAATACAAAAACTATAATACTTAATGAATCTAAGTCAATTCAATATATATTTATCAATCTAAGACAAATTAGACATCAATTGAATACAAATCTTACATCATTCAATAGACCATATAAAACTACACTAGAATTCATAGCATTAAGACAATATCACTTAATCCATAAATAGTCAAAATAAGGATTGCATGGTTTACATGGGTTCATAGTAATTATAGCTTTAAAACATTGCATTAACATCAATTAAATACTAAAACATTGATTCAAAACCTTTTATGCAAGAACCCATGGCTAGATTATGAAATTGGACAATTCATGTTTTTGATCATCTTTGTAAAATCATTGGAATTGATTCCTTGAAGAAAGTGATTTCAAGGATGAATAACCATACCTTAATTATGATGAAAATCCCACAATATTGATGGATAAAAACTTGACAAACCTATCTTATTCCTTAGAGCTTCCATGCTTCAACAATGGAGTTTTGGAGAGAGTGAATGGAGAGGTTTTGATTTGAGTTGAGGGTTTTAGATTTAATTGGTAAGGTTAGGGGTTTAAATAGGTCTAATAACCGTTCATAATATACCCCTAAATTACCCAAAAGACCCTTAATTTTATTGGACAATTTAACCAATTTAAATTAGACTTAAAAACGACGCAACGAAATCTGGGACTTTACTGCACGTCGCGGAGGCACTTCCAAATCTTATTTTTCACAAATTCTTGGACAGAATGGTTCATGACAGACCCGCGTCGCAAGGCAAACCTTTTCGTACTGTTTGACAGTTGCGCGTCGCGCAGCAGCATGCGAATTCTTGGCTGTTTGGCAACTTCGCTGGCCCATGTTTGGGTCCTCCTCATTGTGAATTGTGAATTGTGAATTATGAATTGTGAATTGAGTTGCTATGTAAAGTACTTTCATTTTTTGTTGAGTGAAGTTGTGAAGTACTCCTATGAGTTGTGACTCGTGATGATTATATGTTTTTGTTGGTTGGACTGCTAGTATTGAGTCTCCTTATTACCCTACAAAAAGAATTAAAGTGTCATTCACGGACAAATATTCCTGAGGGGGTGGATAATGTAACACTACTGAAGTTCCATGACCTAGATAGAGCCTCAGTGTATGAAATAAGACCCAAAACAATGTTTCTATGCCTAAATAAATGTGTTCAATTTAATTATGAAGTATAAGAATAAAAACGTCAAGAAATGACCATGATGTCCGGAGACTAGTGAAATTGAGCTAGTGTGCCTTAGTGTGTTTCCAGAGGTTTTAATAGTCGAAATTAAGTCAAACTTGGTGTAACGGTGTGGAACATATAGTAGAGTGTGTTAAGGGTTGAAAGGTATGGGTAGGAATCCCCATGGACCGCCCTAGGGGTCCTTGAGGAGGACCATTGCATTTGACCAAAAAGTTGTCATTTGACAGTGACTAATGATGGAAACAAATGACAAGTTTTCGATGGGTCAACGACCCGTCGATGGTAGTCATAATATGGAAGTTAGAGATTTCAAAAAGTTTCTTAAAATTCAGGTCTCTGACACAAACAACGGATGACTAGTACGGGGCTGTGGTTTTGTCGCGGATTGTACACGGGTAGCCGTCTTTTGATGCTCGAGTCTACTACCAAGTTTTGTGTTAAGATAGGTTGATTATTTAATTAGTTACTTAATTAATGAGGGGTTAAGGGGTTGTTAATTAATTTAGTTGTGGACTATAAAAGAGTTAGCCCTCATCAAACATACTCACCACTTCATAATTTCCCAAACCCAATTCTCTCTAACTTCTCTCTACTTTCTCTTTTTTTCAAAAGACCATTATTGAAAACAAACTTCAAGATTGATTAGGGCTCCAATAATCAAAATTTCTTCCTAACTATGAATTATACTTGTACATGATTAGGGTTGTTCAAATTGATTATGTTATTGTTTAATTCACTATATTATGATAATGGTGATTGTATTATTGGATAATTTTGATGAATTTACGGTAATATCTTGAAGGAGGTTTTGGAAGATATTGGTATGACCTTTCTACTTCAATAATGGTGGTCTATTCTTGATGATGGTATTCAATTGAATATGATTATGTGAATAGAATAGGAATATGTTGATATTAAGATTATGATGGAATGTTATGAGTATGTTGGATTGTGAGATCGTGATAGGGGTATGATCATGAAAGGTTGAATGTGATTCTAATGTTGCTTTATATTGAATTACTATGATGTGATGATCTCACTAAATGATGGGTTGTGACGAAAGAAAGTTTTCATTCAAAACCTAATGATCTAATTAGATTATTATACAAGGGGTTAGTCTCCTATGGCCAATTTAAAGATTTGATTATCAAGAAAGGCTTAAAAACATTTCAAAAAGGGACTTTACCTTAGCACCGAGCGAAGTAGATATGAGAGGTGTCCCTTCCTAGTGAGTGAAGGAAGGTTCACAATGATTCTCATTAGATATAGACTACCATGAAATGTGCATACATGAGTTTCTAGTATATGCCCTACTTTTTACCTGTGTTGGCCCCATTAGCATACTAGCCAGTGGATCCACCTAGAATACTATATTCATGTTTTGGTTCTACCTTAGCAAGTGTAGAACCTTCTTTCGGTGTAGGGTTTCATGACACCGGATTCCATGTTTATATCACATATTTATTGTCGGTTAAGGTGAATGTTCCCGAAAATAAAAAGAATGAATGAAAGTAATAAAGATGGAAACCAAAACAAGGTTACTCAAGCGTACTACTTAGTGTAGGTAGGGGTATGGGACTTTACCTATACATTTCACAAGTTGTCCTTCAGATGATTCATAGGAGTTTGTTGTTATGCACTTAGGATATCATGAAATATTTATATGTTGGTCCTATATGATGTTGCTCCTATATGATGTTGGTTACATTTGAAGAACTTGATATTGGTCTAAATTTCTATAAATGATGATTACTATATTTGATGTAATGCTATATGAGTCAAGGCATTACATATGATCTGTTTTATTGTTTACTTAATTATGTGGGGTTATGGGGTTTCACATGAGCATCACACTTTTAGGCTTGGGATGAGATTGTTGGTAAGGGTCTCCTATATTATCATGATATAAGCTCTTGAATATGAAATGTTGATATAACTTCATGATGATGTTATTCTTTCCTATATGAACATGTCTTGGTGATAATGTGACGATTGATTTGTATATGCTCTTCATTGTGCATAATGTCTCTTCCAAATGACATAGCCTGTCTCTAAAGAAATGTTCCCTTTTGTGCATTCCTTCAAATGCTTGTAATTACATATTTTTCCATAATGTGGTTTGTACTAACTCATATTCTTTATATTTCTACAAATATGTAGGTTCGGTTCGTTGAGGTTCTTAGAGGTCATTTGCATGAAGACTTGGAATTTTCCCCAAGTTGTTGGTGAGTCCTCAATGTTTGAGGATCGTGTAACTTTTCTATCTTAGTAGTATTGCTTATGTATAAAGACACTTTTTCTCTCCTTGTTCTTGAGACTATTGTTGTAAGCCTATATGTGGCATATTTTAATAGTGTAAGGGATATGCCAAACGTTGTACTTCTCTTTAGATTATTTTATGTGAGACAAGATATTAGACTCTTAAATGAATGTTTATGCTAAATGAGAAGTCTATGTAAACTAATAAGCAAGGAGTCTATGTAAACTTCATTTATGATAAGTGAGAAGTGTAAGGTTTAATATTTGTGCATTTTCTCTAGATAAGATATTCAATGATGTTTTATAAGAGCTAGTGTAAAACCTCTTAGAGGACGAAGACGCCGGTTACGTCTAAAGGGTGCTGCCCGGTCGTGACATGTCTCATGAGATAGAAACCCGCACGTTAGTAAGTATAGTCTTTCTAGTAGCAATTTCCATATTCCGTAACTATGCGCCCACATAGGACTATTAGCTAGATAATCCACATTTATGTTATGATGAATGTAGGTTCTACCTTTGAAAGTAGGACACTCTCTTTTTTGGTATGAGAGGTAGACACCGGATACCATGTAGCTCACATTGTCTATGTCGGTTATGGTAAAATCTCCCAAATTCTTAAAATATGAATGAAGATAAGAACATGAATTCTAACTAGGGATACTTGAGGGATAGTACTTAGTGTAGGTAAGGATATGGGACTTTACCTATTCATTGCACAAGTGGATCCTAAGAGGGGTTCTTGTGTGAGTTCTTCATATATAGTTACTTATGAATGGTGTTATGGTTGGTTTCATTTTTTATGATGATTAATAAAGTATGTGACTATGCTTATGACTTCTTGATGGTTTTTTCAGTATATATGGGTGTATGGGACTTCTTATGTACATTGCACAGGTGATCTTCAAAGTGGTTTGTGGATGGTATCTTATGATGTAAGGTTCAATGACCTCAAGTATGAAAAATATGAACTATGACTTTGTATAATGTGATTATGACCATAAATGTCTCTTTATCTGATGGTATGAATTTGTTGTATATTTCTTGAATGACCATTCTGGCTTTTATCTTGAAAAGGATGTTTTCAGCTAAAGGTCTCTTTTTGCATGTTTTTAATGGTTTTAATTGCATGGATTCCATACTTAGTATAATTCATTGTGCTAACTCATATTTCTCCTATTTTACTACTTAGTGTAGGTTACGGGTAGTAGGTCATTGTTGTGGAGAAGTGAAGGATTGGATTGCATTCTCCATGACCATTGGGTATGTCCTCAAGTTTCGAGGACAACATGATACGCCTATGTTGCCTTTATATGTTTTGGTAATAGACTATTATTGTTCTTCGTAGTGCGATACATTCTATTATAAAGGGATAATCTCCCTACTTTGAGATTCGTATGTTGAACCTAGATTGTTAATGAGACAAGTCTAGCTACTCTATTTTTGTATATGAAAGAGTTTTACATTGATTGTTAAAAGTTTAAACTTTCCACATTATTCGATGTCTTGTGCAGTGACATGTATGGTAAGGGATTGTTTAAGACCCCTTAAGGGTCAAGTATGTTGTGTTATGATTAGGGGTTCTTTATGGTCATGACAACAATGAAGTGGATCCTCAAAAGTGTTGGATGCTTTTTCATCACTAGTGAAATACAAAAATATAGAGCCAAACTCGTACTTGATGATTTATGTTTCCTTTGGAATGTTTATAAGAAAATATTCAGATATCTGTATTCAGGTTCTATTATATTTTCTCACGACCTGACTTCTGGATTACGAATAGCACTAATGTAACCTACCAGTAAGAAGTCAACACATAGCTTAAATAACTTATAATGAGTACAATGGTCGGATTAAACTGAAAATAAGACTGGCCAAAAGATATTGATGGAAACAGAGTAAAACAAAAACTATATACAATAGAAACGCTCCCAAAACTAGAAGTCACGAGTACAAAGTCATCTAATATAATGAATATGATAGTATTCACCTGTGGTGTAGTTTCCTCCATAGGGTTCCCAAATTCAACAATTTTGTAAGGTAGAATCTCCAACGGAAGTTAGGGGGTTTACTCAATCTTATGGTTTCTTTTAAATAATGATATTATTGATTATTATATGTCTTTTTATGCATGAATCTAAGTAATTGCATGATCCTAAGTTAAATTCCCATGAACTGATGTGAGATTCATTATTTCTATAGTATGATGTTATGAGGAAGCTTTTGAACTATGAAAGATAAATTTATGAATATATGCATGCTCTATATAATAGTGATGTAAATTTCTTGATGATCATTTGAGAGTGAAGTGTCAATATTTTCTTTTGTTGTTGTGAAAGGATTTTTCACACACTACTTAAGTGTGAACGAAAAAAAACATTTCTCACTTAAAGAATTCATAAGATTGAAAACTTTTCTCACCTAAGATTAATCAATATTAACGAGCTATTCTAATAATAAGATAAAATAAGTTTAATAATCGTTTTGTGGAATTTATGCTTAGCATATAGAAGATATTTAGATGGAAGCTCTCCTATAGTAGAGGTTAGGTTTCTATTAGCGTTCTTTTTATCCCATATCTATGTGAATCCATAGGTTTCTCTAAGATAGAAATTAGCTAGTTTCTCCACGTAAGCTAGAAGTTTGTTAAAGGTAAATCTCCCACAATAATGGACTAAGGTTGATCATAAAAGATAACTATTTTGCAAGTTTTTTACATTTGTTTTAATTTGTATTGACCATGATTTCAGTTTATATTTTCTAACCTATTATCTCATGATTTAGCTTGGTCTGTGCATGCCATGTGAAGTAGTTTTAGCATGATTTGATGTCTTTTATGCATTACTATACTTTGTACATTGATTGTACTAACTCATACTATTGCCTACAGTGTCCCATTAATGTAAGGTCCGAAGCTCCCATTCTGCATGTTCAATGTTAGTGATCACATTAGTATATTTATATATTGGTCAGTCCACTTGCTCTAAGAACCAAACCCTTTATAGCTTATTGTTTTATTTTCAATATTTGATGTGATGCATTTACATCCCAATCAATATTGATTTACTATATGGATTTGAGACTATGTTAGTCTTTTGTTTTATAATTCATGTCAAACATTTATGATGTAAACTATCTTTTGATCTCTTAATTATATTATCTTGTATGATGGAATCAAGTGGGCCTGTATAGATCCTCTTAGGGTCTTATATGCTATGTCAAGCCTAGGGTGTACTATGGTGTGACGCCCCAAAACGAACTAAGTGAACTAGAGATTCGTGGTTGTTTCTTGAATTGATTTTAAGTTAAAATTAGTTAGTTTAATATTCCCAAGGTGTGTGTGAATTTTTATTGAGTTTGGAGTTCAATCGACCAAGAACGTCCATGACGTTCAGAAGGTGTGTCTTAGAATGTACTTGTGTGTCTTGTTGTGTTTGGATGAGTTTTACGCGTTAGTTTTCATTGAAACTAAGGTGGGATGTTCTTAAGACATAGATGACTTATTTTAGGGGTTTAACGTCCGGGCAAGAGCCCACCTAGTACCTACAAGGGGCCCTATATGATGGGCCCAAGACTTGGGCAAAACTGCCAAAAAGCAGTGGTCATCGATGACCCTATGGACGGTTTGTTGGTCCATCTACGGTCCGTCGACCTAGGGATTCGATTGGACCAGAAGGTATTGGTAGACGGGATCCATTTTGGAGGTAAGTATCCACCCACGAGACCCTACCAACGGTCCTTTGATTCACAAACGGTCCGTTGGTGAAGGTCTCGTCTGTGAGGGCCTGCGAGTCTGTGAAGTTGCTGCCAACTTGGGGTGTTTTATGTAAATAAACCCCAAGTCTTTTAAGACCCTAGGTGGATAAGTTTAGTGTTTTTAGGTTATATTAAAATAGTATTAAACCCTAGACCTAGACAAGACCCCTCTCTTCAACATTCAAACTCTCTCTCTAAAAAGAAAACTCTGTCCAAGTCACCTTTGAAGCCAAGACTCAAGGAGGGAAAGGAGGGCTACTTGGACGTGTTTCTTCACCAAAACTCTTGGAATTTTGTTGATAGTGAGGTATGGTATCCATTTCTTAATACCCGTTAATTCAAGAAGCTATTTCCAATGAATTACAAAAAGGGTTTTTCAACCCTAACTTCTATTATCTTCAACCCAATAAGGGTCTTGCATGAAAATGTTTCTAATGATAAATTAATGATGTTATTAATGTTATTTGATGATTCTAATGCTAAAACCCTAATGAAATCTTGTTAAAGTTTCTTTTCAAATGGTTGTTTATGAAATGGGTCAAATGAGCAAGTTTATGTATAAAATGAACTTTGGTTTTACTATGTTGTAATGGTGGTTTAGCTACTTCCCTAAGGGCCTTGTTATGATGAATTAATGACAAAATGCTTATAGGTTGTTATGGCTTAGTAAAGTGAAGAGTTTCTTATATTTTTTTTTTCTTATGATAAATTGATCTTGAGTGGTATGGTCCACCTTCTTGGTGGCGGTGCTTATTTGATTAATTGGTGTGTTTATTATGTATTGAGAATAGGATCTTGAAGGTCTAAATTGTATAATGAATATAAATTGTAAATGGGTCTTGTTTTGTTGTTGTGAAGCTTGAATGGTATGTTTGACCTAGATTTTGGTCTAATTGAAGAATGTGGCTAAGTGAAGTATGTAAAGTGTGTAAGATGTTAAATGAAAGTCTAAAGCATGTTTAGAAGTATATGAAATTATGCTTATATGAAAGGTGTGCTTACATGTAGACACAACCACTTTAAGTGAATGAATGAAGCTATGTTTAGTAAGAAGGGGAGTCTTGGGGTGGACACTCTTCGTGAGTTGAGATGAAGTGTCTAGTAGCAACCTCACTATTACTAATGAGCTTTCCTAGATAGGTTGTAGGATAAATGCACTTCGTGAGTTGAGATGTGGCATTCGTTAGTTATCCTTAACCTATAGTCTATAATGTGAGAATCCATGGGAGTTATGCCTAGCACCGAGAGGATAGGAAGAAGAGGTGGAATACGCTTCATGAGTTGAGATGTCGTATTCCCTTATACCTCTTGAGATGAGTACTCCTCGTTAGTAGAGAATGAGTCACTTAGTAGAAATCTCTCTATCCCTTAATTATGTGCCCGCATAGGTATAGCTATTGTAAAAGCCATGTAAAAGCTAAGAAGTATGACCTTACTCTAGGCAAGTGAGGATCCCTCATCTGATAGGGGTTAATATAGGGATTCCATGCCTAGCTCTCATGGTCTTTGTAAGTTAAGCTAACCCCAACAAAAGTAATGGAAATGATAAGTTGTCTAATTAATGTGTTACCTATGTGATTTTGATTGAACTAAGTCTTGTAAAGGAACGTGCTACTTAGGGTAGGTGGTGGTATGGGACGCTACCTATCCATTGCACTAAGTAGGACCTTCCGAAAGGGAAGACTTGGTGCCAAACCTTTTAAAAGAATGTACTACTTAGAGTTGGTGGTGGTATGGGACGCCATCCTACTCATTGCACTAAATAGGCATTCCGAAAGGGAAGCCTTTGGGGTATTGTTGGGTGTTCTTCTATTGTATTGCCATTGAGTGGGTGCTTGTTATACCGAGGTGAGTGTGCCGAAAGGAAGGAAGTCTTGAGGGTCGCTTTGGTGTGTATTGAAGAAGGTATATGTGTTCTTTCTTCATGTTTTACCTTAGTGAGTCTTAGTATTACCTTAGAAGGGAAACTCCTACGGAAATGATGCTTATTCCTCATTGGCAATGCTTTGGAAGTCTCACTATTTTGGAGTCTAGGCAGTTCACTGTAATGACCAATGTAGTTTATGGTAATGTTGGTTAAATTGTTGTAACGTGCTCGAATCCTTGGGAATCCATTAGGAGCGCTAGTGGGAGCGGTAGTATGGGATGCTACTCTCACATTGCACTTAGTGTGACTTAAGAGTGTTATTGTAGGAGAGTACTTATGTGAAATTGTATGCTCGAGTCGGCTCACTGTATGTTTTGGTGGGGTTACTGTAAAGTGTATTGTTGAGGTAAAATTTTGGAAATTCTCCTTTAAGTGTTTAATGATGCTTCTTATGTTGTTTTTCTCATAAGTTCATGAATGTTTTATTAAATTGGCATGAAAGCTTATTTTGCTAAAAATGTCCCTTTTTACATGTTTTTGCATATGCCATACTTATTACATTGTTTGTACTAACCCCATACTTTTATATACCTTATGAGTATACGTTGGAAGCCTTTTGGAAGATCGAAGTTGAAGCTTGGGAATTCTATCTCTCAAGAATTTAGTATGTCCAAATTTATTTCAGGATATAGTTTATTTTTCTTAGTTTCTTTAATTAGGACTTAAATTGCATTTCCTTTTATTATAAAGGGCCGTATCCCTTAGATTCTAAAGTGTGTCTTTAAGTAGGCTTGTGACGATAAGATTTCCTAGTATTATGAAATACTCCTTTTATTATTATTATCGTGAAAAGTTTTATTTCCGCAGTACTTTTCATGCTTTATGTTATGAACGCTAGTTAGAGGGCTTGTACGAGACCCCAAAGGGTCAAGTACGCCTGTTGACGATTCGAAGGTTTTCCCCTAACTTCTAGGGGTACTTTCGGGTCGTGACAGACTTGGTATCAGAGAATAAGGTTTTGGGAATAGTATAAGGTCTAAAATTCTCACAAGCCAAATCTAGTAGTATCTTGGTCATTGGTGTGAGTCGCGACACATCCATGGATAAGAGGCTATAGGATGATAGAAGTTTCACTTTCTTCTCTATTCTAATATTGTGCCTTAGAATTGAGTATATAAGGTGTCTTTTCTAAATCTCTTCTTTTTGTGTTTTTAGGACATGAATACGAGGAGATAGACCTCTAGAAGGGAGGAGGGAGGTGTACCAAATGAGAGAGTCCTTCCCCGTGATGACCAACTTCCTATTGTTGGCTTAGGGGAGGAAAATGAGGAGGTTCCTCTTCAAGAACCTCAATTGCCTCCTGGACCCCAAGGACTTCAAGTGCCTCCTATTCCTCAAGCTCCTTTTTGTCACGACTGTAGTTTAGACCACAGACGAGACCGGCGTCGTTGAACTCTCAGAGGCCGCAGACAAGCTTACTTACGTCATTCTTACTAAGTCTAGGTTAATTTTAGCGGAAAATTTGAAACTTTTTGTTTCTTATCATGCATAAAGGTCATTCTACTTACATTCATAATGTTCACAATCAACCATCTAACATTAAGATTATCAACTAAAAGAAATAGTTCAATACTGCATTAAATGTATAATTGCCAAAATGGCACCAAAACAATGTCTGAAATAAAAATGGAAAGAAACACTAGTGGAACATACTCCACTAGCTAAAGCCTACATCTAAGCTAGATATTAACGGTAGACATCCTTGAAAGCATGAGGACCTACCAAGTCCAGATGAAAGCTTCACGTCCGGATATCTGCAACGTCAAGCTATAAGCTCTAGCGGCCACCTGTGCCTGCACCTAAAAATATAGAATTGTATGGAATTAGTACACACTTGTACTAAGTATGGGTATATTCAAGCACACACCAAGGACATGCACGAGTAAGAATAGCTCTTTCCTAACAACATGATTATGGAAAGTCAAGTCAGTGGACTTGCCAAATTGGAATTAGGAAAGTTAGTGAGCTTTCCGAATTTGGATTATTAAAGTCAGTGAGCTTTCCAAATTTGGATTAGGAAAGTCATGGCATGAGATTAAGATGCATCTTCATACTTATCATATTGCACACAGCACATAACATATTACACATAGCACATATCATATTGCATATAGCACATAACATCTTTCATATCATTCATTCATATGCCATGAGACTTTGGAATCATGGACTTGACATTGAGACTTCCCAAAATGAGGGCTCAACATATGGTACCTCAACTAGGGAGTTTTCTTTTGCAAATACAGAGTCTGCTTCATTCATTCATACATACTTCGTTTCATTCTTTCATAAGCTAGTGTAAACGCCAACTATACCTAGGATGTAGTTTAAGACTCTCATCGGGTTTGCTACGCATTGATCAAGAATAACCTAGTGTCATTACTTGAGTCTAGCTCACCTCTTGATTATCCTATCCTAACACCTTTGGTATCGTTCATTTCATTATGTGCATCATTTGAGGCTGGCCTCATTCATTCATTGGAAACTTTAACTTTAACCGACATAGATCATGTGAGCATCATGAAATCCAGTGTCTCCCCCACACCGAAAAGAGGTGGAATCACCAGCCAAAGTGACCCAAAAACATGCTAGCGTACATAGGAATTTAACCCTGCCAGATCCCTATATTGGCAGTATAGGTTCGAAGAGGAGGAGTTATAAGGAGACCCATACCCGGAAAGCCGGACAGTCTCATCTCATGAGAGTTACGTGAACCTCCGCCCTTTCCTAAAGAAGGCATCACCGCTCATAGCTAGTCTATCCGTTCTCAGTATAAAATTCCATTACATTCAACTCATACGTCATGGAAGTTGGCTTCTAGTATGAGGACATCATAGCTCATTAGATGATTTCTCATCTCATCATTAGTATTAAGTGTGTTAATCTCAATACTTTTAATACAGTGTTCATAGAGACTGTTCTCTTCATTAACTTTACACTCTCATAGGTGAGTATGTTTTGTAACATTTACTTAGGCTCATTTGAGATTGTTCTCATATTTTACATTAGCCTCATATCATGTTGTCACCACATTCATTAACATTAGCACATTTACTCTTCATAATTACTCACCCCTTTTTACGTGAATGTTCATTTCATCATATGCCAATGCACTTGGCCATTTGTGTGTTTCAAACTCTTAACCCTTCTAGTGTTTCATCATTTCATTACATAATATTCATTTCATCGTATGCCAATGCACTTGGCCATTTAGTGTGTTTTACACTCATACTTAACCCTTCTAGGGTTACATCATTTAATTACATACATCTTAGGTTCACTTATTTTTAAACGTATGCTAGACTTATGGGTCTATATATACAATCCATGAGGCTTCATTCATAGTTCGATCTAAGTAGGCGACATTATTCTTGAACATTTAATTCATGTATGACTTATGTATCAATACGGAATTCGGGCAAGGGAACCCAATTTCGAATCCCTTGGACAACAGTTAAATTTTTCATTTATTTTATTTTGGTCCACACGGCTTGGAGACCCAAGATCGAGCCTCAACACCTTCATTTTTTTTTCCTTAGTTTTTCTCTTCATTTTTCGCTCAATGGGATTGAGAGGATATGGGATCGAACCCCCACAACCTCATTTTCTTTTAATTTCTTTTCTTTAAACTCTCTCTCCCTTGGCCGAGGGGTTGTGGGTTCGAACCCCCACAACCCCTTTTATTTTTTTATTTATTTCTCCTTGACTATTTCGCATTGACCATGAGGTTGTGGGATCAAACCCCCACATCCTCTCTTTATTTTTCTTTTAATTCTCCTCTACTGCCTAAAGGTCGTGGGTTCAATTCTCACGTCTCACATTTCCTTTGTTTTCATTTTCTCTTAACTCTCTTTAATGCCTAGAGGTCGTGGTTTCGATTCCCACGCCTCACATTCCTTTTCCTTACATTTTTCCTTAAGCTGTCCGAGAGGTTGTGGGTTCAAATCCCACTCCTCTCATTTCCTATTTTTCATAGATTATTTTCCAGCCAAGACCATGGTTCGAATCCCCTTCACCACATTCCTTTTTACTTCTTTATTTTCATGGTTTTTAACATGGTGAGGTCACGGGTTCAATCCTCCATGACCTCACTTGTTTTAATTCCTCTTTCACAACATTTTGAAACCCCTTAACTTGACTGAAATTCCTCACTTAAATCTGGAAATTTTCTTTTAATTTTTCAGCATACTTTCATTAACATTTACACGTAAATTCATAGGGTAGTTCGTAGATCATTTAATACGTTCTTAGGTGCATTTTTTATGGATTCGTTTAGCCAAGAAATTATCATTCAAATCAGCCACATTTCAACTCATATGAACATCACGATTTACATCAACATGTGTACATGAAATATAAAGAACTATCATGCCATTTCAAGTCCTAAACCATGAACAATAGCCACGGCAACACACACAAACACACGTAGTTACATTTTCGGAAAGCATCCACATAATTCACATAATTCCAAACATACATATAAACACATAATCATCACGAAAACACGTTTCATCCCTAGTTTTCTACCAGCGAACATAACCAACCTATGATTTAATGGGAGCTAGTGAAAGGGACATGCAACGGGGAACAATCCTAGTTTTCGGAATAGATTCGTCTGAACCTTAGGGTCTCTTGGGAAAGGGACCAAGAGAGAAGAGAACCCATACCTTTTATGACATTCAAACCTTGAAGTTGCTGCCCAAACCTTCTCCAACACTCACGTCCAAAACCAAGTTTCAACACCAAACTTTAGACGGAAAACCCTCCCTTTCCTAACGTATTTTGCTTAGCGTTTGATTTTATTTTTCGTTGTGAGTTCTTCAAGTGTGAAGAACTTTGGTTTACCTACTTCTTTTTCAAGTTATTTGGCAGAGAGAATCGTGAGTGAGAGTGATAGAGACGTGAGAGAGAGATGAGCGTGAGAGGAGAGAGTTAGCTTAGGCTTAGGAGTCTAGTTTAGGACTTAGTCAAATAAGTTTTTTATTAAATATTAAAAATCTGATTTTCCTTTTAATTTAATCAGCTAATAAATAATAAATATTAATTAATTACATTAATTTATCAACTTAAATAAAAACAACTTTAATTCATTGCTTCCACCTAGGCTCTAACCCGGGTGGAGCAAGACTTCACTTCAAGAGCCAATTTTCGGCCCTCTCTCCCCAAATTGCCCCTACACCTTATTAATTGAATAATTAATTATATATTTAGGGTTATTACGATACTACCCTCAGCCTGGAAAAAGACCATTTTACCCCTAGACCATCCAAAACTATGATTTCCCCTTTTTAAGTCCGGTAAAGACTCATTCGAGTAGATTTTCGTATTCGAGAGCCCTACATGGTTGTACCCAACCTTTCCAAGATCAAATAACTCCCTAAGTAAGTTGGCTTGGCTGTAGCAAGGGTTCAGAGGTCTGGTTCTACGCGCATCAATCCGTGTGAACCCGTTTTAATCGTGGGCATTCTAGACCCGTTAAGCATTACTTAGCATATTCATTTTTAGGGTTGTTACACTTTTGTTGAGGGTAATATGACTAATTCGGAGTTGCGGTCTGCCCTAATGAACTTGAACCAACTCATGACGGCTTAAGCTGAAGTCGTCAACAATCATATTGTAGGCCAAGCTAACCAAGGAGATAGGCCCCAACCAAATGCTAGTACTCACGCTTCTAAGATTCATGATTTTATAAGGATGAACCCTCCAACCTTTCATGGAACTAAGGTGGATGAAGATCCACAAGGCTTCATAGATGAGGTTTTCAAAGTGGTAGATGCTATGGGTGTGACCCCTAGGGAGAAAGAGGAATTAGCCACTTACCAACTTAAGGATGTTGCTCAAGTGTGGTATGAGCAATGGAGAGGTCAAAGACCCTTAGAAAGAGGTTTGGTTGACTGGGAGGAATTCAAAGAGGCTTTCCTAGATAGGTTTTTTCCCGTAGAGTAGAGGGAGAAGAAAATGGTTGAGTTCATGAATCTTAGACAAGGGGTAATGAGTGTGCAAGAATACTCTCTCAAATTTAACAAACTCTCTAATTATGGCCCAACTATGGAAGCCAACCCTAGGGCTAGGATGAACAAGTTTGTGATGGGCGTGTCTAGCTTGGTGGAAAAAGAGTGTCGTACGGCAATGCTTCTTAATGATATGGATATCTCTAGGCTCATGGTTTATGCACAATAAATTAAGGAGTCCAAAATTAGAGAGATAAGGAAAGAGGGTAAGAGACCTAGGTCGGATGATTCTAATCACCAAAAGCCTAATTAGAGGTTTTATCCCCAAGATTCTTCCATGGGAATCAAGGATAGGGCTCCAAATCAACATTCTCAAGTTGGTGGTCATTCCTATGAAAGGGCTAGGTGCCCTACTTGTGGAAAGCAACATGGGGGTAAGTGTCTTGCCGGAACGGATGGTTGTTTTGCATGTTGTAATAAGGGACACAATATGAGGGACTTCCCAAACCTCAAATAAAGGGGGAAAGATGTCAATCAAGCTTCCCTAGATCCTAATGATCCCAAGAAGAACCCTTCCTATGGGATGGGGCTAGGAAGGATAAGTAATCTGGATTGATGGTTTTGGTAAGTCTTAACTCTTGGTTATTGTTGCTTTTATGTTATAAAATTAGTTTATGTAGTTTTATAGTTCATATGATCATGTATTATTGATGAATTGCTTAAAGAATGAAATTTCAAAAAAAAATTGGTAGCTTGGCAGTGAACACAGTGAACTTCACTATAGAATTTTTATTTTTTGAAGAAAATTGTTTCGTCTTGAATTGAAGTTTCAATGTGTGTAAAAGTATGATATATGATCATGTTTAATGTTGGAGAAGGTAGTTCCTCCATAAAAGAAGTTTAAGGTTGAGTTTTGACTTTGTGAAGGTTGGCAAAGGTTGCCTATGTTGCTAAGTGTTGAAAGTGTGAAATGATGTTCCTTTCTAGTTGATGCTTTGATTGTTGATGTTTTGATCATGATCTAAGTGTATTATTTGATCTAAGTTAGTCATTGTTTTCTAAAAGCTTAGGTGTCATTCGAGGACAAATGTTATTCCAAGTGGGGGAGAATGTGATGCCCCAAATTGAACTAAGCTGAACTAGAGCCTCGTGGTTGTTTCTTGAATTGATTTTAAGTTAAAATAAGTTAGTTTAATATTCCTAAGGTGTGTGTGAAGTTTGGTTGAGTTTGGAGTTCAATCGACCAAGAACGTCCATGTTGTTCGGAAGGTGTGCCTTACAATGTACTTGTGTGTCTTGTTTTGTTTGGATGAGTTTTACGTGTTCGTTTTCCTTGAAACTAAGGTAGTATGTTACTAAGACGTAGAAGACTTAATTTAGGGGTTTAAAGTCCGGGCAAGACCCCACGTAGGACCCACAAGGGTCCCTAGTTGAAGGGCCCAAGACTTGGGCAAAACTGCCCAAAAGCAGTGGCCATTGACGACCCTAAGGACGGTCCGTTGTTCCATCAACGGTCCGTCGACCTAGGGCGTTGATTGGAACAGAAGGTATTGGTGGCCAGGATCCTTTTTGGATCTAAGTATACACCCACGAGACCCTACCAACGGTCCGTTGATGCAAAGACGGTCCGTTGGTTAAGGTCTCGTCTATGAGGGCCTACGAGTCTGTGAAGTTGTTGCCAACTTGGGGTGTTTTATGTAAACACACCCCAAGCATTTTAAGACCCTAGGTGTATAATTTTAGTGTTATTAGGTTATATTAAAATATTTTTAAACCCTAGACCTAGACAAGACCCCTCTCTTGAACATTCAAACTCTCTCTCTAAAAAGAAAACTCTCTCAAAGTCATCTTTGAAGCCAAGACTCAAGGAGGTAAAAGAGGGATACTTTGGACGTGTTTCTTCACCAAAACTCTTGGATTTTGCTTGATTAGTGAGTTATGGTATCCATTCTTGAATACCCTTTCATTCAAGAAGCTATTTTAAATGAATTTAAAAAAGGGGTTTTCAACCCTAACTTCTATTATCTTAAACCCAACATGGGTCTTGCATGAAAATGTTTCTAATGATAAATTAAAGATGTTATTAATGTTAGTCGGTGATTCTAATGCTATAAACCTAATGAAATCATGTTAAAGTTTCCTTTCAAATGGTGGTTTATGAAATGGGTCAAATGAGCATGTTTATGCATAAAATGAACTTTGGTTTTATTGTGTTGTAATGGTGGGTTATCTACTGCCCTAAGGGCCTTGTTATGATGAATTAATGATAAAATGCTGATAGGTTGTTATGGATCCCTAAATTGAAGAGTTGCTTATATTGATTTGTTCTTATGATAAATTGATCTTGAGTGGTATGGTCCACCTTCTTGGTGGCGGTGCTATTTTGATTAATTGGTGATGTTAATTATGTATTGAGGATGGGATCTTGAAGGTCTAAATTGTAGAATGAATAGAAATTGTAAATGGGTCTTGTTTTGTGGTTGTGAAGCTTGAATGGTATGTTTGACCTAGACATTAGTCTAATTGAAGAATGTGACCAAGTGAAGTATGTAAAGTGTGTAAGATGTTAAATGAAAGTCTAAAGAATGTTTAGAAGTAATGTATCTGAAATGATGCTTATATGCAAGATGTGCTTACATGTACACACACATTTTAAGTGAATGAATGAAGCTATGTTTAGTAAGAAGGGGAGTGTTGGGGTGGACACTCTTCGTGAGTTGAGATGAAGTGTCTAGTAGCAACCTCACTATTCCTAATGAGCTTTCCTAGATAAGTTGGAGGATAAATTTCACTTCGTGAGTTGAGATGTGGCATTCGTTAGTTATCCTTAACCTATAGTCTATACTATGAGAATCCGCGGGGAGTTATGCCTAGCACTAAGAGGATAGGAAGAAGAGGTGCAATAGGCTTTGTGAGTTGAGATGTCGTATTCCCTTATACCTCTTGAGATGTGTACTCCTCGTTAGTAGAGAATGACTCACTTAGTAGCAATCTCCCTATCCCTTAACTATGTCCCCGCATAGGTATAGCTATTGGGAAATCCATGTAAAAGATAAGAAGTATGACCTTACTCTAGGAAAGAGAGGATCCCTCATCCGATAGGGGTTAATATCGGGATTCCATGCCTAGCACTCATGGTCTTTGTCGGTTAAGCTAACCCCCTACAAAAGTAATGGAAATGATAAGTTTTCTAATTAATGTGTTACCTATGTGATTTTGATTGAACAAAGTCTTCTAAAAGAACGTGCTACTTATGGTAGGTGGTGGTATGGGACGCTACCTATCCATTGCACTAAGTGATACCTTCCGAAAGGGAAGACTTGGTGACAAACCTTTTAAAAGAATGTACTACTTAGGGTAGGTGGTTGTATGGGAAGCCATCCTACTCATTGCACTAACTAGATATTCCGAAAGGGAAGCCTTTGGTGTATTGTTGGGTGTTCATCTGTTGTATTGCCATTGAGTGGGTGCTTGTTATCCCGAGGTGAGTGTGCCGAAAGGAAGGAAGTCTTGAGGGTCGCTTTGGTGTGTATTGAAGAAGGTATATGTGTACTTTCTTCATGTCTTACCTTAGTGAGTCTTAGTATTACCTTTGAAGGGAAACTCCTATGGAAATGATGCTTATTCCTCATTGGAAATGCTTTGGAAGTCTCACCATTTTGGAGTCTAGGTAGTTCACTGTAATGTCCAATGTAGTTTACGGTAATGTTGGTTAAATTATTGTAACGTGCTCGAATCCTTGGGAATCCATTAGGAGCGCTAGTGGGAGAGGTAGTATGGGATGCTACTCTCATATTGCACCTAGTGTGACCTAAGAGTCTTATTGTAGGAGAGTACTTATGTGAAATTGTATGCTCGAGTCGGTTCACTGTAAGTTTTGGTGTGCTTATTGTAAAGTGTATTGTTGAGGTAAAATTTTGGAAATTCTCCTTTAAGTTTTTAATGATGCTTCTTATATTGTTTTGTTCATAAATTCATGAATGTTTTATTAAATTTGCATGAAAGCTTATTTTGCTAAAAATGTCCCTTTTTACATGTTTTTGCATATGTTATACTTAGTACATTGTTTGTACTAACCCCATACTTTTATATACCTTATGAGTATAGGTTGGAAGCCTTTTGGAATATCGAAGTTGAAGTTTGGGAATTCTATCTCTCAAGAATTTGGTATGTCCTCATATATTCGAGGACATAGTTTATGTTTCTTAGTTTCTTTAATTAAGACTTAAATTGTATTTCCTTTTATTGTAAAGGGACGTGTCCCTAAGATTCTAAAGTGTGTCTTTAAGTAGGCTTGTGACGATAAGATTTGCTAGTTTTATGAAATACTCCTTTTATTATTATTATTATCCTGAAAAGTTTTATTTACGCACTACTTTTCATATTTTATGTTATGAACGCTAGTTAGAGGGCTTATACGAGACCCCAATGGGTCAAGTATGCCCATTCACGATTCGAAGGTTTTCCCCTAACTTGTAGGGGGTACTTTCAAGTCGTGACATATGGTTTGTCACAAACTTTGTATTCAAAGCACATGGTGCAAAAAGGTCTTAAGAACTCTTATAAGACTTGTCCAGTAGAGTCGTGTTCATAAGTGTGATGAACGCTACATTTATGAATGAGAATCTATAAGATGTTAAAGAAAGCTCCACTTGTTTCATCACTCTAAGTTCATGTGATAGTGGTTAACACTATAATGTCCTTCTTCTAATCCTTACAAGACATTTGGACATTCAAAGGGAATATACTAAGAGGAATGTGGGAGAGAATGTGGAACAAGAAGCTCCTCAACTTCCAGTCGACCGTTTGATTGAGAAAGTAACTTATGCAGAGTTTAGGGATTCTTATCAAGTCTTTTCTTAAGCCTTGATGACTTAAACCAATATGGAGGCGTCCCTATGAACCCAAATGTGAGTACGACTACCACTAGAGTTAGAGAATTCACTAAAATGAATCCTCCATAATTTTATTGTTTCAAGGTTGAGAAAGATCCTAAAGATTTCATGGATAAAGTATTCAATGTGTTGATGATAATGGAATGACACCGGTGGAAAAGGTATAATTGAATTCTTATCAACTTCATGGTTTTTCTCAATTATGGTTGAACAAATGGAAGAAAGAGAGGGGAATTGACACATGTCCTCTTGATTTGGAAAAGTTTAAGATTTATTTCCTTGATAGGTTGTTCTCCCTTGAGATAAAGAAGTCAAATATAATTTAATTCATCAATATTCATCAAGGAAACATGTGTTTGAATAAATATTTTATGAAGATTACACAATTTTCTCGATATGCTGTTATTGGTGTTAATGATCCTAGCGCAAAGATGATTAATTTTATTTTGGGCATGTGTGAAATGATGTTTAAGAAATTTTGTATTGCCATCTTATCAATGATATTGGCATTTCTCGGTTGATGGTACATGGTCAACAAATAAAAGAAAAGAAACATAAAAAAGAGATCTAAGGGGACATAGAAGGCAAGGAATGGTGATGGTGACTTCTCACATTTAATGTCCAATGGAAATGGACATTATAATTCTAACAAAGACATTCAGCTAAAGTGTCCTCAAATGCTCGTCCAAATTTCAACAAAAAAGGGTGTCTAAATCTAGGTCTTAATGAGGAAACGGTGGTGGATTTTCATCGACTACTTGTATGAAATGTGGAAGGAAACATGAAGGTATATTCTAAGACGACACAATTGTTTGTTTTGGTTGTGGTAAAAGTTGTCATATGACAAAGGATTTTCCATCTCTTAGATTGAAGGCAAGAAAAGGTAGGCAAGCTCTGCCCAGTAGTTCGGGTTTAACAATTCTAAGGTAAAACTGACTCTATGTACTTCAAACTCGTCATGAGAAAGAGGATTCTCTCGATGTGGTAAATGGTATTTACTTGATCATGGTGTTACCTTGTCAATTATGTGACCATATGTTTCCTTCATATTTGATATTTTTCTGGATGTATTATAGATCCTTTTTACGTCTCTATTCCCGTTGGTGAATATATTGTGTCTAAGAGAGACAATATAAAATGTCCCATCCACTTATCCCATAGAGTCACTCTTGTTAGATTTTGATGTTATTCTTGGTATGAATTTGATGCATTCGTTTTATGCTTCAACTGATTGTAGAAGCCGAATAGTCAAATTTCAATTCCCAAATGTACCCATCCTAGAGTGGAAAAGGGTACATTCTATGCCTAAGAGTCAGTCTCTTTCTTAAAGCTAGAAAGATAATTTATAAGGGTTGCATATATCATCTTGTTTGGGTTAGGAATATGGATTCTGAAACCCCTACTATGTGGGTCCCCGTTAGTAATGGGTTTACGGAAGTGTTTCCTCATAATTTGCCAGTGATCCTCCTAAACGGGAAATTGACTTCGATATAGACCTTCTCCCAGATATGTAAGCTATCTTTATTCCTCAATTTAGAATGACATTGACGAACTCAAGAAGTTAAAAATGCAATTGAATGATTTTTTGGATAACGGTTTCATTTGATCGAGTATCTTTTTATCGGATGCTCAAGTTTTATTTCTTTAAAAGAATGATGGTTCACTTCGTATGTGTATTGACTACCGATAATTTAACACAGTCACTGTTAAGAAAAAATATCCCCGTCCAAGGATAGATTATTTTTTTTACCAGCTACGAGGACTAAGTTACTTCTCATAGATCGACTTCTGATGGGGTTACCACAAATTGAGGGTGAAGGAAGATCACATTTCGTATAGGGTTTTTGCACTCGATATGGTCATTATGTGTTTTTGGTAATGACCTTTGGGTTGACCAACTCTCTTGCCGGATTTATGGATTTAATAAATAGGGTGTGTATACAATACCTTGATATGTTTGTGATTGTGTACGTTGATGATATCTTCATTTACTCAAGGATTGAGAAACAATATAAAAATCATTTGAGGATTGTGTTTCAAGTCCTAACAGACCAAAAAATCTTTTGCAATGTTTAGTAATTTGAGTTTTTGTTATGGTCGTGACTTTTCTTCGTCATATTTGCTCTTGTAAGGCTATTAAAGTAGATCCTAAAAGACGGATGCGGTTAAGAGTTGGATTAGACCTCTATCCCCTTCTGATATTTGAAGTTTCTTCGGTCTGAATTTTTACTATAGAAGGTCTTTTTAAGGTTCTTGTACGATGTTCTCTCCATCGATAACATTCACCAAATTTTTTTTATGTTCATATGGTCGGAATCATGCAAGAATAATTTCCATGAATTGAAAGATAGACTTAAATCTACTCTAATGTTAAATTTACCACAAGGAACAGATGCATTTGTTGTTTATTGTGATGCTTCATGAATTAGGTTTGGATGTATCTTCATGAAAAAATAGAAAAGTAATTTCTTATGCTTCACGACAATTTGAGATTCATCAAAAGAACTATCTTAGCTATGACTTAGTATTTGCGGCGGTCGTGCTTGATTTAAAATATGGAGGAATTGCTTGTATGGTATTCATGTTGATGTATTTACTTACCACAAAAATTTTCAATATGTGTTTAAAAAGAAAGATTTAAATCTTTCCCAAAGGAGGTGGCTTGAGTCTCTATAGGATTACGTCATGAGCTTTATCTATCACACCGATAAGGCAAAGTTGGTGGCCGATGCTCTTAGTTGGTTTCAATGGGAAGTGTTGCTCATATTTAATTATAGTAAGAAAGAGATGGTTAGATATTTTCATACATTTCCTTATTGAGTTTTCAGTTTTTTATCTACCAAGGGCAATGTGATGGTACAAAATGAATCAAAATCATCTTTTGTGTCAAATGTGAAATGAAAGCATGGTCTTGATCGAAAGTTTGTGTAATTGAAGGAAACAGTGCTTGAGAAATCCATTGACACCTTCTCTCAAGGGGGAGATTGTGTGCATTGTTATCAAAGTTGTTTGTGTGGACAAATGTAGATGACATCATCGAGCACATAGTTCTCGATATTCCATTCACATGAGAGTCACCAAGATGTAATCTGATTTACTGGAGGTCTATTTGTGGAATGAGATGAAGAAAGATATTACGAAATTTGTGGCTAAATGTCCTAATTTCCAACAAGTAAAAGTTGAGCATTAAAGATCTGGCAGGTTTATATCTAGATTTGAGTATTCCTACTTGGATATGGGAATATTTTAATATGGAATTTATCAGTGGTTGACCTTGCACTTGGAGGCAACATGATTTGATTTTTTTATCATGGATCGAATGACGAAATCTGCTCAATTCATTCCAGTCAAGGTAGCTTATTTGGTGGAATGTTGTGACACCTCTAAAATGACGTAAGTGAACTAGAACCTAACATGGTGTTAATGGGGATATAAGTTACTAAAATGTTTTATAATTTTGTATTGAGGCAGTGTCTAAGAGTTTAGGTGTATTGGAACTCAAACGACAAAGGACGACTAAGACGTTCGACGATTAACTACCTATGTGCCTCATATGTGTTTTTATGTGTTTGTGTATGTTTAATGATATTATGAGGTCCTTATATGAGTTATTATAGTGTATATAGTCAGTATATTGAGTTTCATGAAGTGTGGAGGTCAAATGTCTAAGAACGTCCATGACGTTCGAATGGTTAGCCTTGAACTTACCTTGTGTGTCTTAGCATGTTTCGTCGAGTTTTATGTATTCGTTTTGGATGAAATTGATCTGGGAGGTAATAAAATTGTATAAGATCATAATTGAGTTGGAAACATCTGGGAAAAAGTCGTCATGGACCAACCAAGGGTCTTTGAGGAAGGACACATGTTGGTGGGCAAAACTGCCTAAGGCAGTCCTACCTACGGATGGAAAATGACGGCCAGTGGCCTGGTCGACGCCCCGTAGGTAGAGGGAGTCGATGGATACTTATCCTAGGGATATTATGCACCCATTTTCAAGTCTCATTCCCAAACGACGGCCAGACAGGACGGTCCGTTTGTGGACAAATGGTCCATCTTTGGCCATGTTGTTGATGGGTCTGCAATTCGCCTCCTTTAGTGTAAAGTGAAGGGGTGAATTGGTAAATTCACCCAACGTAAAAATAAGAGTTTGGGTAGTTACTTAGGGGTATTGTGGGTATTTTAAACATCTATTTAAGTCCTAAACACCTAGATGAATTCATTCTCCAAAATCAAAACCTAAATTCTCTTGGAAATTATCTAGAACTCCATTTGAGCAAAAACTCAAGGAAGGGCTTGGATTGGAGATTTGATTGGTGTTTCTTCATAAAATTGTAGTATTAACATCATTTAGGTGTCGTTTTTTCTCCTTGAAACTCTATTTATCAAGGATCCCAAAATTCAACGAGATTTTTAATGTTTTCTAAAGATGAACTTGTCCAATTTTATGATCTATCCACGGGTTCTTGCATTAAAGGTTTTAAATCATTGTATATTGATTGAATTTTTATTAACTATATTATTTTAACGCAAATAACCTATGAAACCATGTAATCAATTAACCCTAGTTTTTGACTACTTTGTGGTTGACTTGATATTGACTTAATGCTTATGAATTCTAGAGTAGTTTTCTATGGGCTATTGAATGATGTAAAAATTGTATTGAATTAATGTATAGGCTGTCTTAGATTGATAAATCTATATTGAATTGACTTAGATTCATTGAGTATTATGATTTATGCATTGAATTGATGATCATGGCCATGGGTAATGGCCTATTGGTGTTGAATTGGTTGATTTAGCTAAGGATTGAAGTGGAGAGAATGGATTGGTGGTAAGCTGCCCTAATTCTCTTTATTTTATATAATGTAGGTCTTTATTTATGTTTGATTGGTATGGTCCACTTAAGGTGGAGGTGTTATGTGTTATAATTGCGAATGGTGTGGCCTTGTCGGCGCTTTATGTATTATTATGATCATGACCTTGTCGGCACTACTTGAAGTATTATGATGATTTTTGTAGTTAATTATATGAAGTATGATCATAAATACCTACATGTTCAGTAATGTGAAAGTACGTGTTCTTCTATTGATGTTATTAGGTGATCATGTTAGACTATGACTATGTTTTTATGTGTGTAGTCTTAGAGTTGATGCATGATTATTCATACTTGACTATATGAGTCTATGATTGTTATATTGATGATGTTATAGTAGTGTATAGGGTGACTTAAAGAATCTAATGGTTATTCCTATGTGCTTCTATAATGATATGCTAAATGTAAAAAAGTGAAGTCATGTGTGTGTCTTGTGTGGTAGACCTGTGTCCCTTACTTGATACATGCTTGAATGTTAATATGATATGTCTTGACTTAGGATTCTAAAGTCTCTTAGTCTTGTTTGTATGAATGACATGAGACCTTGAATGATTCTAAGAAGGTCTTTTATGTGAAACCTTCAATTTAGTGGTAAGGTTATGATTCTTGAACTCGAAAGTCGTAATGGTATCCTTCTTGTATGAATGGTGGACTTAAGTTTGTTAGATGGAATGGCATGTTATCATCCTTAGAAAAGTCATTAATCTATCCTCTTCGCCATTGTAAGGCAATCCTAGGGGACCTCTTTGGTATGGTGAATTTGATTCGCTTATGAACTAGATATGAAACCTCTTCATGTAATCCTTAGTTTGTATTACTATATAAGAACAAAGGCTGCACCGAGTGAGTATGGTAAGGGAAGGAACTCTTGTTAATAATGAGGCTAGAGTGCAAAGTAAACCCTTCATATTCCTTAACCATGTGCCTACATGGGATGTGTCCAAGTTCTACTATTGGCATGTAGAACACCCTCCATCGGAGTAGGTTATCACTCCGGATTCCATGCTGTGCTACCATAGACTATGTCGGTTATTGCCTATTCTCATCATATGGGATAGCTACTAGTAATTGAGAAGTTCGATGAAGTTTAGGTGGTGGTATGGGACGCTATCTAGACATTGCACAATAGGCTTTGAAGATGCTAATGAGAGTTCCTAGGTCTTCTCCAAGACCATTAGTTGAATGTTTATATGTAATGAATGTCTCTTAAATGAAAGAGTGAATGAAATTCCTTAAGTAAAGAAGCATGTTAAATGATTAACTACTTATCTAAAGTAGTTAAGGGTTGTCTAGTTAAGGTTGTAAGGGGGCATAGGATTGGTCACTTCATATCTTACCTAGATGGGTCTTAAGAATGACTCTAGTTAGGAAAGTTGGTTGATTATGTAGACATGATCAAAACATAGGTAGTCTCAAGTATTACTTAGGTAATCTTGAAGAGGTCAAGTATAGACATTCTCTTATAGATTTACTTAAGTAAGTATTTTGATATCCTTCGTAAGGAGAATGTCATATTATGCATGTTATGTGTATTATGTGTTTGGGTGTCTTGTAAGTGTATGTGTCTCATTATAGGTAGTCCCGAGTATCATTTAGGTATGCTTAAAGAGGATGTATGGGCGGTCTCTATTTGTATTACTTAAGTGAATCTTGGTTATCTTTTAGTGAGAAGGATGCATGCTAAATTGCTTTCACTGTAAGGCTGAGGTAGTTCACTGTAAATGGAATTAATTCACTGTAACAGTGACGTAGTTCACTGTAATGCCTTTAAAATGTGAATAAATGTTTATGTGTTATCTTATGTGTTTTTAAGGTATTAAATGATTTTCTTATGCTTATACTATGACGTTTTAATGAAAAAGATCATATTAACATTAAATGAATGTTATCATGATTTTTATGCATTAAGTCATACTTAGTACATGTGTTTGTACTAATTCTATATTTTATGTATCTCTAAAGTGATTCATAGGTGAAGGTCCTACTTGGGAGTGAAGCTTTGATTATAGGATCGTTCAAAAAAGTTGCAGTATGTCCTCACTTGACTAGAGGGCATAAATGTCTTTTGATTTCTTTAATTGAAGTATTTTAATAGACATACTAGTGTTGTATTTCGACTGTATGGGTCGTGTCCCAAGTATATTTCGAGTCTAAGGTTTGATGACATGAGACTTAGTTCCTTTGATTTTAGATGAAAGATGTTTATAAAGACTATTAGAATGTCGGTGAAAAGTTTTAATTCCGCACTCCTTTTCATATATGTATATGAGATGAATGATGCGAAAGGGCTTGTATGAGACCTCCAAGAGGTCATGTACGCCGGTTGCACTCCGAGAGTGTCATATCTTCTTGTAACACCCATAATTGAACTAATGTTAACTAGAGCTTCATGAATGTTTCTTGAGTTAATTTTGTGTTAAAATGAGTTATAATGATGTACTTAGGGAGTGTCTGAAGTTTGGTTAAGTTTGGAGATTAAACGTCCAAGACGTTCGGAAGGTGAGCCTTAGAAAGTGCTTGTGTGTTTTCATGTGTTTGAGTAAGTTTTACGTGTTCGTTTTATTTGAAATTGGTGTGAGATGTTCCTAAGACCTAGAAGACTATGTTTAGAGGTTTAACGTCCGGGTATGACCCCACGTAGTTCACATGAGGGTCCCTAGAAGAGGACCCCATCTATTGGTAGGATGCTGCAAAGCAGTGACCAAACAACGGCCACAAAAGACGGACCGTTGGTCAAATGACGTCCCATCGATCTTAGGCATTGATTGTCCCTGCAAGGTTTGCAAGACCTGCATAATAATAATCCCCATCCCTACGGACCCCCACCAACGGGGAGTCAATGGGCAAACGATCCATTTGTAGAGCCGTTGGTGCTGCTCCCAAAAAGCTATCATTTTTCTATTTTGGCTTGGGGTGTTCGGTAAATTCACCCCAGGTACTTTGAACCATGGATGATATTTTTAGGTACTTTTAGGAATATTAAAGTGTTTCAAACCCTAAGACCTAATTTTATACTTCATCTCCCAAAACCCAAAACACCTCTCTCTTAAAAGACTCTCTCAAACTCCATAGAAGCTAAAAGTCAAGAAGGAGCTAGGAGGGATGTTAGTGGTCGATTTATTCATAAAAATCATTGTATTTTATTCTATTTGAGGTATGGTAGTCATCCTTGAAACCTCTTCCATGCAATGATTCCTTTCTAATAGATTTTCAAAAAGGGGTTTTCAACCCTAACTTCTTCTATCTTTAAATTTAAATATGGGTCCTGAATTGAAATGTTTTAAATGATTCAAAAATGTTGTTTCTAATGTTAGTTGGTGATTTTAATGGTAAAACTTCAATGAAAACATGTTAAAGCTTTTTATCAATTTTTGGCTTAAGGAATGGGTTGAATGAGCATGATTTTGGTAGTCTTTGAGCTTTAGTTTTCTTGTGTTGATATTGATGTTTAGCTACTTCCCTAAGGTCTATATTATGATGAATTGTTGAAGAAATGATTATAGGTGAAGGAGGCTTTGATTAAGGGTAAGTTAGTTATGTTGCTTAGCTTTATATATGAAATACTCTTTAGTGGTATGGTCCACCTTCCTGGTGGCAGTGTTTAATTGATAACTTTGGATGTACTGTATATGTATTGTAAGTATGTCTTTGAAGGCTTATGTGTGAAATGAAGTGATAATGAAGATGGTTCATGTAATGTGTATAATGAAGGTTGAATTGCATGTTTTACTTAGAATATGCCTAAAATGAAGTAATGTATATGTTGAACATGTTAAAGTGTGTAATGTGATGAATGAAGGTCTAAGCATGTATAGAATTGAATTTAAATGAAATGATTCGTATGTTCAAGGTGTGTTCACATGTACACACACACTTTAATGAATGAAGCTAAGTTAAGTAAAAAGGGAAGTTTTGGGGTGAACACTCTTCGTCAGTTGAGATGAAGTGTTTAGTAGAAACCTCACTACACCCTAACATCTTTCTAAGATAGGTCGGAGGATGAATACCCTTCGTGAGTTGAGATGTGCTGTTCACTAGTTATCCCTAACCTGTAGTATACAATGTTGAGAATCTGTGGGGAATTATGCTTAGCACCGAGAGGATATGGAGAAGGTGTGGTTACACTTTGTGACTTGAGATGTCGTTTTCGAATGTACCTCTTTAGATGAGTATTCCTAGTTATTAGAGAATGAGTTACTAAGTAGCAATCTCCATATCACCTAAATATGCGTCGGCATAGGGGTAGCTATTGGGAAAGCCATGTAAAAGCTAAGAGAATGACCTTACTCTCGGAAAGTGAGGATCCCTTATCCGATAAAGGTTAATATCGAGCTTCCATGTCTAGCTATCATGGTCTATGTCGGTTAAGCTAACCCTCACAAAAGAAATGAAAGTACTAAGTCTTCTAAAAGAGTGTACTACTTAGGGTAGGTAGTGGAATGAGACGCTATCTATCCACTGCCCTGGTAGGCATTCTTAAAGGGGAGTCTTGGTGAGTCTTATATGAGTTGAGTGAGCTAAGTCATATTAAAGAATGTACTACTTAGGATAGGTGGTGGAATGAGACGCCATCTATTCATTGCACTATTTAGGCATTCCGAAAGGGAAGTCTTGGTGTGTCTTATGTGAATTGACTGAGCTAAGCCTTCTTAAATAGTGTAGTTCTTAGGGTAGGTGGTGGAATGAGACCCCATCTACTCATTGCACTTAGTAGGCATTCCGAAAGGAAAGTGTATTCTTATTAAAATTTATCTGTTTGCATGTTTTTGCATATGCCATACTTTGTACATTATTTGTACTAATCCCATACTTTTATATACTCTAAAAGTATAGGTTTTTGAAGCAAGGTTGAAGTCTGGAAGGCAATGCTTGGAAAAATTATTTGAAGGCAAAGTATTTCCTCATATATCTGAGGGCATAGTTCCTATTTTCTTAGTTCCGTTATTTAAGGACTTATTATGTATTTCTTTCAATGTAAAGGGACGTGTCCCTATGATATTATGTCGTGTCTTTAAGTTTTGCTTGTGACGATGAGATTTTCTTAGTATTTATGAAATAACTCCTTTTTTTTATTAAATGTCGTGAAAAGTTTTAATTCCACACTACTTTTCATATCTTATGCAATGAATGATAGTTAAAAGGCTTGTACAAGACCCCAAAGGGTCAAGTACGCCTGTCCTGATCCAAGGGTTCTCCCTAACTTCTAGGGGGTACTTGCGGGTCGTGACAGACTTGGCATCAGAGCATAAGGTAATGGGAATAATTTAGGGTCTAAAAGTCTCACAAGTCACGTCTAGTAGAGTCTTCTTCATTGATTTGAGTCGCGACACATCCATGGACAAGAGTCTATAAGATTATAGAAGTTTCACTTTCTTCTCTATTCTAGTGTCGTGCCTAAGATTTGAGTTGATAAGGTGCCTTTTCTCAACCTCTTCTTTTTGTTTTATTGGTCATGAATAGGATGAGATCAACCGTTAGAAGGGAGGAGAGATATATATCTAATGAGATGATCCCTCCCTGTGTTGACTAAGTTCCTATTTTGGCCTAGAGTGAAAGAATGAGGAGGTTCCCCTTCAAGAACCTCAAGTGCCTCCGGAACTTCAGGAGCCTCAAGTGCCCCAAATGCCCCCTATGCCTCAAGCTCCTTTTGTTGAACGGGATATGACTAATGTGGAGTTGAGGTATGCCCTAATGAATTTGACCCAACTCATGACGGCTCAAGCTCATGTCGTCAATAATCACTTTGTTGCCCAAGCTAACCAAGGGGGTGGACCTCAACCTAATGCTAGTACTCCCGCTTCTAGAATTTGGGATTTCATGAGGATGAACCCTCCTACTTTTCATGGCACTAAGGTGGATGAAGATCCACAAGGTTTCATAGATTAGGTGCTCAAAGTGGTGGATAATATGGGTGTGATTCCTAGGGAGAAATCGGAGATAGCCGCTTACCAACTCAAAGATGTGGCTCAACTGTGGTTTGAGCAATGGAGAGATAAGAGACCTTTGAGAGATAGTCCGGTAGATTGGGAGATGTTCAAAAAAGCTTTCCTAGATAGGTTCTTTCCCCCCAGAGTGGAGGGAGAAGAAGATGGTTGAATTCATGAACCTTCGTCAAAGGGGAATGAGCGTGCAAGAGTATTCTCTTAAATTCACCCAACTCTCTAAGTATGACCCAAACATGGTATCCAACCCTAGATCTAGGATGAACAAATTTGTAATGGGAGTGTCTTGCTTGGGGGATAAAGAGTGTCGTACGGCAATACTTCTTAATGACATTGATATCTCTAGGCTCATGGTGTATGCACAACAAATTAAGGAGTCCAAAATTAGGGAGATAATGCAAGAGGGTAAGAGGCCTAGGTCGGATGATTCTAGTCACCAAAGACCTAAGAAGAGGTTATTTAACCAAGATTATTCCATGGGGATAAAGGATAGGGCTCCAAACCAACATTCCCAAGGTGCTGGACATACTTTTGAGAGGACTAGGTGTGCTTCTTGTGGAAAGCAACATTTGGGTAAGTTTCTTGCCAGAACGGATGGTTGTTTTAGTTGTGGTAGTAAAGTCAACATGGTGAGGGACTTCCCTAGCATAAAGTCAAGGGAAAAGAGGTCAATAAAGATCCTCAAGGTGGTCTAGACCCCAATGCGCCAAAGAAGAATCATCCCTATGGGATGGGATCTAGGAAGGAGAACTAATGCGGATTTGCAAGTCCCGGTTAGTCTTAAATCTTTGTGGTTGTTTTTTCTATGTTATAAGATGATTTTGTATGGTTTTACCTTTCATATTATCATGCCTTCTTGATGAATTTCTCAAAGAATTGATTTTAGAAATTCTAGCATGTTTCACTGTATTACAAAGATGCTCACTTTGAATTTATTTTTTTTATAAAAAAATTGCTTTGTATTGAATTTTAGCTTCAATGTGTGTAAACGTGTTGTATATGATCATGTTTAATGTTGGAGAAGGTAGTTCCTCCATAAATGAAGTATAAGTGTGAATTTAAAATGTTAAAGTTGTTACAAAGTGCTTGTGTTGCAAAATGTGTGAAAATGTGAATTGTTCTCCTTGTTAGTTGGTTCTTTAATTAGGGATTTGTTTACCCTGATTATAATTTTTTATGTGTTATAATTGATTCATTTATGGTCTTAAAGTGTTTAGTGTCATTCAAGGACGAATGTTATTCAAAGTGGGGGAGAATGTAACACCCTAAAATGAACTATGGTTAAGTAGAGCTTAGCGAATGTTTCATGTGTTAATTTTGTGTTAAAATGAGTTATAATGATGTACTTAGGCAGTGTGTGAGGTTTGGTTATGTTTGTAGGTCAAACGTCCAAGAACATCCATGACGTTCGGAAGGTGAGCCTTAGAAAGTGCGTGTTGTTCTCATGTGTTTGAGTGAGTTTTACGCGTTTGTTTTATTTGAAATTGGTGTGAGATGTTCCTAAGACCTAGACGACTATGTTTAGCGTTTTAATGTCCGTGTAAGACCCTACCTAGGACCCACGAGGGTCCCTAGAAGAGGACACCATATCTTGGAAGGATGCTGCCAAGCAGTGACCAAACGACGGCCACAAGGGACGGACCATTGGTAAAACGACTGCCTGTCGACCTTGGGCATCGATTGGCCTTTCAAGATCTTAAAGACCTGCACAAGAAGAAGCCCCAGCTCCAACCGATGGACCCCCATCGACGGGGCGTCGATGGGCAAACGGTCCATTTATTGAGCCGTTGGTGCTGCTACCAAAAAGCTGTCATTTTTCTGTTTTGCCTTGGGGTGTTTGGTAAACTCACCTCAAGTCTTTTATTAACCTTGGATGACATTTTTAGGGTCTTTTAGGTATATTAAAGTTTTCAAACACTAAGACCTAATTTTATACTTCATTTCCAAAAAACCCTCTCTCTTAAAAGACTCTCAAACTCCGTAGAATCTTTGTCAAGAAGGATCTAGGAGGGCTGTTGGTGGTGGATCTCTTCATAAAAATCATTGAGTTTTCTTCTATCTAAGGTATGGTAGTCATCGTTGAAACCTATTTCATGCAAGGATTCATTTCTAATAGATTTTCAAAAAGGGGGTTTCAACCCAAACTTCTTCTATCTTTAACTTTAAATATGGGTCTTGCATTGAAACATTTTAGTTTAGCCAAATCAGCTTGGGATAGCTTGGTTGGTGAGAGAATTTTCGCATTTATTTGATTGATAGATGCAAAGAACTAAATGATTCAAAAATGTTGTTTCTAATGTTAGTTGGTGATTTTAATGCTAAAACTTCAACGAAAACATGTTAAAGCTTTTTATCAATTTTTGGCTTAAGGAATGGGTTGAATGAGCATGATTTTGGTAGTCTTTGAGCTTTAGTTTTCTTGTTTTTATATTGATGTTTAACTACTTCCCTAAGGGCTATATTATGATGAATTTTTGAAGAAATTATTATAGGTGAAGGAGGCTTTGATTAAGAATAAGTTGGTTATGTTGCTTAGCTTTATTTATTAAATACTCTTTAGTGGTATGGTCCACCTTCTTGATGGCAGTGTTGAATTGATAAATTTGGATGTACTTGATATGTATTGTAAGTATGTCTTTGAAGGCCTAATGTGTGAAATGAAGTGATAATGAAGATGGTTCTTGTAATGTGTATAATGAAGGTTGAATAGCATGTTTTACTTAGATTATGCCTAAAATGAAGTAATGTATATGTGGAGCATGTTAAAGTGTGTAATATGATGAATGAGGGTTATAGCATTTACAGAATTGAATGTAAATGAAATCATGCTTATGTGCAAGGTGTGTCCACATATACACACACACATGAATGAATGAAGCTAAGTTAAGTAAAAAGTGGAGTTTTGGAGTAAACACTCTTCGTGAGTTGAAATGAAGTGTTTAGTAGAAACGTCACTACATCCTAAGAGCTTTCTAAGATAGGTCGGAGGATGAATACCCTTCGTGAGTTGAGATGTGGTGTTCAGTAGTTATCCTTAACCTATACTATATAATATTGAGAATCCGTGGGGAATTATGCGTAGCACCGAGAGTTGTTACACTTCGTGAGTTGAGATGTTGTATTCCAATGTACCTCTTGAGATGAGTACTCCTCTTTAGTAGAGAATTAGTTACTTAGTAGAAATATCCTTATCCCTTAACAATGATCCCACATAGGTGTAGCTATTGGTAAAGCCATGTAAAAGCTAACAGAATGACCTTACTTTAGGCAAGTGAGGATCCCTCATCCGATAGGGGTTAATATCGGGCTTCCATTTCTAGATCTCAAGGTTAAACTAACACCCACAAAAGAAATGAAACTAATAAGTGTCTAAAAGAGTATACTACTTAGTGTAGGTAGTGGAATGGGACTCTATCTATCCATTGCACTAGGTAGAAATTCCGAAAGGGGAGTCTTGGTGAGTCTTATATGAGTGTAGTGAGCTAAGTCTTCTTAAAGAATGTACTACTTAGGATCGGTGGTGGAATGAGATGCCATCTATTCATTGCACTATTTAGGCATTCCGAAAGGGAAGTCTTGGTTTGTCTTATATGAATTGGATGAGCTAAGCCTTCTAAAAGAGTGTACTGCTAAGGGTAGGTGGTTGAATGGGACGCCATCCACTCATTGCTGTAAGTAGGCATTGCTAAAGGGAAGTCTTGGTGTGTTGTTTGAGTGTTTTTGTAATGTTTGGTTATTGATTGGCGACTTGTTCTCCCGAGGCGAGTAAGCCTAGACGGGATAGTGTGGGGGATCACCTAGGTGGGTACTGAAGGAGGTGTATGCGCATTTCCTTCATGTGTTACCTTGGTGAGTCTTAGGATAACCTTACCTATGGAAACTCCTACGGAAATGAGTTCGCTTCCTCTTGGCTTGACTTTGGGAGTTCACTGTTTTGGGATTTGAAAGGGTTCACTGTTATGTTGAAAATGGGTTCACTGTATCATTCTAGTACTTCACTGTAAAATGTTCATTTTTGTTAATATTTTGAAAATCTTTCTCTAAGTGTTAAGTGATGATTCTCATGTTGTTTAACTTCTTTATTCATGAATGATTTACTTAATTGGCATGAAAGTGTATTTTTATTAACATGTCCCTTTTTGCATGTTTTTGCTTATGTCATACTTAGTACATTATTTGTACTAACCCCATACTTTTCTATACTCTATAAGTATAGGTTTTGGAAGCAAGGTTGAATTCTAGAAGGCAAAGCTTGGGAAAGATTATTTCAAGACAAAGTATGTCCTCATATATCCGAGGGCATAGTTCATATTTTCTTTGTTCCCTTATTGAAAGACTTATTATGTATTTCTTTCGATGTAAAGGGTCGTGTCCCTAAGATATTATGTCGTGTCTTTATGTTTGGCTTGTGACGATGAGATTTTCTTAGTATCTATGAAAGAACTCCTTTTTATATTAAATGTCGTGAAATTGTTTAATTTTGCCCTACTTTTCATGTCTTATGCAATGAATTATAGTTAAAAGGCTTGTACAATACCCCAAAGGGTCAACTATGCCTTGTCCCGATACAAGGGTTCTCCCTAACTTCTAGGGGGTACTTGCGGGTCGTGACACTTCGAGGGTATGCTCTCAGGATTTGACAAATGCTAAGTTGTACTTGAGAGAAATGGTTAGGTTGCATGGAGTGCCTTTGTCCATTATCTCCGGTCGTGATACCCAATTCATCTCTGAGTTTGGGAAATGTTTTCAAAAGTTTGTTGGTACTTGTCTTAAGCTTATTATGACATTTTTTCCGCAAAACGATGTGTAAGACGAGCGTACTATCTAAACATTGGAATATATGTTGAGAGCTTGTGGAATTGACTGCAACGGTAATTGGTATGATCACTTGCCTTTGATTGAGTTTGCATACAACAATAGCAATAATTCAAGCATTGGTATGGCTCAATTTGAATCCCTTCATAGTAGGAGGTGTGGATATTTTATAGTTTTGTTTGAAGTGGGTGAAGTTGCTTTGGTAGGTCTTGAATTTGTACACGATGATATGAACAAAGTTTTGTATAACAACTCGACTTAAAGAGGGTAGAAATTTCTGCTTTTGCAAGATCTTGTGCCATTACTAACTGAAATGATTTGTGGACTGACACATGGACCATATGTATCTTCGTCGTTGCAAGTCCAAAATTTTCCTATAATTTCTACTGCTAGTATTTTCCAACAGTTCCCCAGGACGGTCAGTTGTGAGATACAAGAGTCGTAGGTAGGCTTTTAAGGTTTGTCGTTGACTTAGTGGAATTTTAGAGTAGAAAGGAGACCCACAACAGGGAATGTAGACCATAGGTGGACCCACGAATAGTACATGGGTCCATTTTTGGGATTCTAAATTGAGTGTGTCTAAACACAATTGATGACCAAAAAATATGGTCCGTGGTTTGAGTTATAGACAGTGGGTTGGGTCGTCGACGATTGTCTGCAATTTTTTTATGAGAGACTTTTGGTCTTTTCCTAATTATTCTAAAAAATACCATATCCTTTTACCCTCTATTAGAAATCCTATATAAATTATTTTAACCAAAAAAATACCCAGTAAAACTAATTCTCTCAAATTATTAAAAGTTGAGAAAGCTCCACCTCTCAAATATTTCTCTCTCTAAGGAAGAATAAGAAGTCAAGGTAGGAATTTAAGATCAAGGCTCAAATTCACATAATTTCTTGTGGACTTTGAAATCCAAGATATGATAGTCTTCATATACAAAGATCTTTCCGACATAGAGTCCTAAATTTATAATTTTAGGTCAGAAATCTCCAATTGAAGTTAGGATTTTCTTCCATATCATGGGTTCCTTTCAATGTTGATTCAATTGATTGTATAATGACTGTATATTCATGAATTGAAGTAACTGCATGTTTTATTGTTATTTCCCATTGATCCCATGCATAACCCGTGATTTTTATTATAAACCATGAAATATGAGTTTAGGAAGATATACACATCCTTTTGATGAGATTTCTTTAAATGAAGTGGAGGATGCATTGAATTTGAAAGCATGAAGAAGCTTATGATTTATTTAAAAGAATGGATGTTTAATGAAAGTAATGCTTATGAGTCAAGAAAGGTTATGGATGATGGCCACATGATATGATTGACATCTAGATTTGCCTTCAATGCTTTGCGAGCTATTTTCCTAAATTAGGTCTTGATTAATATGTTATAATGATATGCCATCATTGATTATAGACCACAATTTTGAAATCTATTTCCATTAGTAGAAGGGCATTTTTTTTGCATGTAGTGAATGACTATTAGCCTTAAAAGTTATTATGAAAATATCATGGATTGTGAAATTTTTTCTCGCGCATGGTCTAAGGTGCTATCATTTAATAAGACAAGTGACGACTGCCCATTTAACTTAAAGATAAGATAAGTTAACTTATTAACTATTCCATGGGATTTATGCTTATAACTAGGAGAATATTGATATGGAATCACTCCCGCGGCTTAATGTCAGGTTTCTAGTAGCAATCTATTTATCTCATGCCTATGTTCCCCCATAGGATGATGGTCTTAAGATAGCCTTTTACTAGTGCATCCACATAGTCTAGAAGTGCATGGTTCTTCCTAAGAAATTAGAACACTCTCTATTCTGTCACGACCCAAAAGTATACCCTAGAAGAAATGTTACCCTCTAGTCGCCTCACGGTGTATTCGAACTCTCAAAGGTCTTATGCAAGCCCTTATACATCATTCATAAAATATATATATCTATATATCTATATATATATATATATATATATATATATATATATATATATATATATATATATATATATATATATGAAAAGTAGTGTAGAATTAAAATATTTTTATTACTATAGTTGAAATCTCATTTATAGAAAACATAAGAAACACTAAGTCACTTTGTAGCCGTCTTAGACACATGGATATATTAGGGTCACAACCAATACATCAATAAAAAGGAAATACTAAAGTCTATTACAACGTCTTTTAAAAAGGAAATATAAACATATCCATGTCCTCGAATCATGTGAGGACATACCAAGACTTGCATAGGAGAATGCTATTCCCAAGCTTCAAAGAGACTCCTCTCAATTGACACCTACAGCTTTAGAGATAAAAAAACATACGGAATTAGTAGATTGAATGCACCAAGTATGGTGAAATTCAATAAAACCATGCTAAAATAGACATTTATATAAAACATGTTTTTTATGCTCTTTTGAGGAAATATTCATAATATAAGTCCAAGAACCACTTTCAACACACACTTCACATGTAACACACATTCCAAGTAATCTATAATATAGCATTAACATCACTTCAAAATATATAAGCATATAACCCTCCTACCAACGGTTATCCTAAGACTTACTTAAGTAAGACAAGAAGAGACCACCCATACACCCTCTTCAACCACACCTAAAGAGTCCTTATGACTTCCTAAGATAAGATAATTCCCATTTCATCACCTAGACTCTCTACCCAAGCTTACTCTATGACTCACTGGAGTAAGACATAAATAGACCGCTCATACACCCTCTCCAAGCGTACCTAAGCAATCCTCAAAGCAACCCTAGATAAGGATCATTTTATTCAACATACATTAACTTTAGTCATACTCATTCATTTAGTCAATTAAGATACAATTAAGTATTTAGAGGACTTCACATAATGGTCTTGTAAAAGACCTAGGGAAACCACATCCTAGCATCTTCAAAGCCTAATCGTGCCATGTCTAGATAGCATCCCATTAAACAAACTAAACATTTAGAACTTCTCCAACACTAGAATACAACCCACATGATTAGAATATGCATTAACCGACTCCAATATAGGGTGTTCTACTTGCCAAAGGTAGAACTAGGACACATCCCATGTAGGTAAACGGTTAAGGAATATAAAGGGTTTCTTTATTCTCTAGTCTCAACTTAAGTAGAGTCACTTCCCAATCATACTCACTCAGTGCATAGCCTTAGTTCTCATAGAGTAAGTTCAATCACAATAAGGCATATGAAAAGGCAACACTTCTAGTCTTACAAAAACATAATACCTCTACCAAGGATGGGTCCTCAAGGGATGCCATTCAATGGTCTACAAGTATATCTCAATGAATTTCTTATAGATGGTTACATGTTGTTCCAGCCAACCTATCCCTACGTCCATCAATCACACAAGAAGGATACCATTATGACTCTCAAATTCAAGGATATCATAACCTTCTTTCTATATTGAAGGTTCAATTTTATTGACCTTATTTACATGTTAAAGGTAATTTACTACTCATACTTAGAAGGGTACCATCTTAGTTGTACTGATCCTAGACTTTCATTCAACAATCACTCATACCCATAAAAGACAAAGGTGCTTAAGCCTACTAAGTCCAGATGTTCATATTAACATACTTTCATGTATAAATTATATCACATCCGGGGAGAACCCTCTAGAAGTAACATGGCGTACTTGACCTCTCGGAGGTCTTACACAAGCCTATAGTTATCATTCATCGCATTATCATAGTAAATTTAGCAGAAAATTTAAAACTACTCATAGCACATAATATGCTAGAAACTTCACTTCATATATATATAAAACATAAGTCATAATACATATTTATACCTTATGTCTCTTTGCCATCCTAGATTCAACATCGTAAGATTACTTTAGGGACACGACTGTTACAACATAGTACATAAGTACAATAATACTACACTTTTAGGAGATCCTTGGAACTTAAGGATTCCTTTCCTTAAGCTTGGAAATCACATATCAAGTTCCTTAATCATATAGACATCCTTTAAGCATCCATAACCTACATATTGTGTAAAAAGTAGAGAAGAATGGGATTAGTACAAGGATGGACTAAGTATGGCAACCATGCAAGAACATGCATTTAAAAGGGACATTTTACTTGAAATCATACTTCATGCATTTTTGTGAAAACTTCATAAAACCTTTATACAATAGCATTATATTATTCACATACATCATATAGACATATTAAAAGTCCAATGATCATATAAGATCACATATAAAAATTAAGGCTTTCAAAGTCACATTACGGTGAGCTATTTCCTTCTTTACAGTAAGCTATATTTTCTTTTATTCATTAACCTCCCAAGTAACCCTCTAGTGATACTTTGTGCAATGCATCACCTCAAGGACACAAAGAATCAATCATACATCATACATAAGCCATCACCTACCATCATAGAAGTATAGTACAACATAGACACATTTAAGTCAAAACCATAAAAACCTTACAGTAAACTGTTAGTCATTATGTACGTAAACTTATTTTACTTCACATAGAACCTCATGAGACCTTACTCATAATCCTAATCTAAATCTACTAGTGCAATGATCATGTGAAGCCCCAAAGCCTCTAACATACTTAGTAGACCTATCATGAGAATACAAGCCTTACCATCCAATTCTTACATCAACAAGTAAGTGAATACAACTTCATTCATGTCAACAACCTTCATCATATAGTCATTAAGGCCAACATTATGCATGTACATCAAGACCACTTCATATAGGCTCATACCATGCATTTCATCACAACAAGTAGACCAATACTACAAAGTCATCCATAAGGAACATATACATAGGCACATGCATTAGAACACCTTCCTAGGACTTCCCTCAAGAGAAACTTGTGCGATGCATAGGTGAAGTCTCATACCACCACCTACACAAAGAAACTACCCTTAGGTTATCCTAGTTAGGGTACTTACTTTACTTCCATAGTCCATTTTACTTTAGGGAAACTATAGGCTTAACCGACACTAAGATCATGGGTGCTAAACATGGAATTTGGTGTTGTAGAGCCTTACACCAATGGAAGGTGTTCCATTCAGCAAAAGTAGAACCTTAACATACATCCTAGCATCCTAAGTGAAATCACTTGCTAGATACTATGTGGCAAGCATAGTTTATGGAACTAAGAGATAGGTAAGATCCCTCTACATGCCATTTGGCAATTGGGGCCTACTCTCATGAGAAAACATAGGTGAACCTTCCTCAAAGGGAAGCCACAACCTGATGTGGATCCATAGGTAAGTATATCTCTAAGGGAAGTCAACACTCTATAAGGAACAAATGGTAAGTCTTCCTCCAAGGGAAGTCAACACCTCTCATTGTCATGTTCACTCAGTGCTAACATAAGTTCCCTTAATTGAAAAGACTTGATTACATTTTTCATATAACATGGGCTTAAGATATTTACTCCTCATATGCTTATAGCATATTCAAGCACCTATCTAGTTTAAGAATACTCTTGGTCACACCTTTCAAGGCCCCTGTAATTACTAGATCATCATACATGTGTTATATGTGAGCACACCTTTCACATAACACATAAATGTCACACATGTTCATGTATCAATGTATAAGTCTATATGTATAACTATATGAGCAATCGTTTCATATAAACACATTAAGACACTATGCACATTCATACTTCATAATATCATATATGTCATATTCATAATAAGCCCATACATTCATTTGCATGTACATAGAAACCAAATATAGGAACTACCCTATCAAGGTACACATGTGCAATGCATATACAAGGTCTCATACCCTTACCCACACTAGTACACCTATCAAGTCATCCTAGTTAAGGAAACACATATCATACTTCCATTGACAGAACATTAACATGCATATTAGTAGAAACTAGTGAATATGAGAACTACCTTTCATTTAGACACCATGACCTATACTACTTGTAAACATGCATGAAGTGTAAGTGTGTGTGTACATTGGTCGACTTGATCACATAATGGCTGTCAACAACACGTTGAGGAAGCCACCCCTTAGACCATATTACACTTTTAAGCATAGACCACACAACACAATTTAGCATAGGAGCCAAGCTAACTTCATATTATACTTTTAAGACTCCTAACATTAGCTATTCACACATTTACATAGGGGTAAATGTGTAGGGGTAATCAATCCTTAACAGTTCATTAATGGAAGCACCTACACATGATCTTACGTAACCATTGACATGCTCATAACAATAGTACCATAACCTAGATTCACAACTAAAGTAGAAGACTAGGCACAAGTTACACATAAGGTGATCGTCATAACAACTCATTCATATATTCATCAATTTGCCTTCCAGTACATGGTCTACACATATATAATGACAATAAAGTAAACATCTCCACCATAAGTGGACCATACCACACAATTCCATACAAGGGTTCATCAACTACAATAATATAGAAAAGTAGAGAAATAGAAGAGTAAAGCAATTCTTACAAATCCTTTAGCCTTTGGTCATCATTGACCATGTCTAATCTTTCATCAATAAATCAAGTATAGGGCAGTATCTAAAGTACCATAATCATATATGAAGTCATGTATAAGCTACTACAAGATCATACTGTAACATAATACAAGGCATCACTTTGAACATAGGTTCGATCATCATCGTCATTCTCACTTTCATAGTGACATCATTAGGAATAAGATCATGCGAGCTTAACATGAAATCCAGTGTATCCCCCACACTGAAAAAGAGGTGATTCACCGGTTAAAATTAATCTAGACCATGTGAGTTGCTTATGGAATCCAGTGTCTGTTCCACACCAAAAAGGGGTGATCCCCGTCTAAGGCGAATCAAGCTCAAGTGTTCACTCCACACCGAAAAGGAGTGGATTACGGCTATAGTGAACCAAGAACATATCGTGAGCATTAACCGACATAGATCATGCGAGCTAAACATGAAATCCAGTGTCTTCCCCACACCGAAAAGGGGTGGAATCACCGGCCAAGGTGAAACCGAACATGCCTAGCTCGCTTAGATGGAAACACTGGCTAGTTCCTATTTTGGCTAGACATAGTTCGAAGACTAGGGACGTAATGAGGCTACTTATCCACCTCGGTGGTAGCCTCGTTTAATGAGACTTACACTTTCAAGCACATGCTCATAACTAGTCTATCGGTGTTGTGCTCACTATCATTATCATCTTTATCTTTTAGAGTTGACTCAAGCATTATGGAAGTTTACTTCTAGATTGAGATTTATTTACTCTTTTGATGACTTTTCATCCTTACTTTACATTGATGAAATGTGAATTGTCCTTACATATCATCCTTACTTTACATTGATGAAATATGAATTGTCCTTCCATATCATCATTACTTTACATTGATGAAATGTGAATTGTCCTTACATATCATCCTTACTTTACATTGATGAGACATGAATTGTTCTTACATATCATCCTTAGGTGTTAATGAGACTAGTCTCACTCATTTTAACACCTTCATTCGTGAGTATTCTTTTAACATAGTAACTTAGGTGTAAGTAAGACTTGTCTCACTTCCTTTAACACCCCATTCTGGTCACTTACTTAATTTAGACCCCTTTAATTATGTTATAACTCATGTTACTTCTTTACTTTAGTGTAGTAGCTTCATTTCATCGTTTATGGAAGATGAGCACTTCTTTCAATAAGTTACATATGTTCATGGTTCATTCTTGTAGATCATGTTGGGAGTTGTCCCAATGAATGTCTTACCCTTGGTTATGGATTCATTGATGTTACTTTAGAAGTGCTTATAATATCATTTGATACTCTAACTACACAAGATTGACATATGATTAGTATTGGCTCAACATTTGGGATGTTAAACTACATAACCATTTTTGTGGGTATAGACCAGTTTTTACGTATGTTCGTATTTAAATTGAATATGTATGAACCTTTAGCCAATCTTTCAATCATTTACATAATCCCCTAGCCATTAACATGCATTCATTTTGACAAAGTAGTGTTTAGCCAATTTTATTGGAACCAGATAGTCAATACATTCAAGATGTGATTTCATAGAGATCTTTTATGCCAATCTTAGTTCATGACTTTAGGGTAACGTTTTTACGACATATTGGACAGCATCATATTAACATTTGATGACTTTAGCATCTTCACAATGTTACAAAACAGCAAGTCAACATTCGTCACACACACATCAAAACATGATATTTACGGACGTAACTAACATATGATAGGTTCTTAATTCACGTTATAAACATTATCTTCATACGATTTTTAAGTTCATAGGTTCATGCGACCTTCATCATTCAAGAACATTACACATAAAATCAGCGAGCACCACATACCACCAACATGATCTCTAACCTATTCAACATGGAATCAAAATGGATACTAGGGACACGGAGTTCGATGAGAACTTTGTGAACAACCGTAGTTTTCGAGATTTCATGAATTACGACGATTGAAAGTACTCTTAGAGAAAGAATTCCATGAGAGAAACTCATACCTTATGCAGATTCGAATCTACGACGATCACTTTACAGGAAATCCTTTAAAAATACTTTGAAATCGCCTAAGAGAGACTTTAGCATTCTACGTTCTTGCGGTTTGTTGTTTTCTGCCTTAGTCGTGAGTCTCCCAAGATTTGATCATAAATTCTATGTTTAGGAACTGATCTTGAATTATACAACTTAAGACATAATTAACTTAATTAATAAATTAATTAGTTAATTACTAAAATACCCCTCCTAAGTTGACTAGACATAGAAGGACCATTGACTTAGCCAATTGCAATTTTGACTAAGTGTCTCGGCTGGCCAAGGCTTAATTTAATTAATTTGATGGCTTAATTAATTAAATATAGGACTTCAGGAAATTAACAAAACAACCCTAAGTCACTAGGACTACAACTAACAACTTTGGACCATCCTAGGTAAGGTACTAGGTTGTCCCTAAGTTAGTTAGGTTAGTTAGGTGTCACCCCACTAGATCTTAGGTTGTCGGGTCCCTTGGCTGGTCATTTTTTGTTGATCCTAGGTTAGTTAGCTAGTTGTTTAAGTTAGTTAGGGTGTTGAGATTGTTAGGAATCTCGGCCCCACCTGGCTGGACCCGTCCGCGCACATGCCCCTAACCGCCTAACCGAATTCAGCTCGGCCGGTTCCCACATACTTTGCCCATGTGCTTGCACATGGGTTGGTTGTACTTTCCTAACTAACTATTCTTGATGTCCTATTTGGATTATTTAATTATTGTCCCAAGGACCCTCACTATGTCCTTGGGCACTACTTAATCTACATGATCATTTTATTGATCATGTGCCATGATATCTAGGCTTGACACTTGGATGCCTCATACCTTTTGTGAGTTGGACGACATATATTTTATTTGCTTAGGGTCTTCATTGCAGGTACATTTCTTAAATGTCAATCTTGGATTGGGTATGGCAACTTAAAAAGTATATTTCATATTCCTATATAGAAAATTTGCTAATATCTCTTAGCCAATATTTCTATATTATGCCCAATATTTCTCAATATTGGGCATTGGGGTGCCTATGTACCCCTAATAGGCTATCCTAAGGGCATACTGGGCTCTTCATTAGACATATGATTTTCCGGAACGTTATAAAGGCATTCTAAACTTTATCACCTATTTTGCAAATTATCCCCAAACTTTCAAGTTAAGTCATACTATTCAACCACATAAGGTTTTAATACAATACAAGAGACACCAAGGTCATACAACATTAGGGGAAACAATAGAGGCGACTTAGCCTTAAAATTTCTTCTATTTATTTGGTCATTACAGTAAGGTGACTTCTAGGTCACTAAAACCCACATCATCACCCTACCAAGACAAGCCTACTACTTTCACACTTAGGATTAAGTCAACACAAAGGGCTCCAACCAATACTAGGCAACTTAAAAAGGACCACATATATACAAAGGGAAACATTGAACACCTTTAAGCACATATTCTTAGGGTAGCTTGCTTCCATAGGTAGTCACTAAGCATTTCAAACTCAAATCATAGTATTAGGCTATCATCATGTAAAACCATATAGTGACACTTCATTCAAAAAGAAACTCATTTTAACCATAATAACTTCTATCATGCTTTAACTATATCATAACATACATTTTTCAACATAACATGCTATTTCATATAAATCTCATACTTTGACATAAATGGCATCACATAATCAAAACATGCCAAAATTCACCTTCACACATACTCATTAAAACACAAAACAAATATAAGCATTAACTCACCTTTTCTACCTCAAGTATATGTGGTACCATCTCATCCAAGCAATCACATCTAAAAGGCCACCGGACAAGAAAACATAAGAGAGAGATCCTATAGAGGTAAGTTCTATGGCACGATATGAGAATTATGTAGAAGGAAAACTCTATCGTCCTATAGCCTCCCATACAATTTGATGTGTCGTGACTCACCACCACTGATACGAGACTATACTACACATGGCCAATTTGAGACTTCTTTGACACTAAACCACTTTTAAAACCTCATGCTCTGATACCACATTTGTCACATCCGGGGAGCACCCCCAGGAAGTAACATGGCGTACTTGACCTCTCGGAGGTCTTATGAAATCCCATAGTTATCATTCATCTGATTATCATAGTAAATTTAGTGGAAAATTTAAAACTTTTCATAGCACATCATATGCTAGAAACTTCACTTTATATATATATAAAACATAAGTCATAATACATATTTAGACCTTAAGTCACTTTTCCATCCTAGACTCAACATCGTAAGAGTAAGTTAGGAAAACGACCCTTACAAACTAGAACATAAGTACAATAATACTACACTTTACAGTAAACCATATTTTAGGAGATCCTTGGATCTTAAGGATTCCTTTCCTTGAGTTTGGGAATCACATATCAAGATCCTCAATCATATAGACATCCCTTAAGAATCCATAACCTACACTTTTTGTAAAAAGTAGAGAAGAATGGGATTAGTAAAAGAATGCATTAAGTATGACAACCATGTAAAAACATGCATTTTAAAGGGACAATTTACTTGAAATCATACTTCATAACTTTTTATGAAAGCTTCATAAAACCTTTATACAATAGCACTTATATCATTCACATACTTCATATAGACATATTCAAAAGGCCAAAGATCATATATGATCACATATAGAATTTAAGGCATATCAAAGTCACATTACAATGAGCTATTTCCTTCTTTACAGTGAGCTATGTTTTCTTTTATTCATTAACCTCCCAAGTAACCCTCTAGTGATACTTGGTAAAATGCATCACCTGATGGACACAAAGAATCAATCATACATCATACATAAGCCATCACCTGATGGACACAAAGAATCAATCATACATCATACATAAGACATCACCTACCATCATAGGAGTATAGTACAACATAGACACATTTAAGTCAAAACCATAAAAACCTTACACTAAACTTTTAGTCATTACACACGTATACTTATTTTACTTCACATAGAACCTTATGAGACCTTACTCATAATCCCAATCTAAATCTACTAGTGCAATGTACATGTATAGCCCCATAACCTCTCACATACTTAGTAGGCCTACCATGAGACCACAAGCCTTACAATCCAATTCATACATCAACAAGTAAGTGAAGACGACTTCATTCATGTCAACAACCTTCATCATATAGTCATTAATGCCAACATTAAGCATGTACATCATGACCACTTCATATAGGCTCATACCATGCATTTCATCACAACAAGTAGACTAATACTACAAAGTCATGTATAAGGAACAAATACATAGGCACATGCATTAGAACACCTTCCTAAGTCTTCCCTCAAGAGCCACTTGTGCAATGCATAGGTGAAGTCCCATACCCCCACCTACACTAAGAAACTACCCTTAGGTTATCCTAGTTAAGGTCCTTACTTTACTTCCACTGTCCATTTTACTTTAGGGAAACTATAGCCTTAACCGACACTAAGACCATGAGTGGTAAACATGGAATTTGGTGTTGTAAAGCCTTACACCAATGGAAGGTGTTCGACTTAGCCAAACTAGAACCTTAACATACATGCTAGCATCATAAGTGAATTCACTTGCTACATCCTATGTGGCAAGCATAGTTTATGGAACTAAGAGATAGGTATGATCCCTCTACATGCCATTTTGCAATTGGGGCCTCCTCTCATGAGAAAACGTAGGTCAGCCTTCCTCAAAGGGAAGCCTCCACCTCTAGGTGAGTATTCCTCTAAGGGAAGTCAACACTCTATATGGAACAAATGGTGAATCTTCCTCCAAGGGAAGTCAAAACCTCTCATTGTCAAGTTCACTCTGTGCTTAGTGAAGTTCCCTTTATTGAATAACATTTATTACATTTTTCATATAACATAGGCTTAAGATATTTACTCCTCATATGCTTATAGTATATTCAAGCACCTATCTAGTTTTAGAGTACTCTTGGGCACACCTTTCAAGGCCCCTCTATTTACTAGATCATCATACATGCGTGTGTGTAATTATATGTGAGCACACCTTTCACATAACACATAAATGTCACACATGTTCATGTATCAACGCATAAGTCTATAGGTATAGCTATATGAGCAATCCTATCATATAAACACACTAAGACACTATGAACATTCATACTTCATCATATCATATAAGTCATATTCATAATATGCCCATACATTCATTTTCATGTATATAAAAACCAAACCTAGGAACTACCCTATCAAGGTACACACGTGCAATGCATAGACAAGGTCCCATACCCTTGCCACACTAGTACACCTATCAAGTCATCCTAGTTAATGAAACACATATCATACTTTCATAGACATAAGCTGAACATGCATAGTAGCAGACACTAGTGAATATGAGAACTACCTTTCATTTAGACACCATGGCCTATACTACTTGTAAACATGCATGAAGTGTGAGTGTGTATGTCCATTAGTCGACATGATCACATAACGGTTATCAACAACACATAAGGCAGCCACCCTCTTAGACCATATTACACTTTCAAGCATAGACAAGACAACACAATTTAGCATAGGAGGCAAGGTAAATTCATATTATACTTTTAAGACTCCTAACATTGGCTTTTCACACATTTACATAGGGGTACATGGGTAGGGATCATTAATAATTAACACTTCATTAATGGAAGTAACTACACATGATCTTACATAACCATTTACATGCTCATAACAATAGTAACATAACCTAGATTCACAACTAAAGTAGAAGACTAGACAAAAGTTACACATGAGGTGATCATCATAACCACTTATTCATATATTCATCAATTTGCCTTCAAGACCATGGACAACACATATATAATGACAATAATGTAAACACCGCCACCATAAGTGGACAATACCACACAATGCCATACAAGGCTTCATCAACTACAATAATATAGAGAAGTAGAGAAATAGAACAATAGAGCAATTCTTACAAATCCTTTAGCCTTTGGTCATCATTGACCATTTCTACTCATTCATCAATAAATCAAGTATAGGTCAGTAGCTAAAGTACCATAATCATATATGAAGTCATGTATAAGCTACTACAAAATCATACTATAACATAATACAAGGCATCACACATATACTAGAAAGTGGAGAGTCATAGATCACTTACTACTATGCTTTACTTTGATTACCAAGGTTGACATTCATAATATACCAATAATACCAACCTAGGGAAGTAGATAAATCCATAATAATCAAAACTACATGATGCTTCATCTACGCTAAATTGAGATCACATTATGTTCATTGCATTATCAACCTTTAGGCTAAAACATGTAGATTAATCCTTATCAAGGTTCTTTTGATTTTATCATCAAGGGTTTATACCCAAAAATAAATTTATAACATCAACCTAAAATATTAGCTATAATCATCTTTACCTAATCGAATTCCACATTCAATCATTAAAAAGGCAATGCTACAGTGAACTCCTAGAAATCTAAACTAGGCATGTTAAAATATTCATACATTGATCCACATGGATCCTTTATCATCAATTCATCATCAATTCACGTAAAAAACAGTAGATATAACCAATTTAACGTAATAGAATCACAAATCTACCAATAAAAAGCCATGATCACAATGCCCATGCAAGGGCTAAATATATTTTGGGAAGGGACATGGGTTCATCATGCAATTGAATTGAAAATTACGTTAAAACCAATACATTATCATCAATTCATCATGATTAATCCATTAAAAACTTTTTTAGAAAGAACACATGGATAGATTGAAGAAGAAGAAGTTTGATCATGAATCTTTTTTTAAACTTTGAGATTAACTCTCTAGATGGAAGGATAACTAGAGATGAAGGATCACAATACATTTGTCTAGTTGAAAACCTCTAAAACTTTATGAATAAACCATGGAAATTCAAGCTCCAAGCTATTCTTGAGCTTCACCTTCAATGGAGGTTTCTAGGGAGAAATGATTTTGGAGGGAAAGTTTATTTGGTGTGAATTGGATTGGGAATGGGTTGATCACATTTTTAATCACTTATATACACCAAAAAATAGCTATAAATCAACTAGGGTCAGGTTAGGACGTGGGGTGAATTTCCCATTCACCCCTTCAATTAGGAAGTGGCATGACACCAGTTGCAGGCCACCAGCGACGGCCAGTAGGTCCATCGACAGGCCGTCTGTGGCTTCAGTCGATTGGACCTTATGTTGTTCTTTGGTCGATACTTGACCAGTCTAAGTGTCCATCTATGACACCTCACGAACGGTCAATTTGTCAAAAACCAGGGCGTCGTTTGGTTCAGTCGATTGACAGTGCCAAGGCAGTGTCTCGAGAACCCTTGGGTCCTTCTTGTGGGTCCTTTTGTGGCGCCCTTGGGAAGTCGTACACGGGCGTTTCCAACATAAATATGCACATTCACAATTCAAGGACCTTACACATCAGTTTCACCCAAAACAATTACATGTAACAGGTCCAAACATGATAGGCCCCATCAAGACACACATGAACGTGTCAAGGGCTAACTTTCGAACGTTTTAGACGTTCTTGGACGTTTGACCTCCAAACTTCATGAAACTCCATATACTATCTAGAAACATCATTTTAACTTATTTTAAGATTTCATAAGCTCATGACATACAATTATACGCAAGTATAGACACATGAGGCACATAGGCGACTAGTCATTAAACGTCTTGGTCGTCCCTTGATGTTTGACTTACAAATCACCTAAAACTTTACACACTGGATCAATACCATATTATAAACCATTTTAGGACCTTATACCATTATGAAAAACATGTTAGGCTCTAGACACCCTAAACTATTTTGGGGGTCTTACAAAGTAGAGGGGCATAGTTACCAATCAAGACTTTACATCGTCATCCTATCACATATTCGATAACATTCAAGTATCATGTAGGAATAAATAACTCTACCTAACAAGATACACTAGCAACACATGTGGATACATCACCATAGTCTATTATGATCACATTAAATCAATTAGAAGAAATCACACGTTAACCTCACATATACACATATACCACATAATCAGTCTTCACCTTGATCATCTATGTAAGCTATAACATAATAACATCACAATTCAAATAATAATGCCGACAAGGCAAAGTTCATGATAAATATAACAAATAAGCACCGCCACCATAAGTGGACCGCACCAATAAACACAATTCAATACCTAACTAAACAATATAGAGAGATTAGGTCATCTTACCACCATTCCATCATGAACACCACCATTCCTTATCCTTCTCAATAAATTCACTTCACAAAGTCTCTTACCAATAGCCATATTCACCATTCTAAACCAACAATCGAACCATACCAATGATCCAACAATATGCAATATGAATATCATCAAATTAAGGCGGCCTATATTCAAATCTATAATGATCTATACATATTTCAATAGCCCAATAAAATCTACGCAAGAACTCAATACAATTATGCCATGATCAAATCACCCATATTTGAGCCAAAACTAGGATTTCTTGTATTACATGGGTTACTAGAGATATTGATCTAAAACATTCAATTAACATCAATTTTATCCTAAATCATTGTTTCAAATCATTTTATGCAAGAAACCATGGCTAGAAATCAAAATAGAAAAATACATGTTTTTGAACATCTTTGAAAACCATTGGGATTGATTCATTGAAAGGAATATGATTCAAGCATTAAGCACCACACCTTAATTGAAGAAAAACTCATTGTAAGACCCCTAAAATGAGTTAAGGTGTCTAGAGACTTAAATGTTTGTTATAAGGGTCTAAGGTGCTAAAATGATTTATAATGTGGTATTGAGGCAGTGGCTAAAGATTAAGGTGATTTGGAAGTCATATGTCAAGGGACGACCAAGACGTTCGACGACTAGTCACCAAGAGGCCATAGAGGTTTTTATGTTCTTATATGTGTGTCACTGGATTATGAATCCCTTATATGAGTAATAATGATGTTTATAGGCTGTATGTTGAGTTTCATGGAGTTTGGAAGTCAAACGTCCAAGAACGTCCAAGACATTCGAAAGTTAGCCCTTGAGATGTGCATGTATGTCTTGAGTGTGCCTTGCATGTTTGGATGTGTTTTACATGTTCGTTTTGGGTTAAACTAATGTGGAAGGTCTTTGAATTGTTAAGGTGCATATTTACATTGGAAACATCTGGGTACGACTCCCCAAGAGACCCGCATGAAGCCCTCAAGGAGGACCCAAGGGCTGTCGAGACACTACCTTGGCAGTGTCAATCGACGGAGCCAAAGGACGCCTCGTCAGTCCACCAACCGTCCGTAGATGGTGATGTGTCAATGTACACTTATCCTGGTGAAGGCTTAAGGTTGTTGTCAACCCTTAGACCTAAACGACGGCCTGCATATGGTCTTATAATGGTTTATGTGAAGTAAAGTTAGTATATGTGTAAAGTGAATAGAGTTCACTATAATATCCTTATGGTCTTGATTTGAATGTGTCTTGTAGTGTGCTATACTTCTATGATGGTATGTGTTATGTTGTGCAGAATGTATGTATGATTTTCGTTGTGGCCTTAAGGTGATACATTGCACAAAGTATCACTATAGGGTTACTTGGAAAGTTAAGGAATTTAGAAGAAAGGAGTTCACCAGAAAGAAAAAAGAAGCTCACTTAATGTGAAAATGTTTACTGTAAAATGGTCCTAAATTCCCTTAAATGCCTTGTATGATTTTGTATTATGTTTGACCATGAAATATGCCTCTATGAAGTATGGAAATGATAAAATTCTTATTGTATAAACGTTTTATGAAGATTTTATCAAATGAAGTATGGTTTCATGTAAAATGTCCCTTTTAAATGCATGTTTTTGCATGGTTGTCATATTTAGTGCATTCTTGTATTAACTCAATTCTTCTCTACTTTTTACACGAAGTGTAGTTTGTGGATGCTTAAAAGGATGTCTCTATGTTGAGGAGCTGGTTATTTGTTTCCCAAGCTCAAGGAAAGGAATCCTTAAGTCCAAGGATGTCCTAATGTCTAGCTTAGTGTAAAGTCAATTTGATATTGTACTTATGTATTATGTTATAAGGGTCGTGTCCCTATCGTACTCTAATGATGTTTAGTCTAGGATGGCAAAAATATACTAGAATCAAAATATGTACCTATGATATTTATATATATAAAGTGGAGTTTCTAGCATATGATGTGCTATGAAAATTTTTAAATTTTCCGCTAAATTTACTATGACAATGCGATGAATGATGATTATGGGCTTGTATAAGACCTCCGAGAGGTCAACTACGCCAGGTTACTTCTAGGGGGTGCTCCCCGGATGTGACACTCGTGAAATTTGGAGAAGAAATCAATTGAAAATTCACCTTCTAACTTGAGCTTGAGTTTGGCCTCCAATGGAGGTTTTAGAGAATTCTGAAGAGTAGAGTGTTTTGGATTTTTGATTTATTATTTGGGTATTGGGATTTTTCCTTTGGAATGGGGTTAAATATGACTAAAAATCCGTTTCTAACTGACTCCCAAAGTACCCAAAATACCCCCACATTAATTGGACATTTTTAGACAAATCAATCTTAGCTTAATGTTTTTGAATTATCGTGGGGAAACAAGTACGCAACGCGGAGGTTTTCCCACATGATTTTTAAAAATAAATTCCTAGATAGTGTATTCTGCTTTTAGGTCCGTGACACGGACCAAAATTTGGTCCTCACTGAACCAAGTCTGCGACTCAGACTGGTTCCACCCGTGTACATTTTTGTTGCTGCCTTGGGCAGCTTGTTGGCCCAAAGTTCGGTCCTCCTCAAGGACCCTTAGGTCAGTTCTTGGGGTGTCGTACCTGGACGTTTCAACGCTAAACACGATCTCCTACATGTTAGGAACCTATTTGATAAATTTTAACTCCAATTAACACGTAAAACAGGCTAAGGCACACTAGAACACACAAGCACGTCTAAAACAAACTTTTGAACGTCTTGGACGTTCTTGGACGTTTCACTTCCAAACTCAACACACTGACTTCTAACACTGTAAAACATCATTTTAAGACATTGTAAACCCATTACACACATTTAGGCTTTACTTTCACCTAGTTCATTTTAGGGGTGTTACATTATCCCCCACTTGGACAACATTTGTCCTCGAATGATACTTGCTACACTTTAAACACTTTCAAGAGTAAAGACACAAGACTAGCAGCTCATAACCATAACATTCCATATACAATAGAAATAAATAGGAGTAACATCAATTCAACATAATCAAGATACTCAAAACACAACGGGAAAGTAGGCACAACATCTACAACTTATCATGTAATAAGACTCTACTTTTTCATATCATATAAGAGGAACTTCCTTCTCCACATATTATCATGCTCATATACATACTTTCTAACCACATTATACCATTTATCATGAAAGCACAATTTAAAACTTACAGTAAAGCATGTTCAGTAATATACTAATGCAAGTTTTAAGGATTTTATGATAAAGGCATGACAATATGAGACACAAAATCATATAAACTCATTTTACAACATAAACATAACCTCATGAAAAGATATGCACAATGCAAGGAGTTCAATGAGATTCATTTTCACATAAACTTCTAAAAAAATGCACCATGCTACTATATTAATCTAACTCACAAGCTTGAATAGAAGAGAAGAGAAGAGACAACAATCTACAACCCAATTACTCATCATACTCCCCCACATAGAGTGAACCCATCACAACTTAAGAGAGAAAACTATAACTTACCAGCATCTTCATCCGCATTAGCCTTAGCTTGGAGAATAGAGAAGTGATTCCCCTTTGGTGAACCACCATACGGAACATTAAGAGGAACTTTCTTGGACTCTCTCTATCTAGCCGCAATAATAGTACAATCCCTCACCTCATTACCATCCTTACCACAACCATAGCAACCACCAGTACTTGCTAGACAATTCCCAAAATGCTTCTTCCAACAAGTAGAACAAGGAGTCTTAACAATTTTGGAACCACTACCACTCTCAAGCTTGACCTTCGGAGCACTAGACCCATATTGAATTAGAGCCCTTTTCTTAAACCTATGTTTGTTTTGCTTATCGGATCTACCCCTCTTCAAATTTCTTGAAATACTACTATGTTTGGACTCTTCACTTGAATATTTTAACACCATAAGCCTAGACAAGTTCATGTCATTAAGAACCATGGTCATACGACACTCTTATTTCACCAGGTCAGCAACACCGGTCACAAACCTACTCATCTCATCCCTAGGGTTACACACCAAGGATGGAGCATATCTAGACAATAAGGTAAAATTCCATGAACACCCTTCAACACTCATTTTAACTTGCCTTAGGTTTATGAACTCCTCAACCTTCACCTTCCTTCTCTCACGGGAAAAGTACATTTCTAAGAAGACCTCCTAAAACTCTTCCCACTCTATGCAACATGACTCAATCGGCCTATTATCTTTCTATTGAGTGCACCGTACTTGAGAATATTTCTTCAATTGGTATAAAGCCAACTCCTCTTTTTCCCTAGAAGTCACCCCATGGCACTCAACACCTTGTACAAACCATCTAGAAACTCATGGGGATCTTCTCCGACCTTAGAACAAAGAAAGATAGGATGATTCTTCCTCAGAAAATCCCTCAATCTAGAGGTCATAGTACTCTCAAGAGCATTCACCCTAAGATCTACATCTTTATTCACTTGAGCCGTCATGGCTCAGGCTAGGGTAAGGAGACCCTCTCTAATCTCCCCATTAGTCATGTAAGACCTCGAAAATGACTTAGGTTAACTAGAGCCTAACATGTTGATCTTTATGGTATAAGGTCCTTAATAAGTTTATTATGTGGTTTAGAGGTAGTAGAAAAAGTATTAGAGGTGTTGGAAGTCAAACGTCAAGGGATGACTAAGACAATCGACGACTAAGTCACCTAAATGTCTCTTATGTGGTTCTATGTGTTTATGTGTGCTTCATGATGTTTTAAGGTTATTAATTGAGTAATTATAGCATGTATAGGAAGTGTGTCAAGTTTCGAGAAGTTTAGAGGTCAAACGTCCAAGAACATCCAAGGCGTTCGAAAGATATGCCTTGAATCGACCTTGTGAGTCTATGCATGTTTTGTCGAGTTTTATGTATTCTGTTTGTATGAATTTTATGTGAGAGGTGGCAAAATCATAGACGATCATATTTGGGTTAGAAACGTCTGGGAAAATTATCCCTAAGGACCATCTAAGGGTCCTTGAGGAAGGACCCAAAAATCCGTGCGCAGGCTGTCCCAGGCAGACCTTGGCGACGGAGCAGTCAACGGCCCGTTGGCCTGATGACGCCCCGTCAAAGGGTTCCATCGTGAGGGACTTACCCTTAAGGTAAGTTTGCTACCTTGTCAGGCCACTGTTGCCAACGACGGAGTCCGGTGATGCCCCGTCGAGGCCGTGACGCCCCATCGAGGCAGTCGTCGAGTGAGACCTGTGTTCCTGCCCAGGCTGCTGTCCATTTAAGGGTGAATTGGTAAATTCACACCACTTCTAAATTAAGTCATGGAAGGTTTATAAAGGGTATTTTGGGTATTTTAAATAAGTATATAAGTGTGTAACACTTAGATAAATTCATTCTCCAAAAATCAAAACCCAAAGTCCCTTAGAAATCCCAAAGAATCCATTGAAGTCCAAATTGAAGGAACAGCTTGGTGTGGCGTTTTGAGTGGAAATTCTTCTTCAAATTGAAGAATTATCATCCTTGAGGTATGGATTTTGATCCTTGAAACACGTTTCATCAAGGAGCCCAACTTTCAAAGATGTTTTCAAAGTTTTCAAAGAGGAATTTTCCAATTTCATGATTCTACCATGGGTTCTTGCATTAAAGGTTTTCAAACGTCTATTATGGATTATATTGATGTTATATTGATGATTTCAACCTAAATTACTTATGAACCCATGAAATTGATGAACCTATGATTTTGACTAAATTATGGGTTACTTGATATTGACTTAATGTTGATGAATTCATGTGTAGTTTATTATGGGCTTTCTATTGATGTAAGGATTGTATTCAATTGTTGTTGAATTGATCTTAGATTGTTGAATCTATATTGAATTGGTTTGGATTCCATTGATTTCTATAATTGTGTATTCAATTGATGTTCATGTCCATAGGTAAGGGCCTTATGATGTTGAATTTGGTGATTTGATATTGGCTTGAAGAGTTGAGGATGAAGAGGTAGTACGCTGCCCTAATTCCTTTATTTTAATGTTAATTTTACTTCAATTATGTTATGATTGGTTTGGTCCACTTGTGATGGCGGTGCTATGTGAATTGATGTGGCCTTGTCAGCGTTACTTTCTAGTACATTGATGATCATGGCCTTGTCGGCATTACTTGAACTTATATGGATATTTGTGTAGTTGATTTTATGATGTATAATCATATTTACTTATATGTGGAAGTATGTGCTAGACTATTGATACTATCTAGTTAATCATGTTGTGCTTTGAGTATGTGTTATGGTGTAGTATTAGAGTTGATACATGGTTATTCCTAATTTGGCTATAGGAATCTAAAATGGTTAAGTTGATAATGTTAAGGTAATGCATAGGTTACTTAATAAGTCTAGGGTCATTTCTTCGAGTGTAAAAGAAGATAGGCTATACGTGTTAAATGAAAGTATGTTGTGTCTTGCTTAGGTAGACTGGTGTCCCTTACTTGATGCTTATGTGAATATGTGATGTCTTGACTTAGGAACCTAAAGGGTCTTAGTCTTGAATAAATGAATATAGGTGAGACCTTGAATGATGATAAAAGGGTCATTTATGTGGAACCTTGAACCAAGTGGTGAGGTTATGAATTTTGAAGTAGTAAGCCGTAATGGTATCCTTCATGTAATGAGTGATGGACTTAAGGTTGATTGGCTGGAACGCCATCATATTATACCTTAGGAAAATTGCGATGAGCTTCTTGTCGCCATAGTGAGACAGCCCTAATGGACCTTGCGATGGTAGGGTAAATGTAATTGGATCATGAACATGTTAGGGGACCCATTTGTATGAACCTTGATATGAATTGTCCTATGAGAACTAAGGCTAGCACCAAGTGAATGTGGTAATGGAAAGTAGTTCTAGTTAAGTATGAGACTAGAATACAAAGTATGCCCTTCATATTCCTTAACCATGTGCCTACGTGGGATCTTTATGTTCTACCATTGGCAAGTAGAACACCTCATCAAAGTAGGATAGAACTTTGGATTCCATGCTTTGCTACCATGGTCTTTGTCGGTTATTGCCTATTCTCATCATATGGAATACCTATTAACATTTGATAAGTTTATGAGTTTTAGGTGGTGGTATGGGACGCTACTTAGACATTGCAAAATAGACTTTGAAGGTGTTATGTGGAGTTCCAAGGTTTTGTCTAAGACCATTACTTGAATGTCCTTTATGTGATGTCTGTCTTCTAAATGAACTAATAAACTAATGAATTATGTTAGAAAGTATGTAAATGAATAAGTACCTAATCTAAAGTGACTTAAGGACTCCTTAGTTAAGGTGTGAAGAGGACATATGGGATGATCTCTTCATGACTTATCTTTGGAAGTCTTGAGTATGACTCTAGGTAGGGAAAAGGTTTGGTGTTGTTGACATGATCTATACCTTAGGTAATCTTAAGGACTATTTAGGTAATCTTGAAGAGGTCAATCATGGACGTTATCTTCTTGATTTATTTAAGTAGGTAGGAGAATGTCCTATCATTTATGTGTCGGTGATTTAGTGAGAATGATTCTATCCTAGGGAGTCTATTAGATATATTGAGTGTGTGTGTAAGGGATTGTATGGGATGTTGCTTCACAACCCACTCAAGTGAGACTTAGAGTCACCTTTGGTAGAGGAATCTTACCTTGATGTTTTGGATGCTTTGTAAGTGTGTATGTGACAAATTATAAGTAATTTTAAGAGTCGTTTAGGCACATCTAGAGAGGGTGTATGGGCGGTCTCTCCTTGTGTGACTTAAGTGAATCTTAGGATTACTTTAAGTGAGGGAACTACATGCTAGAATATGTTAAAAAGGGAAGGCTAGGACTTCATTGTAACAGTGAATGGACTTTCACTGTACAGTGAAGTGAACTCACTGTAAAGTGAGCTTTCAATTTATGATTTCGGTTTTAATGTTTTCTTATATGTTTCTATGTTGATAATTGATGTTGTTATGATTAAAAGATGATTTATAAAATGAAAAGATGCATATTTCTAATAAAGTTCGTTTTTATGATTTTTATGCATAATGCCATACTTAGTACATGTGGTTGTACTAATTCCATGCTTTATTTTTTATCTATAGTTCTTGGTAGGTGAAGAGCTTTTGAGATAAGACTTGGACTTAGAAGATCGTTCAAGAGAAGTTGAAGTATGTCCTCATTTGACTCGAGGGCATATATGTCATTTTATGTTTCTTTTATGAAGTTTTGTAATAGACTATTAGTAGTATGTTTTGAATTCGTATGGGTCGTGTCCCAAGTATTGTCGTGTCTTAAGATGATGATCGAGACTTAGTGTTTTTCCTATTTTCTACTTATATGAAAGAGTTTAAAGACTTCTAAAATGTTTTATGAAAAGTTTTAATTCCGCACTACTTTTCATTATGTATATGCGATAAATGATATGAGAGATTTGTCTTAGACCTCCGAGAGGTTGATGATGCCGGTTACAATTCAAGATTGTACTCTAACTTTTAGGGTATGGTTTCGGGTTGTGACAAGCTTGGTATCAGAGCCAGGTTAGTGAAAGTAGTCTTAGGTATCAAAAAGTCTGAAAAAGTCACGTCTATTAGAGTCTTGACCATCGGTGTGAGTCGCGACACATCTATGGGCGAGAGGCTATAGGACGATAGTGTTTCCCTTTATTTCTACTCCTATGTTCGTGCGGTCGAGTTATGTTATGAGTATCCTTCTAAATGTGTTTCCTCGTATTTCTAGGAGAAGAATACTAGATGGTTGGCCGCTAGAAGGATGGAAGTGGGAAGGGTTAATGAGGAAGTTTTTCCTCAAGTTGAGCAAGTTTAGCAAGTTCCTCAAGGTGCTCAAGGTGAGCAAGGTGTCCAAGGTACTCATGGTTCTCAAGTTCCTCCTCAAGGTGATCATGCTCCTAATGTGGGAGGAGGTGATGAAGTGCCGGGGTTGTCTAATAGGATGATTGGAGAGGGTTTGGTTGCTTTAGCCCAAGCCGTAACGGCTCAAGCTAACTTGAACATGGTGCCTAGGGTTAATACTATGGAGAGCACTATGTCATATAGGTTGAGAGACTTTGTGAGGTTGAATCCTCCAATCTTTCTTGGATCTAAGGTGAATGAGGATCCCCAAGAATTTCTTGACGGTGTGTACAAAGTTTTGAGTGCTATGGGGGTTACATCTAGGGAGAAGGCGGAGTTGGCTTCTTATCAATTGAGAGATGTGTCTCAAATTTGGTGCACTCAATGGAAGGACAATAGATCGGTGGAGTCGGGTCCTATTGAGTGGGAAGAATTCAAGGAAGCTTTTCTTGGCAAGTACTTTCCCCGTGAGAGGAGGGAAGAGAAAGTAGAAGAATTTATCAATCTCAAGCAAGGCAATATGAGTGTTGAGGAATACTCTTTGAAATTCTCAACTTTGTCTAAGTATGCACCCTTCCTAGTGACAAATTCAAGGGACGAAATGAGTCGCTTTGTGACTGGTGTAGCCGATTTAGTGAAGGAGGAATGCCGTACGGCTATGTTTCATGATAATATGACTTTGGCTAGACTCATGGTGTATGCACAATCAATTTAAGAGTCTAAAGTTTGGAGGATTTCAAGGAAATTAAAACGGAGTGTTGCTAGTGATCAAGTGCAACCTAGGTTCAAAAAGTGGATTCAAACTCAAGATGGACCTAGTGTTCCTAAAAAAAAGTTTGAGAAAAGAGGTTATTCTAGCAATGACAAACCTTTATGTGCTACTTGTGGTGATAGACATTATGGTGAGTGTTTATTGGGTACCGGTAGTTGCTTTGGATGTGGAAAAGATGGGCACAAAGTGAGAGATTGTCCAAACATTGCTTCTAGGAAGGAGGGTAAGAAGGTTGAGCCTAGTGTTCCAAAGGAAGATGCTCCAACTAAGAGGCGTTTCTATGCACTCCGGACTAGGATTGAGAAGCCGGGTGATGGTGATGATGATGTTGGTAAGTTCTTGTTTCTCTTTTGATGGTATGAGTTCCTTATAAGTGGGGGAGTATGGTTAGAATTATGCTAGAAGTATTGCATGTGCATGATGTTTAGGAGTTTGGTTGAAATTGAATTTCATTAACATCTTGCATTGTGTGTTTTTTGAAACTTTGAGCATGTTGTAAGATGTGTTTATATGATGTTATCTTGCATATTAGCATGTCTATATAAAGAATTGCTTAAAAATTGCCTTTTTTGGGAAAATTTGCAAAAGAATCACTTTAGCTTGTTAAACTTCTCACTGTAAAATTTTGGTGAAAATGACTATTTGATTCGTTGGTATAAAATTATTGTAATGTGGTTAAAACTGATGTGTATGAGTATAATATTGAATATGAAATGAGTTTTTTCTATTTGGATTGAAGCATGTGAGTTTCATAGCATAATGAGTTATAGAATTGTATTCTAATTTCTTGTTGTGTTGTGAATTTCTTGATTATGTGGAGTTGATGTTTACTTCTTGGTTATGTGTTGTATGGTCTGATTATGTGTTGCTAGTTGAGTCTCTAATCTTGGAAGGGTTCGGAGAGTGGAAAGTGTCATTCGAGGACGAATGTTGTCCAAGTGGGGGAGAATGTAAGACCTCGAAAATTACTTAGGTTAACTAGATCCTAACATGTTAGTCTTGATGGTATAAGGTCCTTAATAAGTTTATTATGTGGTTTAGAGGCAGTAGCAAAAGTGTTAGAGGTGTTGGAAGTCAAACGTCAAGGGATGACTAAGATGTTCGACGACTAAGTCACCTAAATGTCTCTTTTGTGGTTCTATGTGTTTATGTGTGCTTCATGATATTTTAAGGTTCTTAATTGATTAAGTATAGCATGTATAGGAAGTGTGTCAAGTTTCGAGAAGTTTGGAGGTCAAACGTCCAAGAAAGTCCAAGGCGTTCGAAAGATATGCCTTGAATCGACCTTGTGTGTCTATGCATGTTTTGTCGAGTTTTATGTGTTCGTTTTGTATGAATTTTATGTGAGAGGTGATAAACTCATATACGATTATATTTGGGTTAGAAACTTCCGGGAAAATTATCCCCAAGGACCATTTAAGGGTCCTTGAGGAAGTACCCAAAAATCAGTGTGCAGGCTGTCCCAGGCAGACCTTGGCGACAGAGCAGTCAACGGCCCGAGGGCCTTATGATGCCCCGTCAAATGGTCCCGTTGTGAGGGACTTAGCCTTGAGGGAAGTTTTCTACCTTGGTAGGCCACTGTTGCCAACGACGGAGGCCTGTGAGGCCCCGTCATGGCCGTGACGCCCCATCCAGGCAGTCGTCGAGTAAGACCTGTGTTCCTGCACAGGCTGCTGCCACTTAAGGGTTAATTGGTAAATTCACCCCACTTATAAATTAAGTCATGGACGGTTTATTAAGGTTCTTTTGGGTATTTTAAATAAGTATATAAGTGTTTAACACTTAGAGAAATTCATTCTCCAAAAATCAAAATCCCAAAGTCCCTTAGAAATCCCAAAGACTCCAATGAAGTCCAAATTGAAGGAACAGCTTGGTGTGGAGTTTTGAGTGGAAATTCTTCATCAAAGTGAAGAATTATCATCCTTGAGGTATGGCTTTTGATCCTTGAAACTCGTTTCATCAAAGAGCCCAACTTTCAAAGATGTTTTCAAAGTTTTCAAAGAGGAATTTCCCAATATCATGATTCTACCATGGGTTCTTGCATTAAAGGTTTTCAAACGTCTATTATGGATTAGATTGATGTTATATTGATGATTTCAACCTAAATTACTTATGAACCCATGAAATTGATGAACCTAAGATTTTGACTAAATTATGGGTTACTTGATATTGACTTCATGTTGATGAATTCATGTGTAGTTTCTTATGGGCTTTCTATTGATGTAAGAATTGTATTCAATTGTTGTAGAATTGATCTTAGATTTTTGAATCTATATTGAATTGGTTTGGATTCCATTGATATCTATAATTGTGTATTGAATTGATATTCATGGCCATGGGTAAGGGTCTTATGATGTCGAATTTGGTGATTTGATATTGGCTTGAAGAGTTGAGGATGAAGAGGTAGTATGCTGCCCTAATTCCTTTATTTTAATGTTAATTTTACTTCAATTATGTTATGATTGGTTTGGTCCAATTGTTTTGGCGGTTTTATGTGAATTCATGTGGCCTTGTCGGCGTTACTTTCTAGTACATTGATGATCATGGCCTTGTCGACATTACTTGAACTTATATGGATATTTGTGTATTTGATTTGATGATGTATAATCATATCTACTTATATGTGGCAGTATGTGCTAGACTACTGATACTATCTAGTTAATCATGTTGTGCTTTGACTATGTGTTATGGTGTAGTCTTAGAGTTGATACATGGTTATTCCTAATTTGGCTATATGAGTCTAAAATGGTTATGTTGATAATGTTAAGGTAATGGATAGGTTGACTTAATAAGGCTAAGGGTCATTTCTTAGAGTCTAAAAGAAGATAGGTTATATATGTTAAATGAAAGTATGTTGTGTCTTGCTTAGGTAGACTTGTGTCCCTTACTTGATGCTTATGTGAATATGTGATGTCTTGACTTAGGAACCTAAAGGGTCTTAGTCTTGAATAAATTAATATATGTGAGACCTTGAATGATGATTAAAGGGTCATTTATGTGGAACCTTGAACCAAGTGGTGAGGTTATGAATTGTGAAGTAGTAAGCCGTAATGGTATCCTTCATGTAATGAGTGATGGACTTAAGGTTGATTGGCTGGAACGCCATCATATTATACCTTAGGAAAATCGCGATGAGCTTCTTGTCGCCATAGTGAGATAGCCCTAATGGACCTTGCTATGGTAGGGTAAATGCAATTGGGTCATGAACATGTTATGGGACCCATTTGTATGAACCTTGATGTGAATTGTCCTATGATAACTAAGGCTAGCACTAACTGAATGTGGTAAGGGAAAGTAGTTCTAGTTAAGTATGAGACTAGAATACAAAGTATGCCTTTCATATTCCTTAACCATGTGTCTACGTGGGATCTTTATGTTCTACCATTGGCAAGTAGAATACCTCATCGAAGTAGGATAGAACTTCGGATTCTATGCTTTGATACCATGGTCTATGTCGGTTATTGGCTATTCTCATCATATGTAATACCTATTAACATTTGATAACTTTATGAGGTTTAGGTGGTGGTATGGGACGCTACTTAGACATTGCACAATAGACTTTGAAGGTGTTATGTGGAGTTCCTAGGTCTTGTCTAAGACCATTACTTGAATGTCCTTTATGTGATGTATGTCTTCTAAATGAACTAATAAACTAATGAATTATGTTAGAAAGTATGTAAATGAATAGGTACCTATCTAAAGTAACCTAAGGACTCCTTAGTTAAGGTGTGAAGAGCACATATGGGATGATCTCTTCATGACTTATCTTTGGAAGTCTTGAGTATGACTCTAGGTAGGGAAAAGGTTTGGTGTTGTTGACATGATCTAAACCTTAGGTAATCTTAAGGACTATTTAGGTAATCTTGAAGAGGTCAATCATGGACGGTATCTTCTTGATTTATTTAAGTAGGTCTTTTGGATAACCTTTGGAAGGAGAATGTCCTATCATTTATGTGTCGGTGATTTAGTGAGAATGATTCTATCCTAGGGAGTCTATTGGATCTCTTGAGTGTGTGTGTAAGGGATTGTATGGGAGGTTGCTTCACAACCCACTCAATTAAGACTTAGAGTCACCTTTGGTAGAGGAATCTTACCTTGATGTTTTGGATGCTTTGTAAGTGTGTATGTGACTAATTATAAGTAATCTTAAGGATCGTTTAGGCACATCTAGAGAGGGTGTATGGGCGGTCTCTCCTTGTGTGACTTAAGTGGATCTTAGGATTACTTTAAGTGAGGGAACTACATGCTAGAAGATGTTAAAAAGGGAAGGCTAGAACTTCACTGTAACAGTGAATGGACTTTCACTGTACAGTGAAGTGAACTCACTGTAAAGTGAGCTTTAAATTTATGATTTCGGTTTTAATATTTTCTTATATGTTTCTATGTTGATAATTGATGTTTTTATGATTAAAATATGATTTATAAAATGAAAAGATGCATATTTCTAATAAAGTCTGTTTTCATGATTTTTATGCATAATGCCATACTTAGTACATGTGGTTGTACTAATTCCATGCTTTATTTTCTATCTATAGTTCTTGGTAGGTGAAGAGCTTTTGAGATAAGACTTGGACTTAGAATATCGTTCAAGAGAAGTTGAAGTATGTCCTCATTTGACTCGAGGGCATATATGTCATTTTATGTTTCTTTTATGACGTTTTGTAATAGACTATTAGTAGTATGTTTTGAATTCGTATGGGCCGTGTCCCAAGTATTGTCGTGTCTTAAGATGATGATCGAGACTTAGTGTTTTTCCTATTTTCTACTTATATGAAAGAGTTTAAAGAGTTCTTTATTGTTTTATGAAAAGTTTTAATTCCGCACTACTTTTCATTATGTATATACGATGAATGATATGAGAGGCTTGTCTTAGAATGAAAAGTTTTAATTCCTCACTACTTTTCATTATGTATATACGATGAATGATATGAGAGGCTTGTCTTAGACCTCCGAGAGGTCGACGAAGCCGGTTACAATCCAAGATTGTACTCTAACTTCTAGGGTATGGTTTCGGGTTGTGACAAGGTCATGTCCTAGAGAACCACCGAAACCTCATCTCCTTGACCCACTGTATTGACTTGCTCTCCTTAAGAAATCGCGACTCATACCGATGAACAAGATTCTACAAGTCGTGGGTTAATGACACTTTTGATTCCTAAAGACTACTTCGTAACCATGCTCTAATACCAAGATTGTCACCACCCGAGAGTATACACAAGAATAAATAGTATCCTGAAGTCACGACATGGCATATTCGACCTCTAGGAGGTCTTATACAAGCCCTTAGACATAATTATCACATATATATGAAAAGTAGTACATAATTACAAATTAGTTGAAATCTTTTTATAGAAATTTTAAGAAACATTGAGTCTCTTTGTAGACATCATACACACATGGATATTTAGGGTCACTTCCCATACATCAATAAAAGAAATACTAATGTGTATTACAACATCTTTTGAAAAGGAAAGCTAAACATATCTATGTCCTTAAATCATTTGAATACATACCAAGACTTGTTTAGGAGAAGGCTATTTCGAAGCTTCCAACAGACTCCTCTCAATTTCCACCTACACCTTTAGAGATAAAACAACATATGAAATTAGTACATTGAATGCACTTAGAACGGTGACATGCAATAAAACCAAGCTAAAACATATATTTGTATAAAACATGTTTTTTATGCTCTTTCGAGGAAAACTTCATAAAATAAGTATACGAACCACTTTTCAACACAAACTTCACATATAATACACATTCCAAGTAATCCATAATATAGTATTAACATCACCTTAAAAGACATAAGCATATAACCCTCCTACAAAAAGTTAACCTAAGACTTACTTAAGTAAGACAAGAAGAGACCACCCACACACCCTCTTCAAGCACACCTAAATAATCCTTAAGACTTTCTACAATAAATTATTCGCATTTCATTATCTAGAGTCTCTACCCAAGGTTACTATAAGACCCACTTGAGTAACACATGAAGAGATCGCCCATACACCCTCTGCAAACCTACCAAAGTAATCTTCAAATAAACCCTAGATAGGGATACTTTTATTCAACCTACATAACATAAGTCATAATCATTCATTAAGTAAATGAAGATACAATTAAGAATTTAGAAGACTTCACATACTGGTCTTGGAAAAGACCTAGGTAAACCACATTTAGCATCGACAAAGCCTACTCATGTCATGTCTAGATACCGGCCCATTCTAATACCTAAGCGTCGTAGAACTTCTCCAACACCATAATGCATCCCACATGATGAGAATAGGCATTAACTGACATTGACCATACTAGCTAGGCATGGAATCATGAGTCTACCCTACTCCAATTGAGGGTGTTCTACTTTCCAAAGGTAGAACTAGGACACATCCCATGTAGGAACATGGTTATGTAATATCAAGTGTTTCTTTGTACTTTAGTCTCATCTTAAGTGGAGTCACTCCCCAACCATACTGCTTCGGTGCTTAGCCTTAGTTCTCATAGAGTAAGTTAAATCACAATATGGCATATGAAAAGACAACAATTCTAGTCTAATCAAATCATAATACCTCTACCAAAGATGGGTACTTAAGGTCTGCCACTCAATGGTCTACAAGGATAACTCATTGACTTTCTTAGAAATGGTTTCATACCGTTACGGCGAACCTATCCGTGAGTCCATCATTCACACAATAAGATATCACTACAGCTTCAAACTTCAAGGATATCATAACCTTCAAAATGTTCATATTAACATACTTTCATGTATCAAGTGGAGATACATAGCTATACCAATCAAGACAAAACATCGTCATCCTACCACATATTCGACAACATTCACCTTAGACCCATAGAATACAAGATATAGTAAACCTCATCAAGAAAGTCTTGGGGATTTACTTTCACTTTAGACGCAAAGAAAATGGGAGGGTTCATCCTAGTGAAGTCGCTCAAGCGAGAAGCCGTGGTACTAGCATTGGTTCACACGGGGTCCAACTTTCCGGTTTGCTTGAGCCATCATAGATTGAACTTGAGTAGTTACTACTTGAGCTTCAGTAGTCAAGGCTTGAGCCAAACCTAGGAAAGCCGACATAATCTCTCCATTTGCCATAGCTCGAGGATTGACGGGATCTTGGTAACCAAGAGGGACTTGATCTTGAGGAGGGTCTTGATTTTCTTGTGGAGGAGCTTGCTTTTCTTTGGGAGTATCTCCCGCATTAGCAATCTCTTCTTCAACTCTTCTTGTGGCTTCCCTTCTAGTAGTCATAGCTAATAACCACAAGAAAATGGTTAGATGAAAAGTACACATAGAGTTAAACTCTTGAGGCACGAAATAGGAATACCAAGAAGATGAGAATTTACTAAGCATCACATAGCCTCTTATTCATTACTGTGGCGCTCTTCAAAATTATAAACAAGAATCTGTGAGACATTAATCCTAAGATTACTCATCAACCTCATGCTCTGATACAAAGTTTGTAACGACCGAGAGCACCCCCTATACGTAACCGGCGTCTTCGTCCTCGAAGAGGCCTTAGACTAGCCCTTAGCATACATCATTGCATATCATAGGTAGAGAAAATGCGGAAAATTTAAAATTTTTACATATGAAGTATACTTAGACTTCTTATTTATCTTTATATGAAGTTTACATAGACTTTTTGTTTCTCAACATATTCAAATTCATAAACATAGTCTATTACTGTCTCACACATAACCATTTATTATAGCACTACAAGATTTGGGACATAGCCCTTATACTATTACAATATGTCTCATATAGAACTTACAACAAAGTCTCAAAATCTTAGAAATGAACAATTGTCTTAGACATAGTCAAAAAGTAAATATAGAATAGTGGCATCATCGTTGGACATGAGGGATAACCAACAACTTGGGAAATATCCAATTCTTTCTCGAAAATGGCTTTGAAGCTCTTCAATGGCCCGAACTTACATATTTTTAGAAATAGAAAGAATAGGGGTTAGTACAAATCACATGTACTAAGTATGGAAACATATGCAAGTAAAACCTTTGAAAACATGTACAAATGGATATTTTATTTAAAAGCATGCTAAGTCATTTGAAAGCATTTATGCACACACAATATCATATACAAGTCAATGATCACAACAACATTAAGACATGTTCAAATTCATATACAAGAATAACATCACCATAAATTCATGTCAACATTTCATGTTCTAGAGTTCATATCATCAAAGCATACAAGACCATTACTCAAAATCCCAACCCAATACTACAAGTGCAATGTTCATGTGATCTCCCATAACCCCACATAAATCAACTAAACAAGAAGAGAGACCATAAGTAATACATTTACCTCATATAACATAACATCATGTGTAGTCATCATTATACATAGCAATTTCGACCAATATCATGTTCATCAAATGAGACCAACATCATCTAGTAGCAACATTATATAGAACAAACATTATACATTTCATTCATAACATAAGTACATAAGAACTCCTCCTAGGACTCCCCTCAAGGCTAACTTGTGCAATGCATAGGTAAAGTCCCATACCCTTACCTACACTACGTAGTACCCGTTAAGTCATCCTAATTAGTGACCATCTTTATTAATTTCAATCATTCATTTTACTTTTTGGAACGATTCCATAACCGAATATAGACCACGTGAGCTGAACAGGGAATCAAGTGTCATGAAACCCTATACAGGAAGAAGGTTCTCTACATGCCAAGGTAGAACCATACATGAACATAGCATATAGGTGTATCCACTAGCTAGTCTTCCTATTGGGGTAAATATTTAAGGAACTAGGAAATGTACAATTGAAACACTCGTTATGCTAATTTTTATCATAGTCTCCTCTCATGAGAACTATGATGAAACTACCTTCCATCTTTGGAAGGGACACCTCTCACTTTCTAGTTCGCTCGGTGCTAAGCAAAATTCCCTTTTTGAAGTATTTTTAAGTCTTTCTTAATCATTAATTATTAATATAGGTCATAGGAGACTAACCCCTTGTATAAACATGTAAATACCTCATAAGGTCTAGGATAAGAACATCGTTTCATCACTAAATCATCATCATATGAGAACACATCATATCACAATCACATTAATAAGATGCACAAAAGAATTCCTTTCAAGCCTCCATAACCTCACCTAATCATGATCTCACATTCATCATAATCATAGCCTAATCATACATGAATATATTCATCATTTACCCTCCAATTGAATAACAACATCATGTACATGCCAACACCAACATAATAGATTATTCATGATCGTAGAAGTCTTACCTATGACTTCGAAGAATCTCCTTCATGATCTCACCATAAATTCCACAACATTTATTCAATAATACAATCACCATCATCATATAATAGTAAATTAAGCAATAACACCTCAAATTACAACAACCCTAATCATCTACAAATCTAATTCATAATTAGGTTAGGGATTGGGAAAATGGGCCATTTATAGATCTTTAAGGGAATTAGGTCACAGTATAAAGAACTACAACAATCCAAAAATAAACAATCATAACATATCAATATAAATCAAATCAACATCACATTAAACCCATTTGAAAGATAACCCACGAAATTGAATTAAACCATAGTTTTGAAGAACAGAGAAAATAAAACTTTGAAGAACCTCTTGTGGAGAGGAGACCTAAGAGTGAATAGCTTCCATACATTTTTAATTCTTATAGAATTGTAGAAAAAAAATTTCATCTTGATGCCGTAAAGAAGCTTTACCTTGTTTTCAATTGGGGTCTTTGGGATAGAGAGAGAAACTAGAGAGATGTGAGAGCTAATTGGGTTTGGGGAGTTATGTGATGTTAGGTTAGTTTAATGACTTAGGGGCTTATATAGTCCTTAACTAACTAATTAAAACCGCCCCTAACAATCAATTCATTAACTAACTAATTATCTAATAAGCCCTACCTTAATTAAATTTTTGCAGTGAAACAGTGTCCCAAAATACGGAACCCCGTCCACGGACTTCGACCAGACCATGAACCGTACTGGTTATCATGGTTTTGTTCAAAGACCTATTTTTGGGAGATTTTAATGATAGTTCTAAGTGTCGATCAACAATAACCAAAGATGGAGCATCCTAAAAACGATGGCTCGTCGTTTGCCCTCGTGGTTGCACACCGTAATTTGACAGTTTTTGAGGTTAAATGTTGGGTCCTCCTCAAAGACCCTTTGGGTGGTCCTTGGGGATTCGTACCTGAACGTTTAGACCCTAAACACACTTTAATATATATTCTCAAAATTTCCACCAAATTCAACCTTTTTACAACTCTTAAAACCCCTTCCAACACATGAAGGAACACTTGTTCACTTTCACTAGTCTACGGACGTCGTTGTCGTTTCTCGACGTTTTGATACTTACCCTTCCTAATTAAGTTTATTACCTTTGTTTAATCTTAGAGACATTGTTTTAAGTCATAGTTCATCAAGTGAGGATCTAGACTAAGTTATGGAACTTCCGAAGTGTTATAGGCTGACACGTATTTTCGTGACCTAAGCCTACACCCCGGACGTTATCCCCAATACAAGACTATAAAGATCCTCACACAAGCCTTATAGCATTCATAACATAAGACATTAGAAAATGGTACAGAATTTAAAAAAATTAATACATACAATAGAAGTCTTTATTTAAAAAAAACAATGAATGTCGAACTTGTCTAACATGGTCATCTAATATAAATTGAAACAAAGGTAGGGCGACAACCCTTCAACATAGTCCGAAACGTAAAATGACATAAAAGAAACTACAAATGAAAAACATTCATCCTCAAACAATAAGGACTCACCAATTAGCTTTCAAGAGAATCAATCTAAGCTTTGAACATAATAAGTCACCTTATGATCCTAAACCTACACTTTATAGAAAGATTGAAGAATATGGGGTAGGACAAAAATGTACTTTGTATGACGGCCATGCAAAAATTCTGCTTAAAAGGACAATTTGGTTGAAAACCATGCTATATGCAAAGTTGAGACGTAAACATATTGAACATATAAGTTATTATAACACACTAGAACCATCATCTTAAGTGACCCTAAGTTATACTTGTGCAATGTGCTAATAACATCCAATATTACCATTAATACTAAGTACAACTTTGAGGGAAGCATAGACATACTTACCATTCTTCAATCTTATCTTTAGTCAATATTCATAGATAAAGAACATTCTTATTTAATAAGTAATGATAAAGAAGCAACACATATTCCAATCAAAGTTAAGCATTCATCTTTACATTTAACCTTTAGGTCAACATTCCCATTAGCATTATTATGAGCACATTCATTCCATTAGACATTATGACATTAGAAAAACACACCATATCCCTGTCAAGGCCTACTCGTGAAATGCATGAAAGGCATCCCATACTACCACCCACACTTCATACAACCTCTTGAGTAATTATAGAACATAACTCACGTGATGGGAATAATCCGTGACATACATATACCATGTGATCTTAACATGGAATCCAGTGTGATATCCCACACCAAAAAGAGTTGGTCTACTTGTCTAAGGTAGCACTGGTAACATATTTAACTTTCATGGATCCACTAGCAAATAACCTATGTGGGCACATAGTTATGGGATAAGAAATATGTTCATTGAATCCCGGCATTACATGGGAAGAGCTTCCATCTTAGCATATCCACTCAGTGATGTCACACCCTAAAACGAACTAGGTTGAACTATAGACAAGCATATGTGTGATGAAATTTTGAAGTCTTTAAATGGATTATAATGATTTATTTAGTCAGTGTATAAATTTTGTGATCTTTAGAGGTCAAACGTCCAACAACGTCCATGATGTTCGAAAGATACGCCTTGGAATGTGCTTGATTGTCCTTATATGTTTTTTGCAACTTTTACGTGTTATTTTTGGTTGAAAATTATTTCAGGTGACCCTAGGACCTATATGACCATGTATACGGTTTTAACGTCTGGGTACGACTCCACCTAGGACAAACGAGGGGCCCTAAAAGAGGACCCCATCTCTTTTTGCAGGATACTGGAAAGCAGTGGAAATCGACGGCCACAAGGGATGGACTGTTATTCAAACAACGGACTACAAAGCCTTAAAGTCCTGTACAAAGTAGAGGCTCATACCCAAACGACGGACCCCATATAAGGGGCGTCGACTATATGAGAGTCCGTTGTTTGAGGGTTGTAGACACTGCCTGCAAAAGCTGCTGTGATGTGGCTTGGCTTGGGGTGTTTTAGTAAATTCACCCCAAGTATTTTATGAACCTTGGAAGTTTTTTTAATTTATTGGGGGTACTTATAGTTAGTTTACACTCCTACACCTAAATTAGACCCCTTTTTCAAATATTTAAAACCTACCCCTCAAGAAAGAACTCTCTCAAACTCCATAGAAGCTAGAACTCAAGGAAGGGCTAAAAGTGCTGGTTGTGTACGTTTCCTTCCTCAAATGTATTCTCATTGAGGTATGGTAGTCATCCTTGAACCTTCTTTCGTTCTAAGAGCCATTTCAAAGAGATTTCAAATGGGGTTTAAAATGCCAACTTCCTTATTCCTTGACTCTAGGTATGGGACTTTGCATGAAAACATTTTAATGATTAAGATGAGTTGTTTTTAGAGATAAATGATGATTTTAATGTAAAAACCTGAATGAAACCATGTTTCTTCTTGTTATTAACTCTTAGCTTATGAAATGGGTTTTATGAACATGATGAGAAAATGTTAGTGTTATGTTTTCATTGTTGTTATATAGTGATTTAGCTACTGCCTTATGGCCTATGTTTTATGAATTATTGGAGAAATTGATAATAGGTGGTGAAATCTTTGATGAATTGTAAGTTTGTTATACTGTTTACTTCTTATTGTGAAATGCTCTTGAGTGGTATGGTCCACCTTTGGTGGTGGTGTTTACTTTAAGTATATGAATGTGTATTTACATGTAAATTGTGAGTTTGGCCATGAAAGTATAGTATGTGAAGTAATGTAATGGAGCTGATGATGATATTCATGTTGATATGCTTTATGAAGCTTGAATTTTATTTATTGTAGAGAGTATGTTAAATGAAGTATGTGTATATGTGAAGCTTGATAATGTGTGAAATATAATGAATGAAGATGCAAGCATGTTTAGAAGTCAATGTTATGAAAATTGTGATTTTTTGAAAAGGTGTTACCACATGTACACACTCACACTCACAATTTGAATGAATGAATGAAGCTAATGAATGTGAATTGGTGTTGTAGGGTGGACACTCTTCGTGAGTAGATATGAAGTGTCTAGACCATTCCCTACTGTTCCGAAAAGATGAAATGAATGAAAAGGGGAGTTTTGGGGTTAACACTCTTCGTGAGTTGAGATATAGTGTTTAGGAGAAACCTCATTATGCCCAAGTTCTTTTGAAGATAGGTTGAAGGATGGATACCCTTCGTGAGTTGAGATGTGGTGTGCAATAATCTATTCCTTAACCCATTGTAATGAATGTTTAACACTCCGTTGGGAGTTATTCTTAGTACCGATAAGATATGAAGAAGGGGTGATTACACTTCATGAGTTGATATGTTGTACCCAATGTACCTCTTGATACGAGTACTCTTCATTAGTAGAGAATGAGTTACTTAGAAGCAGTCTCCTTATCCCTTAACTATGCGCCAGCATAGGTCTAGCTATTGGAGATTCCATGTAAAGACTAAAAGAATGACCCTACCTTAGGCAAGTGTGGATCCGTCATCCGATAGGGGTTAATATCGTGATTCCATGTCTAGATCACACGGTCTATGTCGGTTTAATCTATACCCCACAAAAGAATATAATGAAATAAGTCTTCTAAAGAGTATACTACTTAGGGATGGTGGTAAATATGAGACTCTATCTATCCATTGCACGAGTAGGCACTTGAAATAGAAGTCTTGGTGTGTCCTTATATGCAATGTATTAATGAGTAATTATGTGATGCAATGAAGTTATGTGACTTAATGTCTAATGTCAAGAAAGCATGTTAAAGTCATGTCTTGTATGATGATGTTTATGAATGTCGAATGGGGTGTGCCTAAGCTAATGGAATCCTCAAGGAGAACGTTGTGGAAGTGGTCGTATGGGATGGTACTTTCACATTGCACTTTGTGTAACTTTGAATTCCTTTTGGAGAAGGGCACCTATGTGATTTTTAAATGCAAGTATGTTTCTCTAGTGTCTGCTTATGGATTGTGGACTAGTTACCCGTGCGAAGTAAACCTATAATGGGTAGTCATGAGGATTACTTAGGTGTGCATCGAAGGGACTATATGGGCGATTCCTTCATGTCTTACCTTAGTGAGTCTTAGGATAACCTTTTTTAGGGAAACTTCTAAGGAAATGAGTGCACTGTGAGTTGAAGGGATGTGAGTTTAGTGTAAAGTGGTCCTTTGTGCTAAAATTATGAAAGTTCTATTCTATGTGCTAATGATGACTTATAGGTTACTTTACTTGTATATTCATGAAGGTTTTACTGAATTATCATGGAAGTTTATTTCTACTAAAATGTCCTCTTTTACATGATTTTGCATAATGTCATACTTAGTACAATGTTTGTACTAAACCCATACTTTTCTATACTATATATGTATAGGTTGGAGGGAAGTTGAAGATATTAAGTTGTGTCGTTAAGTTGACTTTTGACGATGAGACTACTCTTTAGTATTAATAAAAGATATTTTCCTTCTTATTATTAATATCGTGAAAAGTTTTAATCCCACACTAATTTTCATGTCTTATGTAATGAATGATAGCTAAAAGTCTAGTACAAGACCTCCGAAAGGTCAAGTACGCAATTGTTCCGACCCAAGGGTTGCCCTAAATACTAGGGGGTACTTTCAGGTTGTGACAAGCTTGGTATCAGAGCATAAGTTAATGGGAAATAGTTTAGGGTCTAAAGTCTCCCAAGCCACGTCTAGTAGAGTCTTGTTCATCGGTGTGAGTCGTGACATACCAATGAGTGAGAGGCTATAGGCCGATAGAGTTTCCCTTTATTCATTACTCTTTCATCGTTCCATAGAACTTAAACTCATAAGGTCTCTCCCTTCTTTTCCTTTGTTCGGTGGTTTTCTAGATGAGATTTCTTGGAAGGGGATATGTTTCTATATTTGAAGGAGAGGAACGTGAGTTTTGATGCTTATAATGGTCTTGTAGCTAAAAGAGTAGATGTGAAGGTATGTTTTGATGATTGTTATGTGATGCAATATATGGCTATGTGTGATTTATAAGATTGGAAGTATTATGATGTGAAATTGCATGGTGATGTAGTTCTAAGCATAGTAAGAGTTATAATGGTTGAATGAAGTCCTTTTTTTTTGGGGGGGGGGGGGGGAAAGGAGTTATCTTATGGTTATGTGCAATGATAGTAGAAAAAATTAAGGTGTAAATTTGAGAAATGTTGAAAGAATGTGTTGATTTTATAACATTTGAGGGCTGCTGTCACATGTGGGAAGTACCCCCATAGACATAATCGGCGTCGTTGTCCTCGCAGAGGACTACGACTAGCCTTTTAGAATTCATCATTACATTCATAGGTTAAAAAATGCAGAAAATTTAATATTTTTCCTTTAAATCTACTACATGAGGATTATTTAGACCTCTCACTTACACATAATATATTCATAAAAAGTATATATAGACTCCTTGTGTAAGAAGATTACATACTTTCTACTTTTATGATACATATAGATAACATACATATTATACTCTTAAAAGCTTAAACCATCTAAACGAAATCAAACCACATGGGAACAAGACCTTCCACAATGTATAAATTTCATCTAGGGCTTATAACAATATCTTGAAACCGGTAGAATGAAATGATCGTCTTTAGACTATAAAAAAACATAGCTAGAGTAATAACAAGTCATCAACCTCGGAATTGAGGACATACCCACATATGTAGAATGATTTCAAGCCTTCCTTCAAAAGTGGTCACGAACCCTCCAACGACCGGAACCTATAATGTTGGGGAAAAAGGGAGAAATGGAAATAGTACATTACTTGCACTAAGTATGGAATCATATGCACATTCAACATACAAATCAAGCCAAAAGGGGACATTGTATAAAAGAATGCCAAATTACTTCGAGAACATCCTATGCACACTCAAGAACCAATACAAATCAATAAGCACAAATAATTAAGACAAGACCATGTAAATTACAAGACCAACAATATCAAGTCTAGTCAAGTCAACATGCATATCAACATAATTGAGCACATAATCAAGACAACTCTATCATCAAGTTATAATATTAACAAGCACTCATAAGAGTCCACAACATCATAACCTAAGCAAAACCATCACTCATACACCCCCATTAAGTCCACTAGTGCAATGACTACGTAAGGCCCCATAACCTCACTGAACCAAGTAAACCCAACATGAACTATAAGAAACGCCCAACTTTACATACGATATCATTAAGAGTGGACATAATCATAATTTAGCAATAGAGACGAACCACATGTTCATAAGTGAAATCGATATCACATAGTGTCATTAACATGTAAGATCAACATATACATATCATTTACATTTATAAGCATATAAGTACATAAGAACTTCTTTCTAAGACATCCCTCAAGGCTAACTAGTGCAATGTATAGGTAGCGTATCATACCCCAACCTAGACTAAGCCAAACCCCTTAGGTCATCCAAGTAAGAGAACACTTTATTACTTCTTTTTACCTTTTGTAACATCTTGCCTTAACCAACATAGACCACATGAGCTAATGTCGAATACGGTATAATGGAACACTACACCAAAGAAGGTGGACTACTAGCAAGGTTAGTGCCAAAATATGAACATAGCATCTAGGTGGATCCACTAGCTAGTATTCCTATGGGGGCAACATAGTTTAAGAACAAGGAGATGTAGTTTGGACCTTCTTTATTCTACATGCATTATAGTCTCCAATATCATGAGTACAATAGTGATCCTACCGTCCCTATGTGGGAAGGGACACTTCTCATTTCTAGTTCACTCGGTGCTAAGCTAGAGTTCCTTTTGAAATGTCTTTCATTAATAATCCTATCTTAGTTTAGCTCATAGGGGTCTAACCCTTATATAGTCATAGTCATAGCTCAATAGGCGTTTCATGAGTATTTCCTTTTAATAAAATTCATACATGTGAGGTTAGCACATTTACATAACCATATTATGATAAGGGACATACGGAAATACATTACCTCCCTTAAGTCAGTACATCCTAGCCAACAACTCACAAGCCATAATTCAAGACATTTCAATTCAACATCATACCAAAACTAATCAATCTTATCATAAGTTATACTTCAATATAACTTCATCACTAAACACAAGTAATCATTATTGAAGTAAAGGATTGAGATCACAAGACTTACCCCATCTTCTTCACAAGCCATCATCCAAGGTTTTACCATCAACCATTCAATTCAACCCAAAAATGGGTGTATTATAATCACAAAATAGTAATTAACACAATAATAAAGTTAATTGAATCACTAAAGATTAGTTCATCACTAGTTCATAACCTAGGGTTAGGGACTTGGGTCAATTTCATGATCTACTTCACATATTAGGTTAATTCCTCAAAAATAGCATAATTGAATCATAATACATCATAATCTAATTATAATAATCAAAATAAACCATAGAAAATACAATTTAGAAGATCATATTTGTAATAGAAAGAAACCCAAAGGAAATCACCTTTTTGAAAACAAATTTTTGGAAGAACCCTTTGGGAAAAGGAATCTCAAAGGTGAAAGGACCCCATACCTTGTTAATAGATGAAAAATTATGGTCAAAAGCACCCTTATTGCTGCCCTAAGACCTTCATCTAGCCCTTCAATGGAGTTCTTCTTAATGGGAGGGAGAAAATAGAGAGAAGGAAGAGCAATTGTGTTTTGGGAAATATTGGAGTTGGGTTAGCTTAATTAGGTTTAGGTCTTTATATAAGTCATTAGCTAACTTAATTAGACATCCTTTAACTCCTAACTAGTTCACTAACGAACTGATTAATTAAATGGATTAACTTAAAAATCACCAGAAATCGCAGGCCTGACCTACGAGACCCCGACCTACAGGTCGTAGGTCAGTCGACGGACCATGTGACAACCGTCCTGCAGGTCTGTCGTTTATGACAGAGACTTGTCAAAATGGAATTTTGGAGTAATGGTCAAGTGGCTGTCGCATCCGGGTTTACCCCCTAGACGTAACCGGCGTCGGCGTCCTCTTTGAGGACTAATAATAGCCCCTTAGTTTACATCATTGCATTCATAAATCAAAAATACGGAAGAATTTAAAACTTTTAATAATTCTACATTGAGGTTTACATAGACCTCTACATACACATACATATACTTATATCAAGTATACATAGACCCTTCGTATAAGAAGATTACATAGTCTTCTACTTATATTGCACACACACAATATATAACATAAAATAGAGTCTCAAAGTCGTCCCATCTCATAACCATCTAAAACGATTATAGCAATTTGGGCATAGCCCTACATCAATACCAAGAAGCCACATATAGGTTTGTACAAATCGTACTCAAATGAAAATAGAATGAACATAAGAGTCTAAAAAGTAAAGCAACTCCATAAGCTAGATATCGGCATCATCCTCGGAAAGTGAGAACCTGCCCATTTAGATGGTAGAGAATATCCAAATCTTCTTCAAGTCGTCTCAAATGAGCCTTCAACGACCGGAACCTAAAATATTTGGGAAAAGGGAATAAAATGGTGTTAGTACGCCACTTGTACTAAGTATGAGACCATATGCACATATAACAACAAATCATGCTAAAAAGGGACATTTAGTTAAATCATACCGTTTTCATTACCCTTTTCAAGGGTTTATACACAATCAATCAAACCATACAAACCATACGTACATATTCAATAAGTCAAAGAAAGTCACATCCATATCAACATACTTGAACCCATAATCTCATATAACTCTATCACCAAGTAACAACATCACAAATATGAATAAGAGTTTATCATATGAATAGCAAAGTAAGACAACTAATCATAAATCCTCATAGACTCAACAAGTGCAATGACTAAGCAAAGCCCCATAAACTTACTAAATCAAGTAACCCAACAAGAACCATAATTAATAACCTACTCCACATAACATAGATTTCAAATACACAGAAGTTCATACTTTTAGCAATAAGGACCAATTACATGTTCATAACATCATCACCATCATATAATACCATTTACATTATCATCATACACATACTTAATATTAACCTCCCAAAGCTCTTATCAAGTCAAACTAGTGCAAGACATATGTATAGTCTCATACCCCTACCTAGGCTAAGTCAAACCTCTCAAGTCACCTTAGTTAGTTTATACTTCATTACTTTATTTTGAGTTTAGGGAACAGTTGCATTACCGACATCGACCACATGAGCTAAATGTGGAGTCCGGTGTTGTAAAACTTTACACCGATGGAAGGTGTTCTACCGTCCAAGGTAAAACCAAATATAAACATAGCTTACTATTTGGATCCACTAGCTAGTCTTCCTATGGGGGCAACATAGTTCAAGAACTAACAGATAGGTATTCCCTCTTCGTACCACTTGGTAATTGGGCCTCCTCTCATGGGAACCCATTGGATGAGAATCCCGCAAAGTGGAGTCAACATCACATATAGAATTATAGGGTGAATCTTTCTCTATGGAAAGTCATCAACCCCCATTGTCAAGTTCACTCGGTGCTAAGCTAAGACCATTTTATTGAAATGTCTTTAATATCTTTATTTATCCATCATAGCTTAGTTTAGGTCATAGGGTCTAACCATTTTATAATCATCATCATCATAGCTCGATAGGAATTGCATGAATATAATCCTTTCATCACAATCCATATAAGTAAGGTTAACATATTTACGTATTCATTCATAATAAGGCACATTTGTAGTTATCAACACCCTCATAACATTTCACCTTAATTAACCTTACAACCATAGACAAGACATTTCAATTCAACATCATACCACCCTATCAAACCTAATCAAGGCACACTCCCATACAACATCATGACTTAATCACAATTCAGCATAAATTGAAGTAAAGTATAGGGATCATATCATTTACGAAGTCTCCTTCACAATTCATGACCAAGGTCTATGTATTTATGTGTAACTTTTTTTATTCTAAGGTCTTAAATGAGTTTAATATGATGTGTACAGGTAGTGTGTCATGTTTCGAGAAGTTTGGAGGTCAAACACTCAAGAACGTTCATGAAGTTTGAAAGATATGAATTGAAATGACCTTGTTTGTCTAGGCATGATTCATCAAGTTTTACGTGTTCGTTTTGAGTGAATTTCATGTGAGAGGTCCTAAACTCGTATACGATCATGTTAGGGTTGGAAACGTACGGGCGAACATCCCCAAGGACCAACCAATTGTCCTTGAGGAAGAACGCAAAATTGGTGCCTAAGCTGCCCAAGACAACACAAACCACGGAAGGTAGTCGATGGCCTATAGCCTGTTCGATGCCCCGTAGGTTGGTCCGTCGATTGGGACTTAGTCTGGGGAAGTGAAGAGGACCAGTCCCCAAGTATCTGAACCGATCGACGGTGGATAGCATGGTCCGTGTGTGGACCTACGTCCCGTTGATGGGCATCCGTCGTTAGGGACTTAGACGTGAGGAAACGGGAGCCAAGGAAAGGTCTCTGTCCCAGACCATGGACCATCAGAATGGTCCGTTGGTCAAAGGACGGACCGTCGATGGCTGGACGTCGTTTGGTCTGTGACCTGCAGGCAGTTTCCTTGTTAAGTTAGGGGTAAAGTTGTAATTTCACCCCACTTCTAAATGGAAGGTTATGCGGTTCCCTAAGGGTATATTGGGATTTTTAAGGTGTTTATAAGGGTTTAACACATAGAATATTTCATTCTTCAAAATCAAAACCCCAAAATCCCTTAGAAATTTCCCAAGACTTCATTGAAGTACAAAATCAAGGAAGAGCTTGGTGTGACGTTTTGAGTGGAGATTCTTCATCAAGTTGAAGAATTAGATTCATTGAGGTATGACTTTTGATCCTTGAAACTCGTTTATTCAAGGATACCAACTTTCAAAGATGTTTTCTAAAGTTTTTTAAAGTTGAATAGACCTATTTCATGATCTTCCATGGGTTCTTGCATTAATGGTTTTCAAACATCTATTATGTATTAGATTGATGTTTTATGGATGATTATAACTCAATTTACCTATTAACCCATGTAATTGGTGAACCCTAGTTTTTGACTAATTTATGGGTTACTTGATATTGGTCTAATGTTGATGAATTCATGTGTAGTTTCTTATGGGCTTTCTAATGATATAAGAATTGTATTCAACTGTTGTCTAATTGATCCTAGATTGTTGAATATATATTGAATTGTCTTAGATTTTATTGATTTCTATAGTTTATGTATTGAATTGATGTTCATGGCCATGGGTAAGGGCATTATGATGTTGAATTGGGTGAATTGGTATTGCTTGAAGTGTTGAGGATGAAGAGGTGGTACACTGCCCTAATTCCTTATTATTAATGTTATTTAGATTACAATTATGTTGTGATTGGTTTGGTCCACTTATGGTGGCGGTGCTATGTGAATTCATGTGGCCTTGTCGGCGTTACTGTAAGTATATTGATGATTATGGCCTTGTTGGCACTACTTGAAGTTATATGTCTATTTGTGTAGTTGATTTAGTTATGTATGATCATATCTACCTATATGTGAAATTATGTGTTAAACTATTGATACTATCTAGGTAAATCATGTTGTTCTAGGACTATGTGTTAAGTGTATAGTCTTAGAGTTGATATATGTTTTTTCCTAATTTGGTTATATGAGTCTATAATGATTATGTAGATGATGTTAAGGTAATGAATATTTTTACTAAATGTTGTTAAGGGTCATTCCTAGGTGTCTCAAAGATGATATGCTATATGTGCTGAAAGGAAGTATGTTGTGTTTTGTTTAGGTAGACTTGTGTCCCTTACTTCATGCTTATGTGAATATGTGATATCTTGACTTAGAAACCTCAAGGGTCTTACTATTGAATAAATCAATATATGTGAGACCTTGAATGATGATAAGAAGGTCATTTATGTGGAACCTTGAACCAAGTGGTAAGGTTATGAAACTTGAAGTCAAAAGCCGTAATGGTATCCTTCATGTAATGAATGATGGACTTAAGGTTGATTGGCTGGAACGGAATCACATCAATCTTTAGGAAAATCATGATGAACTTCTTGTCTCCATGTGTCCGAAACAGAAGAGTCTGCTATGTGTCCGCATGGCAGACCAAGATTTTGGATCTTGGTGTACCAAGTCCGCAACTCGGAGACACTTCACCTAAGGCCAATTGGTTGCTGTTGTGGGAATCTTGCTTTCCAAGGTTGGGGTCCCTTAGTGGACCCCTAGGGAAAACCTTCTGGGGTAAAACCTGGACGTTTTCACCCTATATACATTATTTTACCTATTTAAAGTATTTGTACAAGTTTTAGACTTCATATACACCTCCAAATCTTCACAAAACCTAAGGATGTATTACTAGTTCAATTACACTAGCTTCTGGATGTCATGGACGTGTCTTGACGCCTTTACTTTAAAACATCCTAAATATTTTATAAACATTATTTTAGGCTTACAAACTGTGTTTTATGTATTAGTTCATCATGTTATGCTCTATATTAGGTCATGTACTTTCGGAGTGTTACAACCTAAGCCTACCAATTCAAGATTCATCATTTCATAGAGAAATCCTTTCGCGATATATCATCATCATTCACAGGTGTATCATTGAGAATACCCTTTTAATAATAACACAATTGCATTATTGTCATGATTAATTCATACATAATGATGTGTAAGGGTATAGGGAAGATTGATCTTTCAATCAACGCCACAATTAAACTATAGTCATAGGATCTTCAATCTCAACATAATTCTTGAAGCACATGCATAATTATCATATTCATGAACAAATTCTACTAATTTACCCATCAAGAATCATGAATCATATTGAACCCAACATCTAAAATTGGGTGATTTAGAAAACAACTTTTAAAAGAACTCTTGTGGAAAGGAAACACAACAGTGAAGATCCCATACCTTATTGAGAATTCACCCACTAAATTTGAGTGAAATCCGAGAGAAATTGGTCTTCTTCCTCAAGCTACTTGGTTCCTTCAATGGAGGATGAATAGAGAGAGAAAGTAGAGAGAGGTGAGAGATTTTGGGCTTTGATTTGGGGATTTTATATGAGGGAGTGAATATGAGGTGAAACTGATTTAAAATCAATATATAGAACTCATATGAAATATCAAAAAGACCCCTCACTTAAGTTGACCCTTTAGTGAAGTCAAACTTGGATTCTAAATTTCAGATTTTCGTCGGCGAACAAGTCTCCGACGCGGAGCTTCTCCCGCAAGTTTTCCTAATTTAATTTCCAAAAAAAAAAAGTCTGCTATGTGTCCGCGTTGCAGACCAAGATTTTGGATCTTTGTGGACAAAGTCCGCGACGCGGAGACACTTCACCGAAAGCCAATTGGTTGCTGCCTTAGGAAGCTTACTTTGCCAAGGTTGGGGTCCCTTTGTGGACCCCTAGGGTGACCGTTGTGGGGTTGGAACTGGACGTTTTCACCCTATATATATTATTTTACCTATCTAAGGTCTTTACATAAGTTTTAGACTTCATATGACACCTTTCAACCTTTACAAAACCTAAGGATGTTTTACTAGTTCAATTACACTAGCTTCCGAACGTCATAGACGTTTCTTGAAGCCTTGATTCACTACACCATTTTAGGACTACGGCCACACTTATTCTGGACTACACTTGTAAAATGTTGCATAAAGTTGTTTTGGGAACGCTTTTAAATCGTAGCTAAAATTTTTAACTTTTAGCTACGGTAATTTAGGCAACGCTTCAAAAGTGTACTCTTTAATGGTATAAGGTACACTTTATAAATGCTGTTACAATATGATATAATTGGCAAAACCTATTTACATATATGGCCACTCTTCTAAAAGGTCCTATTTTTATAATTGAAACAACAACACCTTATAAGTGTTGCCTTAAAAAATTTCACTAAAATATTTTATTCCCTCCAATATTTTTAACATTCCCTCCCATTTTTATTGGCCAAAAAAATAAAAATTAATAAATGATAAGAAATTACCTTTTTGACTTCACTTTTCGAGGTGAAGAGAGTTGAAGATAGCTGAAGAACTGATTCTCTTTTCCGATTCAAGTTAAAGAGTTGAAGTCGTCGAAGAACTGAGCTGAAGATTTGAAGTCATAGAACAATTGATATCTCAAGTTGTCTTCTCCAAAGAATGATTCCTTGAAGAGTAAGTACGATTATCTTTTCTGATATTTATTTCTTCAAGTGAAAGTTAAATATTCTTATTATTAGTTGAAGTGTTTGATTTTTCGTTTTATGTAAAGAAGGAATAAATATTGTTGGGTTGTAGACAAGATGATGAACTGAAGCTAATTAGTCTCTCAGTCACACTTTTCTTTCAAGTTTCTCACTGAAGAACACAATTTCAAATAGATTTTGTTGGAATAGGGTTTATCAGGTAAGAAATCCATTTTGAAAGTCTAAATTTTAGCTTTAGGGTTTTTATATTCTTGTGTTTTTATACAATTTTTGGAGTGTGACTTGTATTTTAGTTTCATCAGTTGATTTTTGCAATGTAGCTCGTATTTTGGCCTCCATATATAAACCTCTTTTTCACTGTTGGGGATTTAAACAATGTTGGGATTTATTTGAGAAAAACATTTAGAGCAACTAATGAAAATAGTTAAAATATATATATAGAAACACATTCACGGCAGGGAGATTCAAGTGTCGGTAAGAGTATCACATTTTCTAATTCGTTTCGCAAATCAGTTTTCCCAAGCTTTGTTTGAGTCCGAGATTCTGCCTGGAATTCTCATCCGTCATTAGTGTTCAAGTTTCCTGGTGAATATCGTTTCCCAACTCATCCTCTTCCATTTCACTGCCTCAAGAAAGGTAATGTTGTTTTCCTTATAGTACTCTTTTCGCCTCTTCTTCTATTTTAGGAGTGATATTGTGACTGTTTGAAACTTGTTGTGATGAGTTCATTTCTTTTTATTTGATTTATCTTTCAGTTGATGTTGATTCAATATGAGATATGTGTTTCTTAATTAGTTAATTTCGTGAGTCTGATGTAATATCGCTTTAAAGATTTGAGAATTTTTATTCATTGTTATTATTCCCCTTCTTGTCATTCAAAGTTTTGTTTTGATGTTTCTCTTCCTGATCTTTCTCTTGCAATGTCGCTTAACCTGTGTTAATGTCTAGCATTTGATGTCTTAATCGTCATTATTTTGAGATATATGTGGATTCGCTTGGACGAGTTATATGTGGATTCATTCGATATTAAGGATGTGAAGATGCTAAGAGGTGAGCATTTCTCTAAGGCTATTTGTAAATTGTGTGGGAAAGGAGGAAAGACGAAATTTTCTATAGAGAATGCGACGAAGACTAGGATAGTAATTGCAGATAGCAAGATACATATATTGGGATCATTTTTGAACATTAAGATTGCTAGATATTCACTTTTTAGTCTCATTATGGGGTGTCCTGCTGGTAAGGTTTATTCCAATGTCAGAGTTGTTACTGCCGAGCCGAGATGCTTTAATTTTTTTTCTTTGATTTATAGGATGTTTAAGTATCGAAGATGGATTTTGTTTGAAATTATTGGATCCTGAGACTTTGACCAAGTTATGTCTTTTTCAATAGATGAATACTTTAAGTATGGAGTGATTATACGTGTACGAGGCGATGAACATATACTTTTTGTTTCTATTGGTGTCATAGTTATATCTTTGTGTTATCTTATATATGCTTATGTTAAATGATTATTTGTACTTCTTATGTGGTTTGTTAGACTATAATATGATTAGTTCAATAAGATAAGTTAGTTAGGTTACCAGTCCACATTTTTCATTTATATGTTAGTTAAGTTTCAAGTTCATATTAATTCTACCCTCTACTTACTCCACTTGTGTGATTATGTTGTGTATGTTGTTGTATACCCAGACCTAAGTTAAGTTTCTGGTGCTTATTAACTATACCCTCCACTTACTCCACTTGTGTGATTACGTTGTATATGTGATTGTATCCCCAAACATCACTCGTGGGGTTACACTGTTTTTTGTTGTTGTTTCAGTAATAATAGTAGCGCACATACTTGAAGACTAAATTTTCTTTTGATACCAGACTTAAAGTTTTTGATTGCTTAACTAAGTTTTTGATTGCTTAACTGCTCATCTCATAGCAGAGTAGAATATTTTGATAGCAATTTGTTGATGCCTATAATTTTCAGAATTATTGTGTGGATTCTTATGGTATGTGTTTCTTCCCCATTATACATGCTAGATATGCTCATAAGATTGTGTGTTTCTTCCAAATTTATATGCCAGATATGCACATAAGACAACACATCTGCATAGACATATTTTTTATTAAGTAAGAAGAATGTCATTAACAAAGCATCGAGCAGATGCACAGATTACAAAAAAAAAGAGATATCAGCTCCCAAAAAGGCCAAAAAAAAGCTATCTAAATAGTTAACAACAGAGATATGTGGAGTTGATAAATTGTAGGTATGAATCGACATTAAGTACAGGAAAGAGATTAACCCAACCAAAAAGAGTAATCAAACAACTTACTTTAACGGTAGATATGGGAGTTAGGTTACAATTAAAACATCTTTTGTTCCTCTCTGTCCATAAGCACCACAAAATACAGGCTGGAAGTAAAGACCAGATCCTCTTGATGGGCTTCCCAACTTTCCAAGAACTCCAACACACAAAGGCCTCTCTCAATAATCTTGGAATGAGTCAAGTGAGTCCAAAAAGTGTGAAGAACATGTTCCATAGACATGTTGCAACTGTGCAATGAAGGAAGAAGTGATTACTAGATTTTGAGTTGCACAAGCACATGTATCATCTGTTGACTATTTGGAATTTCCTCCTCATGAGATTATTCTGTGTCAAGCAAGAGTCTTTTACAGTAATCCAACTGAAACAAATAACTTTAGGTGGCAACTTAGTTCTCCCGAGAAATTTCCATGGACATTGATCAATTAAGGTCTTCTTGGAGCTTTCTTGAAGGTAGCATGCTTTAACTAAGTAGGATACGTCCCTACTACGTCTCTAGATAAGTTTGTCCCTACATTGACTGTTGATTGAACTAGTCTTAATGGTGGCCATAAGGCTAAAAACCTCTTCCAACTCACAGTCATTAAGATTTCTCCTTAGGATCAGAGTCCACACATTGTGTTCCCTGTACTGCGAGATGGTTGAGTCTGGATAAGATGCAATCTGGAAAATGTTTGGAAAAAAATTCATTAGAGTTTGTCCTAGCCAAATATCTTTCCAAAACTAAATATGTTCCCTTTTTGCCACCATAAGTGAGGCATCACTGAAGAATATTTCCCACAGTTTCCTTATAATTCTCCAGACCCCCGTATTGATTGATTTTATTGGAAAGTATCTCCTTTCTTACCCTTACTCATCCATTTCCACTCTGATTTCATTGTTCTAGATTTTAGCTGCATGTTCCCTTTCTATAACTCTGTTATTCGTACTAGGAAATTGAAAAATATGTAAAAAATATTTTGTTGAGAATACAGTAACCAAGATAAGTTATGGGCTCGGTGGCAAGTTCAAAACCCACCCTTATTGTACAATTGTGCATTCTTCCATTCTACCAAATGATACCACTTTCCCTCCTTGTTCCCAAACCAAAGAGAATTTCTTTTTAATCGATCCAACTTCTTGACCACACTTATTGTAATAGGGAATAGGGACATCACATATGTGGGAAGTGAGTCCAGAACTGCATTTATCAAAGTGAGATGCATAGCAACTTTCTACTTTTGGTGTAAAGAACATTTTATAGAAAATGTTGAATAATTAGTAGATCTTTTAGGATTAATGTAATTAGCTATTGTTTTAGCTTGTTAATACCTTTTGGATGTCTCAAGTACACCTTAATGCTGAGGAATACAACATCTCAAAAAAAAAGGTTTAAAATCCATAAACTACGAATGTTGGCTCCGTCTTTGTGTGCATTGTGCAATTTAGCTTTTGTAGAACCTAATAAAATTTTACTTTTTTGTCTGAAGGTATATAATTTTGTAGGTCACGTAGGTTAACTGGCTGATTATGCTATTAAACAAAATCTTTGTTCGTGTTGTTCCCTAACCAATGTTTGTCACTCTCCCACACCTATGTGATGGAGATGGATCATGTCAACTACTATATGTATTTCATTAAAATTAGCATCAGGGAATGCAAACTGATTTTAAGAATATAGTGAGTCTTCTGTAAATCATTTAATAGAGTTCCCTCCTATGGATACATAAGGGGAATAAAGATGTTTTTGAGTAAATTTAATCCTCTAATGGAGGTTTAATATCGTCATTCTGATGCTCTCATGATATTCATGCCAAGTGTATAAAAATATGCATTAGATTTAATTGATCTGTTGAGATTGAGAATGTAGAAGTACTTCAGAAAATTGATAAAAATACGACATGTATTAATATGACGATGTTGTTTTAGACATATTTCTCGATGAAGAGCAGAAGAACTTCTCACTGAACAACATGATTTCTGTTGTAGCTGGTTTTACTGCTGCTTATTGGGTAAGGACATAACATTTTTCTCTCATTTATCCTTACTAACATGTTCTTATAGCTATACAATTGTTCGAATATGTTTAAGACCTCAAGTTTAAAGGATACTTCTTTTGTACTAATTACCTACTAATAATTTAAAATATATGTATATAATCGAATCAATCATAAGATAATGACAAATTTATTTGTTAGATTTAAAAGCACACATGTGGTTCAAAATCATCATTGAGAAGAATGTTTGATGATTTGACATCTCTGTGATTAACAGGCCTTCGACATTCAATTTGTTGGTAATTCAAAGTTTCTTTGATTCCAAAGGCTATTCTGGATCTTTTTTCTCTTGTCACTACTATTTTGCAGTAAGCTTACCATGTATGTTTTCTTCTAAATTCCCTCTAGCCAGTTAAATTTGTACACTATATTTATCAAACATGGTTAGATTTCTTAATCTTAATTAGTTCATTTAAATTCGTTAGAGTTAGAGTGACAGTGAAACTGAGCTAAAATTTGACAAGTATTTAATTTCAATCACAAAACATTAACTTTTGATCATTTGAATTTTATTTATTTACTTTCTTTCTTAATTGTGCCTATCCTATTAATTTTACTTATCTTTTCCTTAGAAGTATCATCAGCATTTAAAAACTTTTGTTGAGGATCCAAGGATTGGTTTGGCATAACAAAAGTGTCATAACTAGGTAAGAAACTTTTATCATCTCAGAACACATGATTCTGATAACTTACTCGTGACATTTAAAACTTATTTGTGAAGTATTTAATGATTGTTACTCAAAGATTAACTATTCATATCTTCTTCTAGGAATTCACATATCCGATCCAAGGATTAGATGGATTTAGCAAGGTATAGCAAAGACTATATTGATGGCGTTGAATCATTTCTATATTTGGCTTACTCTTATCGAGATCCTCAAGGAGAGGAAATTGAGTCTTCATGTGCAAAAAGTTGTAATATTCGTTGGACTCGAAGGAATGTAGTATATGATCATCTTATATGCTATGGATTCGTTAAAGGGTATACTAGATGGATAAATCACGGGGAATGGGATATCAAGATGAATGTTGATGATGATATAGATTACTCGTGTGATGATATTGATGGGTTGTTGAATTATCAATTTAGAGATGTTGCACAGGTTGAAGGAGTTTATGATGGTCCAAAATGAAGATGCCAAGAAATTCTACAACTTAGTTGAAGAGGCAAACAAAGAATTATATTTTGTTTGTACATGATTCTCTAAATTATCATTCACACTTCATTTACATTTGTTGAAGTGTCTACATGGATGGAGCAATTAATCATTCACTTCTCTTTTAGAGTTATTAAAAGAGGAAATGCCTGAGTTGAACATTCCTCCATCTTACAATAAAACCAAGTCTATGGTTAAGAATCTTGGTCTTGATTATGAGAAAATTGATGCATGTCCCAATGATTGCATGTTGTTCAGGAATGATCATAAGGATGATAAATTTTGTCATACTTGTGGAGCTTCACGATATATTCAATATCCTGAAGTTGATAGTGAGCTTGAGTCTTCAAAAAAACAACATCGACTTTCAACAATGACTTTGAGACACTTCTCATTAATTCCTAGACTCAAAAGGCTATTTATGTGCTCAAAGACGGCATATTCTTAGAAGTGGCAAGAAGAGGACCGTTCTAAAGATGGAAAGTTATGGCATCCCGCTGATGGTCTAGCATGAAAATACTTTGATAGGCTGCATCCAGATTATGCACTAGATTGTCGCAATGTGAGACTTGTCTTTTCAAGTGATGGATTTAATCAATTTCTAACTATGAGTATATATCATAGAACATGACCAGTTATGTTAATGGTGTATAATCTGCCATTTTGGATGTGCATGAAATCTGAATATTCTATACTCTCTTTACTTATACCTGGGCCACGATCATCTGGAAATGACATTTATATTTTCTTACAACCATTGATAGATGAGTTAAAATTATTATGGAATTCTGGGGTTGAAACATATGACGCATCAAAAAATGAAACTTTTCAAATGCGGGCAGCCCTTATGTGGACAATGAGTGACTTTCCTGAATATGCTATGTTATCTGGTTGGAATACAAAATGAAAGTTTGCTTACCCTTGTTGTAACTATGGAACTAGTTCTCGTAATCTTAAACATAGTCGGAATATGTGTTCTATGGATCATCGTGTTTTCTACCCATGGATCATCCATGGAGATCTAACAAAAGATCTTTCAATGGAAAAAACTGAATTCAGGCTTCCTCCACCTCCCTTAAAGGGGACAAATGTTCTTAATAGCGTACATTATTTTGAAAATGTGTTTGGGAAGAAGAGAAAGAGATCAAATGATGTCATATGGAAAAAAAATCAATTTTTTTTAATTACCTTATTGGCAACACAACTTGTTACGCAACAATCTTGATGTAATGCACATAGAGAAGAAAATAGTTGATAGCATACTTGGAACTCTTTTGGATATTTGTGGAAAAACAAAGGATCATGCAAAAGCACGATATGATTTGAAAGATATGGGAATCAGGAAGAACCTGTATCCCAAGATACAAAATATAGTAAGAGAACCAAGTTTGCAAAGGCGTGCTTCTCACTAACAAATGGAGAGAAATCAATCTATTGTGGAGTTTAAAAGACAACCAAGCTACCTGATGGTAGTTCCTCCAATATATCTAGATGTGTGAACTTGGTTGAAAGAAAAGTGTCTAATTATAAAACACATGATGTTCATTTTATGTTACATTACTTGCTCCCAATACCAATTAAAAACATTCTTCCTGATCATGTGGATATTCCTTTGATTCGTCTAAGTTCCTTCTTCTATCGTTTGTGTAAAAAAATAGTCACATTGGAGGCACTTGATTGCTTAGAAGTAGAGCTAATAGAAACAATAAATCAGTTGGAGCGAATTTTTCCTCCTTCATTTTTTTTATATCATGATTCATTTGCCTATTCATTTGGCGAATGAAGTGAGATTAGGAGGTCCAGTTCAAAATTGATGGATGTATTCCACTGAAAGAGAAATTGGTATATTCAAATCATACATTCGCAATACACGTTTTCCAGAAGGTTGCATAGCAAAGACACGAGTGGGAATAGATTACATGAATTTATTCTCCAAATATCATGGGGGTGTGCACACCTGATTTAACAGAAGAACGTGAAATAATGATGAACTTGACACAAGTGATGCAGAAATTGTGAGTTTGTTTTCTAACAGAGTAGTGAAAACTGATCCAATCATTTTAGATGACAAGTCACTAAGTCAGGCACATGCGTACTTATTGGGAAATTGTTATGAGATTCAAGAATATATTAGGTACCTTAATTTGAATATAGTATTCTTTTTGTATAATTAATTTTTAACTTATTTTATTTATTATTTTAACAAAAAAAAGTGCATGTTGTGGAGAGAGCATGAGCAAGAGGTTAATAATCAGATACAAAGATCAAAATGGAGAAAGGCAAAGAATCATTTCCAAAACATCTCTCAATGGTTTGAAACTCATGTTTCTCAAGAGGATGTGCCTGATTTGATAAAGCAACTGTCAAGACGACCAAATTCTGTTGCAGAAACATATTCTGGATATCTCATAAGTGGATATAGATTCCATTTTAGGCAGCGTGATGCAATGCGTAAAACATAGAATAGTGTTGTTATACTAATTGCCTCAACTACAAGATTTGCAAGCTCAAAGGATAAAAATCTGATTGCTACAAATTTGACTTATTATGACAGAATAGTTGATATTGTAGAATTAGACTATTACGGTCATTTTAAGGTTGTTCTATTTAAGTGTGATTGGTATGAGGTTGGAAACGATTCTTATGGCCTTACTTATGTCTATTTTAACAACAGATGCTCTCAGGAAGAGCTTTTTGTGCTTGCATCTCAGGTACACCAATGCTTCTATATGCAAGATCCATATGATCAAGATAAACATTATGTTATGAAGACTCTTCCGAGTGTCTTATTTAACATGGGTGATGAAGTTGAATCTAGTCTCCCACAAAGTTACGAAAATGATCCATCTGAATATTTGATGGTACCATCTATAGCAAAAGATAATGGTGAAGTACTCTTAACAAGGACTGATGTACCGGAAACAATTATTGATGTGCCTTCGGAGGAATTTGTCACTCAACAACTTGAAGTCGAGTATGAAGAGGAGTTTGAAGATGAGTCCATAGATGAGTTTGAAGACGCGTCTGAAAATGAGTATGAAGATGAGTCTGCATATGAGTTTGAAGATTAGTCTAAAAATGAGTGTGAAGATGAGTCTGAAGTCGAGTTTGTAGAAGAATTTTAAGATGACGCACCATGACTTTCATTATTGTTGTGACGATCATATAATGCTAACTAACTATTTTTGTAATTTAATTGTTGTTTTGGTACAAACATATCAAGATATCTAATATGTGGAGTTGAAGATTAGATCACTACAATTTTTAAGTATTTTGTTGGTTTTTTCATGCGCCCAATTGTTGTTTGGTTAAGTAATTTATGTTGGCTTCTTATCTAATTATTAATTTATTGATTAGGAACATGTACTTCTAGTTGATTATTGCTTTATCTGGATGTTTGTTATTTATATACTTATTTGTTTCCTTTGATTATCTGGAAGTAGGTATTAGAGGCAAATCAGTGAGCTCTGTAGTTTGGAGTCTGAAGTCGCTTTTGGTTTTCTCGCTATACTCATTGCTCCGAAAGAGGTACAACTCTTCTTTTTTTTTTTTTTTGTAATTAGAACTTTTATTAATCCAAACCTAGGATTTCCTAATATGCTACTTCCACTAAGTTCTTTTCGACTCAATCCTATTCATATCACCTTGATGCTGAAGTACTACATGTCTGCAACTTCGCTTCATGTTTTGGGAACGATTGGGTCAATTTATCCATCAAGAGTGATTGATTCTTCAGTTTTAGTTTCTGCAGCCCCTTTGTTTCTTCTTTTCTGATCCTTCTTTCTACACATCCATCAAAAGTGAGTGATTAACTATGGTGCTTGGAGAACTCTAATCCACCTTCTGATATTGGTGCTTAAGGCATCTTCCAGGTTTATGCAACTCGACTTCTCCTTTTTGTTGAGTCCGTGTTTTTTGGTTGCGACATCCTAGGCTATTCTGCTTTTCACACTTCTTGTTGCCCTCGAGGCTTTCTGTAAATATTGTATATGTCAAAAAATTATGCTTTAGACTTCCCATCCCCTATCTTCTTTGTGGTGAAACTCTTAAATATGGGAAGTTTAGTTTATCATTGTTGATGATCTTTCTCCCTTTTATATCCATGCTCTTGAAATCTGAAAAAATACAGATCCTTTGGTCTATTGCTTTGTTTGCTAAATAATTTTCTAACTGGTTTCCTTCTCTCATGATGTGCTTGAATTTGTGCTCTTTCCCTCTTAGGTTAACTTTTATTTCCTCAATTGTATCACTGACTCACCATGGTATGTTCCACTCACCCATTAAAAATTTATATAATAACATAAAATTTGTTTGAATACTGATATGATTATGTTGTGTCCGTGTGCAATGCTTACTAGCTTCTAATATCACCTTAGTTCATTCAACCTTTGGATAAATGCCAAGCATTTGCTGATATGCTTGTCTACACATTTTTAGAATGACCGCTTTGTTACAGACAGGGGCCATCAGAAGCCTCTGACAAAGATTGTTGTGCTGATTATTGAGTGTATGTGTGTGACTTATTATGTGTTTGAAAATGAGCTATGTCAATAGAGTACTTTTTTGTATAAGAAATGTCATGTTTGGTATAGCTATTTAGAAGGTAATGAGTTATGTAAAAACATTATTGTTTTACCAGTGACTTGCAAGCTCACATAGGCTTTGGCCAACTGCCAGATAGAACCTCCAACACCTTAATCAGATGGTGTGCGGATGAGAGAAACTTAGTTCAATTTACAGAGGCTTCAAAGATCCATTATCTTGCAAGAAAAGCATAGTTGTTAAGGCATAAGTTTCTGTGTTTGTGGTCACGTTAATTATCCTCAAGTATGGCATAACGATATCATTATGGTTCAATATGAATATATAGCATGTTAGCCTTGATTGCCTGTTTAATAGTACTAAAACTTTATCAACTGATATTTGCCACTTCAATCTTCTCACTGTAGTCCATTGAATAATATAGGCAGTATCAACATAAAAATAGTAATTACCTCATCATTAGTTCATCCAACTTATCCTCTATCTGCTCTCTGGTAATTGTACTGTTTTGGTTGCCATATATATTAGGATCCAGATTGCTTTTTAGAGGAAATTCCTAGAGATAATAGATAAGCCAGCATCTTCAAAATGTGTAAGAGACATGATGTCCTCAAATCAAATGAGTTAAAGTTTACTTTGGAGTCTACTAATTAATACGGGGTTAATTCCTGCCAACATTTCTCTCCCAAATTCTTCATTCGTCCTCCATGCAGTTTTATGACAATGCAAATATGTATTTAGACACGTATATTTTTTATGAATGAATTAAATATATCTGAAAATGCGGTCAGACGAATAAACCCAAGAATTGCATACAAAATGGATATTTCCATGATAAGGAATATGTTGAAGTGTGAGTGACTTGAGAAAGAACTCATTAAGATGTAAATTGTTGATGATGAATGCTCCTGGAACTCCAAGATATTGTGTCTGTATAGGTTATAGACTCAGTTTACAATACTAGAAGTTATAGAAACTCAGCTGCTGCAATATTATACAGTACTAGAAATTCTAGAAATTTTGGAAATTCTGGAAACTCAACTGTTGCAATCTGCTATACTAAGTTATCCATATGTCAATATTATATCAAAATTATATTGCTTCTACTTCTTTCTCTTAAAGAACCTTATTATTTTGTAGGTTTACTTCCTACAGGGAAAGATATAAAAGAGATCTAAAGAAAACGAGAAGAATAAATCGATCAACAATACTAAAGAAAAAGAGTTCGAATCCAAACAAAGCTCAAAGTCCATTGAAGAATTTGGATGTTCATATGCAATACCGATCAAGTGTTGAATTGGTCAGCAAATTCAAGATTAAGAGAGAACAACTTGAAAATAAACGCAATGATAGAGCTAAGAAAGAGCAGGCAACAATACCACATAAAAGAAAAAATTCAAAGGATATGATTCCACAACAAGGAACGAGAAAATTTCTTGGGCACAAATCAGTAATTCAATCATCTCCAAGGGAAAAGCTTAGAACCTCACATATCCTTGCATGGAAAGGACAAACTAAACAGAGGTTATTTCAATCTGAAGAGTCCATTCAAGATAAAGGAATTAAACTTCCTATGAATAACTCTAGGTTCCAAACGTCTTTCAAGGAAGGTGTTACTGCTTTAGTACATGAGACTGGAACAACACTAGGTAATGGAGTGGTACAACATGATATTAAGGATATATGAACTTCGAACAGGTGAAGAGGAAGTTGGTTCGACCATCCACGAATATTGGTCAGTCTTTGGATAAGCAACAAATACACAATGAACATGATATTCTTGATCTACCAATTTCAAGCAGGTAAAGAGGAAGCCGGTCATGCCAGCTAGTACTTTTTATTAATTTCTAAAAAATCAAGGGATACGTATGGATGATGAAACAAAATGTGATAACCACACAACAACTGATGTTGAATTTATGGATACTCCTATAATTAATGAAAACAACAAAGGATTAGATGATCTTTTGGATGAAGAAGAACTCGGTGGAGATGAATGTGATGTCGAAGAGGAAATTGACATTGAATGTAGTACAAAAGGTATGTCTTAAACCTTGTAAGATTTAGAACTCGTTATAAAAGAAATATCTTATTTCATGTCTATTACATCAATCTAGAAATATTGAAGCCAAAAAAAGTTCGAGGATAAACAAATGTAAAGATATTCATGCAATATATTTGGAAGAAAAAAGGAGGTGATATTTGATAGAGGAACAACAGTCGGACAAACTGATAAGATAGTGTAACAATTAAGCATCTTTATAGGAACAATTGCAAGGAATCCTAGATTCATGAGCCTTCTGTACATTAGTTGGCATGTAATGCCAAAGAATACAAAAAAGAGCATGTGGGAATATATCAATGTAAGAACAATCACTCTTTAGATTGCTTATTTTATTATTTATTTTTACATACTCAAGGTAAATATATTTTATTTTGCATAGTCCAAATTCCTAATTCAAGTAGAAGGTAAGAAGTGGGTGATGACTAGTCTTCGTGATGCTTGGAGGTGACATAAGCAAAAAATTTAAAATAATTTTTTTGATAAAAACATTACGCTTGGGGATATGCTAGCAAAACGTCCTGATGGCATTCCAGATAATAAGTTTCGCCAGTTGATAGAGTATTGGAAACACCCAACTGTTCAAGTAAGGCTAAATAAGTGCATTTCTACTGATCGACATATTTTGCATCCTATCTATTCTTTTTTTAAAATTTTCAATTCAATTATCTCTTTTTGTTTAATAATAGGCAATATGCGAGATGAATTATCAAAAGAGGAAAAAACAAAAGTGGAGGCATCGAATGGGACCTATGAATTTTGCTAGACTACGCGTGGAATTGGTAATACTTAGATGACATTCGTTCCAAAATGTGAATTTCATTTTTTTGTACTTTATTAGAACATACTGATTTTTTTTTTTTAGATATGATTTATAGCGTGCAGCCAAAGACAACAACGAAGAACCATCAAAGCCTTAAATGTTTATTGCAACTTGTACCAAGACGGGAAAGGAAATTCAGGCTGATACCCAAGTTGCAATTGTAAGTTTTTTAAAGAGGATTAGTAGTGAATTTGATTAAGACTTAAAATTTATATATTGTAGGGAGTTTGACTCCATTGAATTTTTCACGTATGTCTTTTTCCTCTTCTTCCACTTGTGCAAGTGCGATGAGATATCAATTGTTTGTCGATGTCGCTCAACAGTTTGCTAGGAAAAGTTGTCAGAGTTTTAGTTCTTGACCACTATCATAGGACTGGAAATGAAATAGTACTAGCAATTCACTATGGATGCAATTTGATTCAACAGGCTGAACTTCAGAATCGCCAAAATTCTAGGAAAACAAATAATGATGCATTTAGGACAGTGTTTGGAAAGGAGAAGCCTGACCGACTTAGGTGCTACGGTAGATTAGTGACAACAAGTTCTTTGAAGAAAGATGAGGAAATTAACAATTTAATACAAAAGTATGACAATGAAATCACTTCTCTAAAGGAAGAATTGAGAGAAGAAATGCGACATTTATTAACTCAATTGCTGCAAAACAACCCTGGATTGAATTTTCAAGATATACCAGGGTGTGTTGGATCTGACATTGCTTCACCTATCGATGCAAGTAGCGCACAAGCTGTAAGACGCACAAATCTTCCATATTTTTTGGGGTCAACTCATAATTCGGTTCTTCAAAAGGTATTTTGTTTTTCACATTCTCTGTTAATAGTCTGCATATTGTTTTTCTTCTAGTTGTGTTTGAGAGAGGCGAGTCTCATAGCTTTGACTATGATAGTGGTAACACTATCACAGTACCTTTTGTGTGTTTCGCCAATGATTATGTTAGGTCACCTTGGTGAACATTCACTTTCTAGTGCTTCTATTGCTACCTCACTTTGCAATGTTACCGGTTACAGTGTCCTTGCTTCCAATTATTGGTATGAATTAATCAGGAAATACAAATGACTTTTACCTTCCAATGCAATATAGTAGCATTTGGCCATATATTTTTTGAGTAAGGAAAAAATTGGCCAAAATTTGATCAGATTTGAATACTTCTATATAACAAAATAGTTTTTGCAACTTTTTTAGTACTATTTTAAAATTTTCTGATCATCTATGAAAATAACCCTTGATGTAGTGTTGTTTAGTAGGGGATAATGGTCACACAGTTAATAGTTTCTTAAGCATGTTGAGTGATGTGATTTTGTAGCAATAACCATCAGGTTCAGATTTGTTGTGTTACATCGTGAGTAATATTTTCTGGCCAACCGCAACGTGATAATGAAAAAAAGTAGGAATTTGAAAGTATTTGTTGCTAATATCTTTGATATTCTTAGTTCATTCAGGTCATTGAGATTTATAGTTAATAGATGTTGTCAACCAGATGTATACAAAATGTTGCTTGACATATTCATTGTTTTGAGTTTATTATCACAAGTGACTTTATTTATTCAAAAACGTATTTCTTGGTAGTATTATGTTCTGCGGGATAAGTAAGAAATCCATTCTTTTGTTCGAAATGGTAGAGGTGTTGTAACGACCCTAATAATGAAATAGGTCAAATTAGAGCTTCACATGTGTTTCATGAGTTAATGTATTAAAATAGTGTATTTTAGCATTAGAAGTCAGTTCGTAAAGTTTTGGAGCGTTGGAAGTCAAACGCCCAAGACGTCCATAAACTAATCGAAGTTGAACTAGTGTGTCATAGTGTTTTGTAGTGAAGTTTTAGGGGATGGTTTGAGAGTGAAATTAAGTGTAAATGGTTGATATGCATAAACGGATGTACCAAGTGTCAAAACGTCCGACTACGACTCCTCGGGGACCACCCGCAGGAGGACCCAAATAAGTGTCAAGATGCTGGCCAAGGCAGCGTGCACGGGCAGTATCTGAAGCCCTACCTCGCGAAGCGCCTATAGCACGAGGAAACAGCTTCAAAATGTTGAGAGGAAAATTTGGAGCTTGCTCTGCGACGTGCAGCCAAGTTTTGGATTTGGCCGCGACGTTTTTAAGTCGAATTTCAATTTGGAAAAGGGTCCAAATGGTGTTGGGGTCTTTTGGGAACTTTGGGGATCATTTGTGGACTGATTTATGTCATTTTAAACCTTATTTCACCCATCATTTTCAACCCTAAAGATCAAATCAAATTTCTCCAAAAACCTTCTCTCCAAAAACCTCCAATGAAGAAGCTTCAAGCTCCAAGGAAGAGGACCATGTTCTTCACGTTTTGTTCACCAAATTCTCATGGGTTCCTTCATATTAAGGTATGGTAGTTCATCCTTAACTCTTCTTTCATTCAAGGAGACATTTCAAAGATATTTCTAAAAGGATTTCAAACTTCAATATTCTTTATTCCTTGACTTTAAGTATGGGTCTTTGCATGAAAATATTTTATTGATCAAATGAGTTGTTCTAAGCTTTTAATGATGATTTTAATGTCAAAACCCCAATGGAATAATGTCTATTCTTTTTACCAACTTTTGGCTTATGAAATGTGTTCTATCAGCATGACTAGATAATGTTAAAGTTATTGTTTCGTGGGGATTTTATTGAGTTTTCGCTACTTCCCTAAGGGCTATTTTATTATGGATTATAGTATAATTTGATAATAGGTGGTAAAGTCTTGGATGGAGGGTAAGTTGTTCTATCTTGGTTAAGCTATGTTGAAGTAATTCTTGAGTGGTATGGTCCACCTTCGTGGTAGTGTTCACTTAAGTTTATGAAGTTATAGGTGTGTATTGTGAAAAATGCCTTGAAGGCATGATATGTGATGCGAAGTGATTATTTTGATATGTATATGTATGATATATGTTAGAAGGTTCAAATGAATATATTGAAGGGTTTATGTCTAAATGAAGTATGTGTTTGATATATGAAGTATGATAATGTGTAAATTGTTATAAATGTGGGTATGAGCATGTCTAGAAATCAATGTTAAGAATGATGATCATTATGTGAAAGGTGTGCTCACATGTACTCTCACAAACACACTTGAATGTATGAATGAAGTCAATGAATGAAAATTGGGGATTCAAGGGTGGACACTCTTCGTGAGTAGAGGTGAGTCTCTAGACCATCCCTACTATTCCTAAATATGAAAAAGGGGGATTTTGGGGTGAACACTCTTTGTGAATAGAGATGAAGTGTTTCGTAGCAACCTCACTATTCCCAATGAGCTTTCCAAGATAGGATTGGACGTTGGATACCCTTCGTGAGTTGAGTTAGGGTGTTCAATAGTTATCTCCTAACCTATAGTCAATGAATGTTTAAGATTGCTTAGCACTGAGAGGATTTGAAGAAGGCGAGGGTACACTTCGTGAGTAGAGATGTAGTATCCAAAGTACCTCTTGTGATGGGTGATCCTCGTTAGTAGAGAATGAGTTACTTAGTAACAATCTCCTTATTACTTAACTATGTGCCCGCTTAGGTCTAACTAATGGAGAACCCATGTAAAGACAAAAGAATATGACCTTATCTTAGGCAAGCAGGGATCCCTCATTCGGTAAGGGTAGTACCGGTATTCCTTGTCAAGCTCTCATAGTCTATGTCGGTTAAAGCTATCCCCCATAAAAGAATATAATGGACTAAGTCTTCTTAACGGTGTACTACATAGGGTAGGTGGTTGAATGGGACACTACTTATCCATTGCACAAGTAGACATTTGGAGGAAGTCTTGGTGTATCCTTATATGAAATGTATGAACGGCTCATGATATGATGTTAAAGAAAGTAATGTGACTTTAAGTATAATGTTAAGAAAACATGTTAAAGTTATGTCTTGGATGATGAAACTTATGAATGTTGAGTGTAATGTATCTAATCTCATGGAAACCTCAAGGAGCACATAGTGGGGGTAGTAGTATGGGATGCTACTCTCACATTGCACTTTGTGTAACTTGTAAGTCCACTTGAGTGGGGTACTTATGTGAAGTTCTTAAATTCAAGTATGTTTCTATAGTATTTTGATATTGAATGGTGACTTGTATGAATGAAATGAAGTATACTTATCCTTTGTAGTCTTAAGGATCTCTTGAGTAGGTATTGAGGAGGTTGTATGGGAGATCTCCTTATGTCTTACTTAGGGGAGCCGTTGGAAAACTTAGGATAGGAGTAGTTCATGTGTGATTTTGGGTTCACTATAAGTATGCTTTTATGTTGAGAAAATGGATGTTTTTCCTTATGTGCTAAATGATGGTTTTAAATGATGTCTTGTGACTTAATTCATGAAAGATTTTATCAAAATATCATGACCTATATGTTTCAACTAAATTGTCCCTTTTTGCATGTTTTTGCATATGCCATACTTAGTACATTATTTGAACTAACCCCATTCTTTTCTATACTTTATAAGTAGCCGAATTGAAGGTTAGAAGGCAAGCTTGCTTTGGAATCGACTCTCTTAATACTAAGTATGTCCTCATATATTCGAGGGCATAGTCTATGTTTCTTTATTTTCTTTATTTTAAGACTTTTACGTATTTTTTTCAATGTAAAGGGTCGTGTCCCTAATATATTTATGTCGTGCCTTGAAGTTGACTTGTGACGATGAGACTATCCTTAGTATTTGTAAATGATGTTTTCCTTATTATCATTTATCATGAAAAGTTTTAATTTCCACACTATTTTTCATGTCTTATGTAATGAATGATAGCAAGCGGCTTTTGTAAGACCTTTAAAAGGTCGAGCACGCCTTGTGAAGACCTAAAGGTTGCCCTAACTTCTAAGGTGTACTTGTGGGTGTTACAAACTTTGTATTATAGCATAAGATTTTGGGACATAGCTTAGGGTCAAAAGTCTCACAAGCCACATATACTAGAGTATTGTTCATTGGTGTGAGTCGCGACACATCCATGGGCGAGAGGATATAGGACGATAGAAGTTTCAGTTTTCTTCATTTCTCTAGTGTCGTACCTTAGAGTTGAGTTCTATAAGTTCCTTTTTCTCAAACTCTTATCTTGTGTTTATAGGACATGAATACGATAAGGACAACCTCTAGGAGGGAGGAGGGAGAAGTAGCTAACGAAGTAATTCCTCTCCGGAATGAGCAAGTTCCTATAGTTGACCAAGAAGAGGTGAATGAAGAGGTTCCCCTTCCTGAACTTCAAGGACCTCAAGTGCCCCAAATGATTCCAATGCCCCAAGGTCCTCAAGCTCCCTATGTTGAATGAGATATGGCTAATGCGGAGATAAGGGCTACACTTAGATATTTGACTCAACTCATGACGACTCAAGCTCATGCCATCACTAATCATGTGGTTGCCCAATCTAACCTAGGCGTTGGACCTCAACCAATAAAAGTACTCCCGCTTTTAGAATCCAGGATTTCATGAGGATGAAACCTCCTATTTTCCATGGCACTAAGGTGGATAAAGATCCAAAAGGCTTTATAGATGAGGTGCTCAAGGTGGTGGATGCTATGGGTGTGACTCCTAGAGAGAAAGCGTAACTAGATGCTTACCAACTAAAAGATGTGGCACAAGTGTGGCTTGAGCAATGGAGGGATGAGAGACCCTTAAGGGAAGGTCCGGTATTTTGGGAAATGTTCAAAACAATTTTCTTGATAGGTTCTTTCCCATAGAGTTGAGGGAAAGGAATTTAGTAGAATTTATGAACCTTCGTCAAGGGGGAATGAGTGTGAAGGAGTATTCTCTCAAGTTCACCCAACTCTCTAAATGTGCCCCAACCTTGGTAACCAACTCTAGAGATAGGAGGAATAATTTCATGATAGGGGTATCTAGTATGGTTGAGAAAGAATGTCGTACGGCTATGCTCCATAATGATATATGGATATCTCTAGGATCTTGCTGTATGCCCAAAATATTGAAGAGTCCAAGCTTAGTGAGATGACTAGAGATGGAAAAAGGCCTTGATCGGAGGATTCAAGTCAACCTAAGTCTAATAAAAGGTTCTTTAATCAAAATCTTCCATGGGGAACAAGGATAGGGTTTCCAACCAAAATTCTCAAGGAGGTGGTTATGCTTATGAGATTCCTAGGTGTACTAGTTGTGGAAAGAAACACTTGGGTAGGTGTCTTGCCGGCACAGATGGTTTCTTTGGATGCGGAAATAGGGGACATAATATGAGGGATTCCCTACCCTCAAGGGAAAATTGAAAGAGGTCAACCAAACTCCTCATGATGGTCCGGATCCCAATGCTCCAAAGAGGAATCGTTTCTATGCTCTCGGAGCTAAAGAAGCGAATAACCCGGAGTGAAGGCCCCGGTAAGTCATAATTTATTTTGGTTGTTATATTTATGTTATGATATGAGTTTATATAGTCTTATATCTTATGTTGTCATGCCTTCATGTTAGAATTGCTTTAATGTGAATTCTTGAATTTTGAGCATGTTTCACTATGAAGGAGTAGTGTTCACTGTAAAGAATTTCAAAATTTGATTTAATTGCTTTTTCATGAATGATGGTCTCAATTTGTGTAGAAATGATGTGTAAGAGCAGGACTAATGTTGTAGAAGGTAGTTTCTCCATAAATGATGAAATGTGTATGTGGTGTCAATTGTGGAACTTGTTCCATCTTGCTTATGTTGCCTAAATGCTAAATTATGTGAAGTTGGTGCTCCTTGTGAGTTGGTGCATTGAGTATGAATGTCTTTACCTTGATTATTTGTGTGGTATGCTTCTAGATGTGTCCGTGAAGTCCTCGTAAGTGTTTAGTATCATTCGAGGATGAATGTTTTTCTAAGTAGGGAAGATTCTAACGACCCTAAAAATGAAATAGGTCAAACTAGAGCTTCACATGTGTTTCATGAGTTAATAATGTATTAAAATAGCATATTTCAGCATTAGAAGTCAATTCGTAAAGTTTGAGAGCGTTTGGAACTCATACACCCAAGACCTCCGAAAACTAGTCAAAGTTAAACTAGTGTATCATAGTGTTTTGTAGTGTAATTTTGGTGTATAATTTTAGAGTGAAATCGAGTGTCAATGGTTCCTATGCGTAGAGGGATGTACCAAGTGTCAAAAATTCCGAGTACGACTCCTCGGGGACCACCCGAAGTCCCCCAAGGAGGACCTAAACATGGGTCAAGATGCTGGCCAAGGCAGCGTGCAGGGGCAGGATCTGAAGCCCTACTTCGCGACGCGTCTGTAGCATGAGGTACACTGCCTCAAAATGTTGAGAGTAAAAATCTGGAGCTTGCTCCGCGATGCTCAGCAAAGTCCTTGATTTGGCGCGACGTTTTTAAGTCAAATTTCAAGTAGGAAAAGGGTCCAAATGGTGTGGGGGTATTTTGGGAACTTTGTGGATCATTTGTGGAACGATTTAGGTAATTTTAAACATCATTTCAACCATCATTTCCAACCCTAAATGTCAAATAAAATTTCTCCAAAAACCTTCTCTAAAAAAACCTCCATTGAAGAAGCTTCAAGCTCCAAGGAAGATGACCAAGTTATTCACGTTTTCTTCAACAAATTCTTGTGGGTTCCTTCATATTAAGGTATGGTATTTCATCCTTGACTCTTATTTCATTCAAGGAGACATTTCAAAGAGATTTTAGAAAGGATTTCAAACTTCACTCTTCTCTATTCCTTGACTCTAAGTATGATTCTTTGCATGAAAATGTTTATTGATCAAAATGAGTTGTTCTTAGCTTTAAATGATGATTTTAATGTCAAAACCCCAATGGAATCATGTCTATTCTTTTTACCAACTTTTGGATTATGAAATGGATTCTATGAGCATGACTAGATAATATTTAAGTTATTGTTTCATGCGGGTTTTATTGAGTTTTAGCTACTTCCCTACGGGCTATTTTAGTATGGATTATTATATAAATTGATAATAGGTGGTAAAGTCTTGTATGAAGGGTAAGTTGTTCTATCTTGTTTAAGCTATGTTGAAGTAATTCTTGAGTGGTATGGTCCACCTTTGGTGGTGGTGTTTAGTTGAAGTTTATACAGTTATAGGTGTGTATTGTGAAAATGGCCTTGAAGGCATGCTATGTGATGTGAAGTGATTATTTTGATATGTATATGTACGATATGTGTTAGAAGGTTCAAATGAGTATCTTGAAGGGTTTATATCTGAATGAAGTATGTGTTTGATATGTGAATTATGATAATGTTTAAATTGTGATAAATGTGGGTATGAGCATGTCTAGAAATCAATGTTAAGAATGATGATCATTATCTGAAAGGTGTGCTCACATGTACTCTCTCACACACACTTGAATGTATGAATGAAGTTAATGAATTAAAATGGGGTATTGTAGGGTGGACACTCTTCGTCAGTAGATCTCAAGTGTCTAGACCTTCCCTACTATAACTAAGTATGAAAAAAGGGGATTTCGAGATGAACACTCTTCGTGAGTAGAGATGAAGTGTTTAGTAGAAACCTCACTATTCCCAATGAGCTTTCCAAGATAAGGTAGGAGGTTGGATACCCTTCGTGAGTTGAGATGGGGTGTTCAATAGTTATCTCCTAACTTATAGTCAATGAATATTTAAGACTCCGTGGGGGAGTTATGCTTAGCACCGAGAGCATTTGAAGAAGGGGTGGGTACACTTCGTGAGTAGATATGTTTTAACCAATGTACCTCTTGAGATGAGTGATACTCGTTAGTAGAGAGTGAGTTACTTAGTAGCAATCTCCTTATCGCTTAACTATGCGCCCGCGTTGGTGTAGCTATTGGAGAACCCATGTAAAGGATAAAAAATATGACCCTACCTTTGGCAAGTAGGGATCCCTCATCTTGTAAGGGTAGTACCGGGATTGCATCTCAAGCTCTCATGGTCTATGTCAGTTAAAGCTATCCCCCACAAAAGAATGTAAAGGACTAAGTCTTCTTAAGGGTGTACTACTTAGGGTAGGTGGTGTAAAGGGACGCTACTTATCCATTGCACAAGTAGACATTTGGAGGGAGTCTTGGTGTGTCCTTATATTAAATGAATGAATGGTCATGATATGATGTAAAAGAAAGTAATGTGACTTTATGTCTAATGTTAAGAAAGCATGTTAAAGTTATGTCTTGCATGAGGAAACTTATGAATGATGAATGTAGTGTAACTAATCTCATGGAATCCTCAAGGAGCACATAGTGGGGTTAGTAGTATGAGATGCTACTCTCACATTGAACTTTGTGTGACTTGTAAGTCCTCTTTAGAGTCGTACTTATGTGAAGTTCTTAAATACAAGTATGTTTCTATAGTGTCTTTGGTATTGAATGGTGACTTGTGTGAATGAAATGAAGTATACTTATCCTTAGTAGTATTAAGGATCTCTTGAGTAGGTATTGAGGAGGTTGTTTCGGCGATATCCTTATGTCTTACTTGGGGGAGTCTTTGGACAACTTAGGATAGGAGTAGTTCATGTGTGATTGGGTTCACTACAAGTATGCTTTTATGTTGATAAAATGGATGTTTTTCCTCATGTGATAAATGATGGTTTTAAATGATGCCTTGTGACTTAATTCATGAAGGATTTCATCAAAATACCATGACTTGTATGTTTCAACTAAATTGTCCCTTTTTGCATGTTTTTGCATATGCCATACTTAGTACATTATTTGTACTAACCCCATACTTTTCTATACTTTATAAGTACAGGTTGGAGCCGAGTTGAAGGTTAGAAGGCAAGCATGGAATCGACTCTCTGAAAACTAAGTTTGTCCTCACATACTCGAGGGCATAGCTTATGTTTCTTTAGTTTCTTTATTTTAAGACTTATTATGTATTTCTTTCAATGTAAAGGGTCATGTGCCTAAGATATTTATGTCGTGTCTTTAAGTTGGCTTGTGATGATGAGACTATCCTTAGTATTTATAAAAGATGTTTTCCTTATTATCATTTATCATGGAAAGTTTTAATTTCCGCACTACTTTTCATGTCTTATGTAATGAATGATACCTAAAAGGCTTTTGTAAGACCTTTGAAAGGTCGAGCACGCCTTGTGACGACCTAAGGGTTGCCCTAACTTCTAGGGTGTACTTGTGGGTCGTTAGAAACTTGTTATCACAGCATAATGTTTTGGAAAATAGTTTAGGGTCCAAAGTCTCACAAGTCACGTCTACTAAAGTCTTGTTCATTGGTGTGATTCGCGACACATCCATGGGCGAGAGGATATAGGACGATTGAAGTTTCAGTTTTCTTCATTTCTCTATTGTCGTACCTTAGAGTTGAGTTATATAAGTTCCTTTTTCTCAACCTATTATCTTGTGTTTATAGGACATGAATACGATAAGAACACCCACTAAGAAGGAGGAGGGAGAAGTACCTAACGAAAGAATTCCTCTTCGGAATGAGGAAGTTCCTATAGTTGACCAAGAGGAGGTGAATGAAGAGGTTCCCCCTCCGGAACTTCAAGGACCTCAAGTGCCCCAAATGATTCCAAGGTCCCAAGGTCCTCAAGCTCCCTATGTTGAATGAGATATGACTAATGTGGAGATAAGGGCTGCTCTTAGAGATTTGACTCAACTCATGACGACTCAAGCTCATGTCGTCACTAATCATGTGGTTGCACAAGCTAACCTAGGAGTTGGACCTCAACCCAATGCAAGTACTTCCGCTTCTAGAATCTGGTATTTCATGAGGATGAACCCTTCTATTTTCCATGTCACTAAGGTGGATGAAGATACACAAGGCTTTATAGATGATGTGTTAAAGGTGATGGATGTTATGGGTGTGACTCCTAAAGAGAAAGCGGAACTACATCCTTGCCAACTAAAAGATGTGGCACAAGTTTGGTTTGAGCAATGGAGGAATGAGAGACCCTTAAGGATAGGTCCGGTAGATTGGGAAATGTTCAAAATGGATTTTATTAATAGGTTCTTTCCCATAGAGTTGAGGGAAAGGAAGTTAGTAGAATTCATGAACCTTCGTCAAGGGGGAATGAGTGTGAAGGAGTATTCTCTCAAGTTCACCCAACTCTCTAAATATGCCCCAATCTTGGTATCCAACTCTAGGGCTAGGAGGAATAAATTTGTGATGGGGGTATCTAGTATGGTTGAGAAAGAATGTCGTACGGCTATGCTCCATAATGATATGGATATCTCTAGAATCATGGTGTACTTCTGGGTCCTTACATGTGCGACAAGGCTTTGGTAGTGACTTAAAAATGGAACTGATCATTGGCCTATGATGGTTCTCTTCATCTATCTGAAGCGATCTCATGTCACTCTTGCTCTTTATTAATTCCTCGGCTCTACCAGCATATTAAAGTTTTCCATTTTCTTCACTAGCCACTAGTTTAAGGATATGTTGTTAGCTTTTCGAAACAGGTTGTTCATACCTTGGATTTGATATTTAGTAGTTTCAGTTCTAGTACCATTCCTTTCCCTTCTGTAGGAGTAGTAGGTAAAGATGGTTCAGCCATTTAAGTTGAGGCAAAATCTTGGAAATGCAGGGGATTTTTCTGACCATGAATTGTAGTATTAAGCTCAGACCTCTCTAGAACATGCTATCTATTCTAAATGTGATGTTGATCAGGGTGGTAGCAGGGTCTCTATGGTCTTGATTCACTTTTCTACAATAGGCAGATAGATGATTCTCATCTGATTGTTTGACTTAAATTGGCTTCTTTTGGACGGCCACAACTATGGGTACAGTATGATAGACTGTTTATATGCAACTTTGCAGTTACAATATTGACATATTTTTGCATACTTGCTTGTTGAATAATTTACATAGTGCTGCTAAGTTTGTTTCATTCGGAGAGGCTTTTAGAAGTAGCAATTCTAAGTGATCTTTCTTCTGTGAATCACTTTCTTCTAAACCAATCTAATTTCTTTTTAAAGAATTTAAGTTCTGCTATGTTTTGGGATAATCTCCTATCAGTTATAAGTATCTTGTTCTTGATAATTGAAAGACTCTCCTGATAATTAAAGACTTCTCTTCTACAAACAACTGCCAAAAAATAGAACATAAAAAAAAAAAAAAAAAAAAGGTTGAGAATACCAAAAGAAGTAACTACATTAGAACTTTATAAAGTGGAATTGCCAACAAGAAGATTTGATACATGCAGTAACCTAGAATACAGGAACTGCATCATCTTTTAGTAACTGGGAGTCTCTTGAGCTCTTTGTGTTTGCAATACATGCAGTAACCTAGAATTCATGTACTGATAAATGTTCTATATTGATTTGGATTGGTTTGTTTACCGTGAATACTCTCTGATTATGCACTTTCACATTTATTTCACTATCTTATAATTTTATTTTGAATGTGAAGGAAAATTCCGGCAAGTGAATTTGAATTTTGGCCAAAAATAAACTCGATCTATTGTAGTGAACGATCAAGAGTTTTTGTACTATTATCATATACGTTGGATTGGTGCATTTGGTTTTTTAGAATTTATTGATATTAGAGATATTTAAGAAATCACTTTCTAAGTATTGGTTGTACAAGAGATCTTTCTCGAAGTTTATTTGAATTGTATAGCTTTGATTTAATTATTAGTTAGTTTTGTGTTTTAGCTCACTTTTATATTTAATTATGGGATTATATATGTATAATAAATATATGCAATTCGAAAGTGTTGTTGTAGGACGAATGTTAAAGTTACATTTTATAAGTGTTGCTCTTAATGAGATATAAAGTTACACTTTATAAGTGTTGCCGTAGATGAGATAAAAAGTTACATTTTGTAAGTGTTGCTCTAGATGAGGTATAAAGTTACACTTTGTAAGTGTTGCTCTAGATGAGGTATAAAGCTACACATTGTAAGTATTGCTCTAGATGAAATATAAAGTTACACGTTATGAGTGTTGTTCTATATGAGAAATAAAGTTACACTTTATAAGTGTTGCAGTAGATGACCTACAAAAGGCAACACTTTTTAAGTGTGACCTATACACTGCAAATGCAACACTTTTAAGTGTAGTATAATGTAAAATAGGTGTCCCTAATGCATCGCTACAAATTGTGCCCTTATACCTCTTTGCTACGTTCTATAAGTGTAGCCAAAGAGGTGAACATTTAAAAAGTGTTGTGTAATGTCAAAGGTTACGCTTCTTTATGACACCCCTGAAAATTGTCGCTGAAAGTCCAAAAGTGTAGCCTTTTATCGAAGGCCACACTTTTTGCTAATTTAGGCTACACTTTAGTGGTGTGGCCGTAGGCCTAAAATGGTGTAGTGACTCTAAAACCTCATAAATGGTTTATAAACATTATTTTAGTCTTATAAACAGTGTTTTAAGTATTATTTCATTATGTGAGGCTCTAGATTAGGTCATGGACATTCGGATTGTTACAACCTAAGCCTACCAATTCAACATTTATCATTTCATTGAGAAATCCTTTCATGATGTATCATCATCATTCACAAATGTATCATTATGAATAACCTTTTAATAATAACTCAATTGCATTTTAGTCATGATTAATTCATACATAATGATGTGTTAGGGTATAGAGGAGAATGATCTTTCAATCAATGCCACGATTAATCTATAGTCATAGGATCTTCAATCTCAACATAATTCTTAAGGAACATGCATAATTCTCATATTAATGAACAAATTCTAATAATTTACCCATCAAGAATCATGAATTAGATTGAACCCAACATAACCTAACATTATTAAACCATTTAAATAGATTTTAAAGAGAACCCATGAATTTAAATAAAACCGTTGAAATTGGGGAAAAGTTGAAGTTTTGAAGGGACTCTTTGGGTGGAATCTACCCAAAGATGAAAACTATCTGTAACAACCCTAAAAATGGATATGATAAGTAATGCTAAATGTGTCAAGAATGCCTATAATTAAACCAGGGTTCACATGGATTGATGCGCGTAGAATCAGACCTCGGAACCCTTGCTACAGCCAAGCCAACTAACTTGGGAAGTTAGTTGAGCTTGGAAAGGTTTGGTCCAACCATGTAGGGCTCTCGAATACGAAGATTTACTCGAAGGAGTCTTTACCGGACTTAAAAAGGGGAAATCTTAGGTTTGGAGGGTCTAGGGGTAAAATAGTCTTTTTCCTGGATAAGGGTAGTATCGTAATTACCCTAAATATATAATTAATTATTTAATTAATAAGATGGAGGGGAAATTTGGGGAGAGAGGGCCGAAAATTGGCTCTTGAAGTGAAGTCTTGCTCCACCTGGGTTCGAACCTAGGTGGAAGCAATGAATTAAAGTGTTTTTTATTTAAGTTATTAAATTAATGTAATTAATTAATAATTATTATACATTAGCTTATTCAAAATAAAATAGAAATCAGATTTTCTTATAATTAAACAAAACCTTATTGACTAAGTCCTAAACTAGACTCCTAATCCTCATACAACTCCCACTCTCTCACGTCTATCTCTCAGCTCTCACGTTCAATCTCTCTTGTTTCTCTCTGCCAAAAATAACGTTTAAGAACAGAAAAATAACCAAAGTTCTTCACACTTGAAGAACTAACACGAAATCTCCATAAATCAAACGTTAATCGCATGTTAGGGTAAGGGAGGTTGTCCGTCGAGTGGTGTTGACATTGAGGAGGCTTAGACGTGATCTTGGGTGGAGTTTTTGGGCAGCAAGTCAAGGGTTTAACGTCAAAAAGGTATGGGTTATCTTCTCTCTTGGTCCCATTCCAAAGAGACCCCTTAAGGTTCAGATTATTCAGTCCAAAAACTAGGGTTGTTCCCCGTTGCATATCCCTGTCACTATCTCCCAACGATTCGTAGGTTGGGTATGATTGCTGGTATACTTAGGTTTATGTTGTGTTTTTGTGATGAATATGTTTATGTTTATGTATTTGAAATCATATGAATGACAACCTATGTGTTCCGAAACTATGTGCATGTGTGTGCAAAAATGTGGCAGTGACTATGTGTTCTCGGCTTGAGGCTCCAAAATTGATAATGTTATGGTTGTTATTTTACGTGCATAATCCTACGTAAATCGTGATGTTCATTAAAATGGAAGTGTGGATGATTTGAGTATCAATGTTTTGGCTAAACGAATCTATGAAAAATGCATCCCAAAACATGTTAAATGATCTATGAATTTCCCTAAGAGTTCAAGTGAAAATTTTGGCGAAAATGAGCTGAAAAATGACCAAGTTTCAAGCAAACTTACAAGTTTAGTTTAGGCTAAATGTAGATGAACAAATCTGGAAAATTAATTGAGTGAAAAATGAGGTAAGGTCACCAGGATTCGAACCCGCGACCTCACGCGTATGATGCCTTAAAATCGCAAAAAGGGAAATGAGGGTCAAGGGGAATCGATCTAGGGTGTGCTGGCTGAAAAGTAAAGTACAAGAAAAATAATAAAAAAAATGTGAGGCGTGGGAATCGAACACACGACCTCTAGGCAGCGAATGAGAGAAAGAAAAATGAAGGAAAAAGAAACGTGAGGCATGGGAATCGAACCCACGACCTCAAGGCATTGAAGGAGAGTAAAGGAGAGAGGGAAATAAAAAGAAAAGAAATGTGACAAATTTGAATCGAACCCACGACCTCAAGGCAGTGTAGGGAGTTAAGAGAAAAATGAAGATAAAAGAATTGTGAGGCGTGGGAATTGAACCCACGACCTCTAGGCAGGGTAGGCGAACTAAAAGAAAAAAATAAAGAGAGGCTGTGGGGGTTCGATCCCCCAACCTCAATGTTAACTCAAAATAGACAAGGAAAATAAATTTTTTAAAAAAATAAAACGGGGATGTGGGGGTTTGAACCCATAACCCCTCGACCAGGAAGAGAGTTTTTAAAGAAAAGGAACTAAAAAGAAACGTTGATGTTGGGTATTTATCTAGGGTCCCAATGTCATGTGGACCGAAATTAAATACAAAGAAAAATGTAAAGTGTTGTCCAAGGGATTCGAAACCGGGTTTCCTTGCCCCAAATTCCGTATTGATACATAAGTCATACGTGAATTAAATGTTCAAGAATAATGCGGACTACTTAGATCGAAATCGAGATCTTGGAATACATACAAGATGCATAAGTCTTGTACTACATAATCTTATAAAGATATGAATCACTTAAACGAACTATGAATGAAGCCTCATGGCTTGTATGTATAGACCCATAAGTCTAGCATACGTTTAAAAATAAGTGAACCTAAGATGTATGTAATGAAATAATTTAACCCTAGAAGGGTTAAGTACTAGTGTAAAATACATTAAATGGACAAGAGAATTGGCATACAATGAAATGATTATTATGTAATGAAATGATGAAAGCCTAGAAGGGTTAAGTAAGAGTATGAAACACACAAATGGCCAAGTGCATTGGCATATGATGAAATGAACATTCACGTAAAAAGGGGTGAGTAATTATGAAGAGCAAATGTGCTAATGTTAATGAATGTGGTGACAACATGATATGAGGCTAATGTAAAAGATGAGAATAATCTCAAATGAGCCTAAGTAAATGTTACCTAAACGTACTCACCTATGAGAGTGTAAAGTTAATGAAGAGACCAGTCTCTATGAACACTTTAATTAAAGTATTGAGATTAACACACTTAATACTAATGATGAGATGAGAAATCATCTATTGTGCTATGATGTCCTCATACTAGAAACCAGCTTCCATGACGTATGAGTTGAATGTAATGGTACTTTATACTGAGCACCGATAGACTAGCTATGAGCGGTGATGCCTTCTTTCTGGAAGGGCGGAGGTTCACGTAACTCTCATGAGATGAGACTTTTTGGCATACCGGGTATGGGTCTCCTTATATCTCCTAGTCTTCGAACCTATACTGACAATATAGGGATCTGGCGGGGTTAAATTCACATGTACGCTAGCATGTTTTGGGTCACCTTAGCCGGTGATTCCACCTCTTTTCGGTGTAGGGGAGACACTGGATTTCATGATACTCATATGATCTATGTCGGTTAAAGTTAAAGTTCTCAATAAATGAATGAGGCCAGACTCAAATGATGCATATAATGAAATGAACGATACCAAAGGTGTTAGGATAGGATAATCAAGAGGTGAGCTAGACTCAAGTAATGACACTAGGTTATTCTTGATCATTGGATAGCAAACCCGATGAGAGTCTTAAACTACATCCTAGGTATAACTGGTGTTTACACTAGCTTATGAATGAATGAAATGAAGTATGAATGAATGAATGAAGCAGACTCTCTGTTTGCTAAGGAAGACTGCCTAGTTGAGGTCCCATATGTTGAGCCCTCATTTTGGAAAGTCTTAATGTCAAGTCCATGATTCCAAGGTCTCATGGCATATGAATGAATGATATGAAAGATGTTATGTGCTATATGCAATATGATATGTGCTATGTGTAAAATGTTATGTGTTGTGTGCAATATTATAAGTATGATGATGCATGTTACTATCATGGCATGACTTTCCTAATCCAAATTTGGAAAGTTCACTAACTTTCCTAATCCCAATTTGGCAAGTACACTGACTTGACTTTTCATAATCATGTTGTTAGGAAAGAGCTATTCTTACTCATGCATGTCCTTGGTGTGTGCTTGCATATACCCATACTTAGTACAAGTGTGTACTAATCCCATACAACACTATATTTTTAGGTGCAGGCACAGGTGGACGCTAGATCTTACACGTTGACGTTGCAGCTATCCGGACGTGGAGCTTTCATCCGGACATGGTAGGCCCTCATGCTTACGAGGATGTCTACTGTTATTATCTAGCTTAGATGTAGGCTTTAGCTAGTGGAGCATGTTCCACTAGTGTTTCTTTCCACTTTCTTTTCAGACTTTGTATTATTGCCATTTTGGCAAAAATACATTTAATGCAATTATGAACTGTTTCTTTCATTTGATTATCTCTATATTAGATGGTTGATTTGTGAACGCCTATGATGTTAAGTTTAAAAGTTTAGCATGAAATAAGAAAACAAAAAGTTCAAATTTTCCGCTAAAATTAACCTAGATGAAGTAAGAATGACGTATGTAGGCTTGTCTGCGACCTCTAAGAGGTCAACGACGACGATCTCGTCTGGGGTTTAGATTCCGATCGTGAATAAAATTTGTATCATAGCACTAGGTTGAATTCCGAGAATAATAAGTTCACATCAAACACATTGAGTAGTTTCTAAGTCATGCTAGTGAAGTGCACCACTATCCTGAATTAGAGACTGCATGATGCATAGGAAAATTTCCCTTTTTCTGATCTTATCGTGCTTTTCCTAATGTTTAATTTCTTGGTGTTATGAAAGTGTCTAACATCATTCTTTGTTGTTTTCAGAGAATGAATACTAGGAGAACCATTGGTCAGATGAGAGGAGGTGCAACTGCTGGGGACAATCAAGTTCAACCCCAGGCTCCAGCTGAAGGAATGGCTATACCGGTTAACCCAGCTGGGTTGACTGATGCGGAGGTGCGGGCATCTCTGGCCCAGATGGCACAGGCCATCACTATGCAGGCCCAGGCTATGACTGCCCACGTCAACCGGCAGGATGTTCAGAGGGAGAACCCACCAGTTCGTAGCATGCCTGACAGGTTGAGAGACTTCACGAGGATGAATCCTCCTATTTTCACAGGGTCTAAGACTTCAGAGGACCCCCAGGAGTTTGTGGACGAGGTGAATAAGATTTTGGTGGCTATGGGGGCCATATACACTGAGAAAGCAGAGTTGGCTTCTTATCAACTCAAGGATGTTGCACAGACTTGGTGCAAGATGTGGCGGGATAGCCGAGCATTGGGCGGAGTTCCGGTCACTTGGGAGCTGTTTAGGACAGCCTTCCTGGAGAGATTCTTTCCCAGGGAGATAAGGGAGGCAAAGGTTGAGGAGTTTATCAACCTTAAGCAAGGATCAAAGACAGTTAGGGAGTATTCCCTGAAGTTTGTTAAACTATCTAGGTATGCTACTTTCCTTAGTATCTAACACCAAGGATGAGATGAGTACTGAAGTTTGTTAAATTATCCAGGTATGCTACTTCCCTTGTATCTAACAGCAGGGATGACATGAGCAGGTTCCTCACAGGAATCAACGGAGATCTGGAGAAAGAGTGTCGGTCTGCGATGCTCCATGATAACATGGACCTCTCCAGGTTGATGGTGCATGTCCAACAGGTAGAGGACAACCACAAGAAGTGAGGCACTCGTGATTCTAGGAGGGCTAATCCTAACGATTAGTCATGTCCCAGCCATGGAGGCCATAGAAACAATTTTGGCGTCCGTGAGTAGCCCAGGTTCAAGAAGGGGCAGCAGAGTTTGGGAACTCTAATTCTCAGAGGAGTACAACACCTAGAGGAGGCAGAACTGAGCCCAAGAAGGGCAATGGAGGTGAGAAGCAGCGTCCCAGAAAGAACTGTGCTAAGTGCATCTGTGCTCACAGTGGAGAGTGCAGACAGGGCACTAATGCCTGCTTCGATTGCGGTAAGAGTGGGCACATGGTTAGAGACTTCCCACAGAACAGAGGTCAGGCTAGAGGTAATGCTCAGCCTAGGCCTAATCCACAGGGTGCAGCACCAGCCGAGCCTCCTAAGAGAAACAGGTTCTTTGTTCTGAAGGGCAGGGAGGAGCAGGAGAAGTCCGCTGATGTGGTCACAGGTATGATGCAAGTATTCTCAACTTCTGTTTATGCTTTACTTGATCCAGGGTCTACGCTTTCCTTTGTAACTCCTTTGCTTGCTCTCACTTTTGAGATATTGCCTGAGGTTCTGCATGATCCTATAGTCGTTAGTACACCTTTAGGAGAAAATGTAAGAACTAATAGAGTATACAAGGATTGCCCAATAGTTGTAAGTGGTAAGACTATGTGTGGGACTTGGTTGAGTTACCCATGCATGGTTTTGATGTTATTCTTGGCATGGACTGGCTTCACAGTTGTTATGCTTGTTTGGATTGTCGTAGTAGAGTGGTGAGATTTCGTTTCCCTAATGAAGAGGAACTAGTGTGGGAGGGGTACAACTCGAGTCGTCCTAATCCCTTGATTTCGAACCTTAAGGCCAATAAAATGATGTCCAAGGGGTTATTGTGTCATATTGTGAGTGTTAATGATTTAGATCATGACATCCCTTCCATAGACTCAGTGTCTGTAGTGAATGAGTTCCTAGATGTATTTCCTGATGATTTTCCTAGAGTCCCTCCCCCTCGAGAGATTGACTTTGGTATCGACTTAGAACCCGATTGTAAACCAATTTCAATTCCTCCCTACAGGATGGCTCCAGCTGAACTCAAGGAGTTGAAGCTGCAGTTAAAAGATCTCACTGATAAGGGTTTCATTCAGCCGATCATATCCCCTTGGGGCGCTCCAGTGTTGTTTCTGAAAAAGAAGGATGGAACCCTTAGAATGTGTATCGATTATAGGCAGCTCAACAAAGTCACTACAAAGAATAAGTATCCACTTCCCAGAATAGATGATTTGTTCGATCAACTCCAAGGGTCTAGTTTCTTCCCTAAGATTGATCTTCGTTCAGGGTATCATCAACTTAGGGTTAGGGATGGTGATATCTCAAAGACAGTCTTTCGTACCCGTTATGGTCATTATGAGTTCTAAGTTATGTCATTTGGTCTCACGAATGCACCGCTGCATTTATGGACCTCATGAATCAAGTCTTCCATGAATACCTTGATTCTTTCAACATAGTATTCATTGATGACATCCTCATCTACTATAGGACCAAGGAAGAGCATGAACAACATTTGAGACTAACCTTGCAGGTACTTAGAAAACATCAGTTGTATGCCAAATTCAGCAAGTGCGAATTCTGGCTTAGATCATTGACTGGTGTTTACACTAGCTTATGAATGAATAAAATGAAGTACGTATGAATGAATGAAGCAAACTCTGTGTTTGCCAAGGAAGACTCCCTAGTTGAGGTCCCATATGTTGAGCCCTCATTTTGTAAAGTCTTAATGTCAAGTCCATGATTCCAAGGTCTCATGGCATATGAATGAATGATATGAAAGATGTTATGTGCTATATGCAATATGATATGTGCTATGTGTAAGATGTTATGTGATGTGTGCAATATGATAAGTATGATGATGCATGTTACTCTCATGGCATGACTTTCCTAAGCCAAATTTGGAAAGTTCACTAACTTTCCTAATCCTAATTTGGCAAGTCCACTGACTTGACTTTTCATAATCATTTTGTTAGGAAAGAGCTATTCTTACTCATGCATGTCCTTGGTGTGTGCTTGCATATAGCCATACTTAGTACAAGAGTGTACTAATCCCATACAACTCTATATTTTTAGGTGCAGGCACAGGTGGACGCTAGAGCTTACAGGTTGACGTTGCAGCTATCCGGACGTGGATCTTTCATCCGGACTTGGTAGGCCCTCATGCTTTCGAGGATGTCTACCGTTATTATCTAGCTTAGATGTAGGCTTTAGCTAGTGGAGCATGTTCCACTAGTGTTTCTTTCCACTTTCTTTTCAGACTTTGTATTGGTGCCTTTTTGGTAAAAATACGTTTAATGCAATTATGAACTGTTTCTTTCATTTGATTATCTCTATATTAGATGGTAGATTTGTGAACGCCTATGATGTTAAGTTTAAAATGTTTAGCATGAAATAAGAAAACAAAAAGTTCAAATTTTTCGCTAAAATTAACCTAGATGAATTAAGAATGACGTATGTAGGCTTGTCTGCGACCTCTGAGAGGTCAACCACGCCGGTCTCGTCTGGGGTTTAGATTTCGGTCGTGACACTATCATACCTTGATGATGAATACTTGAAGAATTTGATGAAAACCCCTTGGTTTTTTGTAGTCCAAGCTTTTATTTTACAATTCTTCTACTTGAGTTTTGAGAGAGAGAAATATTGTAAGGAAGATGAACTTTTGATTTTGATTTATGTGTTTTGTGAAAATGTTTTTATTTGGTGTTTAATGACGAAAAACACCTTATGTATAGTTAAAACTAATATAACATATACCCATTAAAAAATAGGACTTTAAAATAAAATTGAAAAATTGCCCCTTGCACACATGCACTTGCCAAAAAAACTAAGGCCAAGTCCAAGGGATATTTTAAGGTCCTTAGAGTTATCCACAAGTCGTGGACCCTCCCTTTGACTTGTGCCTTAAGTTTTTTACACCTAAGCCATTGTCCACGAGGGTCTACACAAGTAGTAAGCTTGTACACGTGCCATGGACCTTCACTTGAACGTGCACAATGCCAAGGTGAACTAAGGCAGTCTTTACGTGATTAGGTCAGCCCCCCTCCCCACCTGAGGTGCTCCACATGAAGCATAGTCCCTCAAGTTCCTTGGACCCTCGCGTGGACCGACCTCTTGAAAAAATTGGCTAAAGAATTGGTTCAAGGGGGTTTCTATGGGTTTCACCTACCGTGAAGCCTCTCTTGAATAATGCCTTCTTGCCAACACTGCTAAGGCAAAGTTCAGGAGTGATTTCAAGGGTAGTTAAGCCTTTCACCTTCCTTGAACCCTCTCTTAAAATTTACTTTGTCAAAGTTTTGCTATTTTAGAACTCCAAATTATGCATAAAATTTTAAGACTCAAACGTTAGGCTCTAGTTTTACCTATTAACTTTCTGGGTGTTACATTATTTCACCCTTGATAACAGTTTACCTCGACTAACACTTCAAACACCTTAGGTAATTAAATACTCAAGAGTAGCAGCCAATCATGCATAAAACATACAATTAATGCACCACATAAAGGAGGAAACTTCAACTCCATCCTAAAATAATCAATGCAATAAAAAGGAAGTAGGAACAACATGTACAAACTCATTCTACCTAAAAACTTCAACATTTCTCATATCATTGGAGGAATTACCTTCTCCAACTCAAAGCATGCTCATAATAACATCATGTAGAAAATTAAGCAATTGCTCTGAAAAACACATTTAAGCCTTTTCAATAATTCATCTCATAAAGAATATAGGCAACTTATACTAAATGCAGATCAATCATCAAGAATAAAATCAAGAAAACTCTTTCTCTTTAAACATAATTCATCAACAACATGCATGTAATACTCCGAATGTCTAAGACCTAAAATAGAGCCTAACATGAAAGTCTAAGAGTTGTAACACTGTTTTAAAGTCAATTATAATATAAATAATTAATTTACGAAGTTTTAGAATCAAAACGTCAAGGAGCGTCCATGACGTCCGAAAACTAGTTAAAGAGGTGCTAGTGTTCCTTGGCCTATTTGACTAAGTTTTAAGAGCCGGAAAATGATCAAATTTGGTGGTAAGGTGTCTAACACATATTAGAGTTGGTTTATAGTCTAAACGTCCGTGTAAGACTCCCCAAGGACCAACTAAAGGGTCCTTGAGGAGGACCCTTGCATTTTGCTAAAAGTTGTCTAGGACAATAGCCATCGCCGACCACAGGCGATGAGGCATGGCTGGATAGACGGGGCATCAATGCCTACGTCGACCAACACTTTAAAATTTTGGCTAAAGGTCCATTTTGAACACTCTCTGATACAAGCGACTGATGTGTAGGACGGAGGGGGGCAAGGGCATCGACTGACCTATGACCCGTCAGTCAGGGTCTCGTAGGTCAGGTTTCTGTTTTGCTGTCTTTTTTTACTTATTTCATTTAATTAGTTAAGTTGTTAGTTAATTAATATAGGGTTAGGGAAGGTTCAATTATGTTAAATAAGGACCTCTATATAAATACCAAGCCTAATTAAACTAAACCTAACTCTCATAATTCCCAAAACCCAATTGCTCTTCCTTCTCTCTTGTTTCTCTCTCCAAAAGAAAATTCATAGAAGACCAACCAAAGGAAGGTTCTACGGATGCAAGGAAGGGGCTTTTATGTTGAAAACTTCATTAATTAGTAAGGTATGAGATTCCTTTCACCTTTGGGATCACTTTCCCCTAAGGGTTCCTCCAAATTTATATCAAAAAGATGAAATTCAAATGGGTTTTCTTCTATTACGAAATGGACTTTCTACATTGCTTTGCTTATGATTTCTTTATATAATTATGAGTACATCAAGATGCATTGTATGTAAATTATGCTAGTTCTTGATGAAACATTTTAAAATCCCAAAGTCATGTGATAAGACTTAAATAGGCTCCTTAAGGTCTAAACCACTGTTTCTATCCAAATTAGGCGTAGATGTAGTCATTGAAGTGCTTTGGAACCAAAACGTCCATAACATCCGGTAAGTTGGTTGATAAGAGGGCTAGAGTGTCCTTTTAGTTTAATCAAGTTAAAGAGTCGGAATTTAGTAAAAGTTTGTAACAATAGGTGTAACACATAGTGTCGGATGGTTTCATGTTGGAAAAGTCAGGGTACGACTCCCCAAGGATCAACTAAGGGCCCTCGAGGAGGACCTTTGAGACAGTAGGCCACGACGGACCCAATGACGGGGCGTCACAGGCGCGATGGGGCGTCGAGGCCACCGTCGTTCCATTCTTAGCTGCTGGGAATAAAGCCTCCGCCTGCACAGTTTCTGACCAGCGCAACGGACGTGCAGGACGGAGGAGGACCTGTCCATCATGCCCATGACGGCGCATCGTCGGGGAGCCGTCGGGGAGGGCCTGTAGTGTTTTCAGGGATTTAAGTTTTAGTTAATTATTTTATTAAGTGTCTTAGGGGTAATTAGGGGATTAAGGGAAGACTAATTAAGTGACTTAAGACCCCACTATAAGTACCCCAACCTTCATTAACCTAATCACAATTCTCCAAACAAAACTCTCTCCTTTCTCTCTACTTTCTCTCTCTATTGGAAGACTCCATTGAAGAATAGCTTGGGAAGATCATTGGGGTCTGGGTTTAGCACGAATTCACCATTTAAACGTCATCAAACCTTAAGGTATGGGATCTAATTCACCTTTGAGATTCTTCCCTCAAAGGGCTTCTTTAAAGATTTTTGAAAGAGTTGAGTTTCATATGGGTTTCATCCAATTTTGAATTTGATTATATGAATTGAGTTGTTTATGTATTCTTTGGGTTACAATGAATAGATTATCATGTATTGTAACTTGATTATGATGAATTGATGTAGTTTGATCTAGATTATGGGTAAAGACCCCTAACCCATAACTCTAGGTATGAGATTGGTATGAATTTGGGTTGGATTGAAGTAATTGATCTAGTTATTGTTTAAATCATCTTTAATGATTGTTCTTGCATCGATCATGAATCTATTGTGGTGAATTGAAGTTCTTTATGCCTATTTCTTAAGTATTGAATATAGGGTAAGAGGATAGACTTCGATATCATGTTACCAAGCTTTGATGTAGTATTGTTTTATGTTATAGTGTTTCTCCTAAATTGGTTCTTATAATTGAGTATTGAATTACGTCGATGTGATGACCCAAGATTGGGTTGATCTATGAGTTGATGGTAAGGCCCTTTATTGATGAACTATGTAAGAGTATTGGTAAGTCTTGATTATCCTAGCCTTTACTTCAAATTGTGGTTAATTGTCATCAAGTGATAATGTTGTGTTGAAGTATGCCTTGATTAAGGTGATAAGTTGGTATGATGATTGAATTGAAATTCTTAGGTCGGTTGTGAGGTTGCCTAGGAGTACATGGTATAGGGAAGTCATTGTGTAAAGATTTGCCCTACTATGATGAGAGGTACAATGGTTAACTTCACCTATATGAATTGTTAATGAAAGGATTATTTCTCATACAATTCTTATTGAGCTATGATGATAAATATACAAGGGCTTGACCCTACTATATAACTAGGTCGAGATGGTTAATAAAGTTAAAGACTTTTATATAAAGGGAACCTAGCCTAGCACCGAGTGAACATGACATTGAGAGGTGTTGACTTTCCTTGGAGGAATATTCACCATTTGTCCCTTATAGAGTGTTGACTTCCCTTAGAGGAATACTCACCTATGGACCTATATGAAGTGTTGACTTTCCTTGAGGAATATTCACTCACGATTTCTCATGAGGTGAGGCCCCATTACCAAATGGTATATAGAGGGAATACCTATCTCTTAGTTCCATCAACTATGTGCCATCATAGGAAACTAGCTAGTGGATCCACCTAGATAGCTACGTTTACGTTAGGTTTTACCTTATCCGGTAGACCACCTTCCATCGGTGTAAGGTTTCATGACACCGGATTCCACATTAGCTCATGTGGTCTATGTCGGTTAAGGCAAGTGTTCCCTAAACTAAAATGAATAAATAAGATATAGACTAATCGAAGTAACTTGAGAGGTTGGCTATAGCTTAGGTAGGGGTATGGGACTTTACCTACGCCTTGCACTAGTTTACCTTGATACGAGCTTTGAGAGGTCAATATTACGTATGTAAGGTAATGATAATGTAAATGACTTTGTACGTTGAATAACATGCTTATGAGTATAAGGTGGTTGTCTTTGGTTGAAGAAGAATGTTTTATGGAATGGGAGAGTATGTTAGGTAAGGCTAATTACTAATTGTAGTCTTGGTGGGTTACTTGATTGAGTAAGAGACATGGGAATTTACTTGATCATTGCACTAGTGATTCTATGAAGGTTATAGTTAGTATGCTTTGTTGTATTATGTTTTACTTGTATAGATGTTTTATAATTATTTGTCTTAAATGTCCCCTTTCTAAAAATACTTGATTGGTAATTCTATATATGTGGTTCCATACTTAGTACATGTGGAGTACTAACCCCATTTCTTTCCCTTTTCCCAAAAATTTTAGGTTCGGGTCGTTGAACTTGCTCTGAATTGCTGGAAAGGAAGACTTGGATATCTTACCATCCAAGTGGTAGGTCCTCACTCTCCCTAGGGCGTTGCCGACATCTTACTATTGTGTTTCTTAGTTACTCTAATTCTGTATTGACACTATTACTCATTTGAGACGATGTTGTCTATAGCCTATATGTGGCTTCTTGTATTGATGTAGGACTATGCCCAAGATTTGTTATCTTTGATAGATGGTTTATGAGATGAGACGTCTTTTATGAATGTTATTTCTTAAATGTATAAGTGTATGAAATAGAAGTAGAAGACTATGTAATCTTCGTATATGAACAAGTCTATGTATACTTGATATAAATATGATTACGTGTATGTAGAGGTCTATGTAAACCTCTGAGTAGTTATAGATAAAAAGTTTTAAATTCCCTCACATTTTTAATCGATGAATGCTATGAAGAAGCTAAGGGGCTGGTCTTAGTCCTCAAAGAGTACGACGACGCCGGTTACGTCTAGGGGGTAAACCTGGATGTGACACTTAATTAATTGTCCTAGGTTGTGAAGTAGATCATGAATTTAACCTAAGTCCCCAACCCTAGGCTATTAACTAGTGATGAATTATTGTGTAGTGATTGGATTGACTTTAATATTTTAATGATTACTATTGTGTGATGATATTACACCCATTGTTAGGTTGAATTTGATTGTTGATGGTAATACCTTGATGATGGCTTGTGAGGGGATTGGGGTAAGTCTTGTGATATCAATTCTTCAATTCAATTATGATTACTTATGTTTAGTGATGAAACTATATTGAAGTATACCTTATGATAAGATTGATTAGGGTTGGTATGATGTTGAATTGGAATGACTTGTACTATGGTTTGTGAGTTATTGTCTAAGATGTAAATGTTATAAGGATGGTGATAACTTACCAATGTACCTTATTATAATCTGATATGTAGATGTTCTAACCTCATATGTATGAATTGTAATGAAAGGAAAATACTCATGCAATTCTTATTGAGCTATGATTATGATTATATAAGGGATAGACCCTATGACCTAAACTAAGTTATGATGTTTAATAAAGACTCAAAGAGATTTCAAAAAGGGACTCTAGCTTAGCACCGAGTGAACTAGAGTGAGGAGAGTCCCTTTCCACATAGGGAAGGTAGGATCACTAATGTACTCATGAGATTGGAGACTAAAATGCATGTAGCATAAAGAGGGTCTCAACTACATCTCCTAGTTCTTGAACTATGTTTCTCCCATAGAAATACTTGCTAGTGGATCCATATTAATGCTATGTTCATGTTTTTGTACTACCTTGGCAAGTTGTTCGCCTTCTTTTGGTATAGGGTTCCATGACACCGGATTCCACACTGCTCATGTAGTGTATGTAGCTTAAGGCAAGATTTTCCCAAAAGATAAAATGAAGTAATGAAGTGAACTCTAATAGGGTGACCTAAGGGGTTTAGCGTAGTCTATAGGGGTATAAGACTCTACATATACATTGCACTAGTTAGCCTTGAATGAAGTTTTAGAAGGATGTTGTTATGTATGTATATGCTTATAAATATAACTGATATGTATATGATGATCTTACATGTTAATGACACTATGTGATGTTGGTTTCATTTATGAACATGTGTTTGGTCTCTATTGATAAAGTATGATGTTATGTACTTTTAATGATATGGTTTGTGAATTTCAGCATTGTTTATAGTTCTTGTTGGGTTTACTTAGTTAAGTAAGGTTATGGGACTTTGTTTAGTCATTTCACAAGTGGAATTAATGGGGGTTCATGAGTAATGATCTTTCTTTGGTTATGATATTGTGAACTCTTATACATGTTTGTTGATATTTTAATTGATGATAGAGTTGTCTTGATTATGTGTTCAATTATCTTTATATGCATGTTTACTTGACTAGACTTGGTATTGTTGGTCTTGTGATGTACATGGTCTTGACTTAATTAATATGTACTATTGACTTTTATTGGTTCTTTAGTGTGCATAAAGCTTTCAAAGTAAATTTGCATGTTTAATGAAATGTCTCTTTTTAGCATGATTTCTATGTTTTATGTGCATATGGTCCTATACTTAGTACTAGTGATGTGCTAATCCCATTTCTCCCCTTTTACCCAACATTTTAGGTTCTGGTCGTTGAAGGGTTCGTGACGTCTTTGAAGGAACACTTGGATTCTCATTCTCCAAGCTGAGTAGTTCCTCACCACTTCGAGATCAATGCCACTTTCTAGCATTGGATGTTGAATAGTCTTAAATAAACTTTCTTCATTCTCTTTCATTTGATTACTAATAGTGTATAGCCTATATGTGGCTTTTATAGTATTAATGAATGGGCTTTACCAAATTGTTATACTCTTCTTTAGATGGTTATGCTATGAGACATCCGTTTTAAGACTATGTTGTGTAGCATATATATATATATATATATATATATATATATATATATTTGTGCCATAAAAGTAGAAGACTATGTAATCTCTTATACAAAAGGTCTATGTATACTCGATATGATTATATTATGTGTATGCGAGAGGTCTGTGTAAACCTCATGGTAGATATTGAAGAAATATTTTAAAATTTCCGCATTTAATCTATGAATGTAATGATGAATGCTGAGAGGGTAGTCTTAGTCTGCTCCAACGATGACGACACTAGTTACGTCTACCGGGTACTTCCTGGATGTCACAAACTTAGTATCAGAGCATGAGGTTGAATATCCCTATAAATGATGTCTGATTAAACCACGTCTATGTCGATTCTTATTCATAATTGTGAAGCGCGCCACACTTATTAATGAGAGACTATGTGATGCTTAGAAACTCTCATCTTCTTGTATTCCTTTGTCGTGCCTCTAGAGTATGGATATGTGCTTTCACCTAAACCTTGTATCATGGTTTTAGGTATGAATACTTGAAGAGAAACTGCTACAAGGGACAAAGAAGAAATGGATCATATGGGAGCTAATTACAATCAAGTGCCTCCACAAGACAACCAAGTGCCTCCACTTTAAGAAGATGCTATGGGTGATCAAGTTCCGGTTGCTCCTCCACCGATGAATGATTGAGATATAAGGGAAACTTCTCAAGTTCAAGATATGACGGACCAAATGAATAGGGAGGTTGGACCTCGAGTGACTCAATATGCTAACACCATGGCCTCTCATTTGAGAGACTTTGCTAGAATAAATCCACCTACGTTCTTTGGGTCGAGATCGGATGAGGACCCTCAAGAATTGCTCGTTGAAGTCTATAAGATTCCCTATGCCATGGGAGTGACCTCTATTGAGAAGGCCAGGTTAGCGGATTATGAACACAAAGATGTGGCCCAAACTTGGTATGTGCAATGGAGGGATAATAGGGCACTAGAAGTGGTATGGTGACTTGGGAGATCTTCAAAAAGGCTTTCCTTGATAGATTCTTTTGTAGAGAGATGAGAGAATATAAGGTAAAAGAATTCATCAAGATTCGTCAATGAGGTATGAGTGTACTTGACTATTCCTTGAAATTTACTAAATTGTCCAAGTATGCTCCATCCTTGGTTTCAAACCCAAGGGATGAGATGAGTCATATTCTTACTGGGGTGTCCGATGACTTGGTGGAAAAATGTCATTCGGTTATGCTTCATTATAACATGAATATCTCTCATCTCAAGGTTCATGCTAAACAAGTAAAAGAAACTAGCATAACGAGAAAGAGTAGGGAGGCCAAGAAGGCCAAGTCTTATGAAGGTGTTTCTTCAAAGGGTAGGTTTGACATTCAAGAAAAGCCTAGGTTCAAGAAAATGTTTTCTAATCAAGTTCCTACCAAATTTCCCAAGGCCCGTGATGATAGGGTGTCTAACAATAAGTCTCAAAAGGGAAGAGGAACTATCTCACAAAACAAGAAGCAAACTTGTGGAAAATGTGGTAAGAAGCATTATGGTGATTGCCTTGTTGGGACGGATAATTGCTTTGGGTGTGGCAAGAGTGTCCACAAGGTAAGGGATTGCCTAAATTTGAACGGGCAAGATAAAAGTAGCGGACAAACTCAAGCTAGTGGTTCTAACGTGGATCCTCCAAAAATGAATCACTTTTATGCACTTTGCTCTAGAAGTGAACAAGAGAGTTCTCCCGATGTGGTAACCGGTGCATTACAAGTCTTCTCTATTGATGTATATGCTTTATTTGATTCCTTGTTACTCCCTTTCTAGCTAGAAAATTAGATATTTTTCCCGATATTCTTAATGAATCTTTCATTGTAACTACCTCGGTAGATTAATCGGTGGTTGCAAAGAGGGTATATAGAAATTGTCCTACAATGTTGCCCAATAGAGTTACTCATGTTGAATTAGTAGAACTTGATATGGTCGATTTTGATGTCATTTTTTGGATGGTTTGGTTGCATGATTTTTTTTAATTCCATTGATTGTAGAACTAGAATTGTCAAGTTCAATTTTCAAAATGAACCCGTTTTAGAATGGAAGTGGGGGAGGGGGGGGGGAGAATTCTATTCCTAGAGGTCGTATTATCTGTTGTCTTAAGTCTTGTAAAATGATCACAAAAGGGTTTCTATTTCACATTGTAAGAGTCAAAAATTTAGACTCCAAAAATCCTCCCATTAAGTTAGTCCCCGTAGTAAGGGAATTTCTGGAGGTCTTTCCTAATGATCTTCCCGGAATCCCTCCCGAACAGGAAATTGATTTTGGTATTGATTTTCTACCGGATATCAATCCCATTTCAATTCCTCCTTATCGGATGACTCTGCCCGAATAGAAAGAGTTGAAGGCTCAACTCAAGGACTTACTAGACAAAGGCTTCATTAGACCTAGTATTTCTCCATGGGGTGCTCCATTTTTGTTTGTGAAGAAGAAGGATGTGTCCTTTAGAATGTTCATTGATTATCGCCAAATCAATAAAGTCACTATTAAGAACAAGTATCCTCTCCCTCAGATTGACGACTTGTTTGATCAACTACAAGGGGAAAGCTACTTTTCTAAGATTTACTTGATATTGCGGTATCACCAACTTAGGGTGAGAGGTGAGGATATACCAAAAACCTCATTCCGAACAAGATATGGTCACTATGAGTTCTTAGTAATGTCCTTTGATCCCACTAATTCCCCGACAAAATTTATGTATATCATGAATAGGGTGTTTCGAAGTTACCTAGATGCATTTGTCATTGTTTTCATTGATGACATCTTGGTGTATTCAAAAAATGAGGGTGAAAACATGGACCATATGAGGGTGGTGTTACAAGTGCTTAAGGAAAACCAACTATTTTTCAAGTATAGCAAATGTGAGTTTTGGTTGAGGTCAGTGGCATTTCTTGGTCATTGTAAAACCCCGAAAATGACTTAGGTTATCTAGATCCTAACATGTTGGTAATGGTGATATAAGGTCCTAATGTGGTCTATAATATGGTATAGAGGCAGTACATAAAGTATTAGGTGTGTTGGAAGTCAAATGTCAAGAAATGACTAAGACGTTCGACGACTAAGTCACCTAAATGCCTCATATGTGGTTTTATGTGTTTATGTGTGATTCATGAGTTTTTAAGGTACTTAAATGAGTTAATATAGCATATATAGGCAGTGTGTAAAGTTTCGTAGAGTTTGGAGGTCAAACGTCCATGACGTTCAAAAGATATGCTTTGAAATGAATTTGTGTGTGTAGGCATGTTTCGTCGGGTCTTATGTGTTTGTTTTGGATGAAATTTATGTGATAGGTGGTAAACTCAAATACGTTCATGTTTGGGTTGGAATCTTCTGGGAAATTATCCCCAAGGACCGACCAAGGGTCCTTGAGGAAGGACCCAAGACATTGTGTCAAGGCTGCCCAAGACAGCCCAAACCACGGAGGCAGTCGACGCCTAGTGGGTCAATCGACGCCCCGTTGGTTGGGTTTCGTCGACTGAGACTTATACTGGGAGGGAAGGAACCAAGGACCAGCCTCAGTCCTAGAAAACAGACCAGAAGGAATGTCCGTTGGTCAAGGGACGGTCTATAGGTCCCCTTCGTCTCTGAAGCTGTTTTCCTGCGCAGCTTTGCTGCCAAGCTAGGGGTGAATTTGTAAATTCACCCCACTTACGAAAATAGACTTTGGCGTTTTATTAAGGGTATGTTGGGTGTTTTAATTGTGTATATAAGTGTTTAACACTTAGAATATTTCATTCTTCTAAATCAAAACCCCAAAATCCCTTAAGAAATCCCAAGGACTCCATTGAAGTCCAAATCAAGGAAGAGCTTGGTGTGACATTTTGAGTGGAAATTCTTCATCAAAGTGAAGAATTAGCTTTATTTAGGTATGACTTTTGATCCTTGAAACTCGTTTCATCAAGGAGCCTAACTTTCAAAGATGTTTTCAAAGTTTTCAAAGAGGAATTGTCCAATTTCATGATTCTTCCATGGGTTCTTGCATTAAAGGTTTTCAAACGTCTAATATGGATTATATTGATGTTGTATTGATGATTTTAACCTAAATTACCTATGAACCCATGAAATTGAGGAACCTATGATTTTGACTAAATTATGGGTTACTTGATATTGGCTTAATGTTGATGAATTCATGTGTAGTTTCTTATGGGCTTTCTATTGATGTAAAAATTATGTTCAATTGTTGTAGAATTGATCTTAGATTGTTGAATCTATCTCGAATTGGTTTAGATTTCATTGATTTCTATAATTATGTATTGAATTGGTGTTCATGGCCATGGGTAAGGGCCTTATGATGTTGATTAGGGTGATTTGACATTGGCTTGAAGTGTTGATGATGAAGTGGTGGTACTCTGCCCTATTTCTTCTTATTAAATTTTAATTATACTTCAATAAGGTTATGATTGGTTTGGTCCACCTTTGGTGGCGGTGCTATGTGAATTGATGTGGCCTTGTCGGCGTTACTTTCTAGTATATTGATAATCATGGCCTTTGTTGGCACTACTTTAACTTATATGGATATTTGTGTGGCTGATTTGATGATGTATAATCATATCTATCTATATGTGGAAGTATGTGCTAAACTATTACTACTATGTAATTTATCATGTTGTGCTTTGACTATGTGTTATTGTATAGTCTTAGAGTTGATACATGGTTATTCCTAAATTATTTATTTGAGTCTAAAATGGTTAAATTGAGGATGTTAAGGTAAAGAATAGGTTGACTTAATAAGGTTAAGGGTCATTCCTAAGAGTCTAAAGGAAGATATGCTATGTGTTTTAAATGGGAGTATGTTGTGTCTTGTTTAGGTAGACTTGTGTCCCTTACTTAATGCTTACGTAAATATGAGATGTCTTGAATTAGGAACCTAAAGGGGTCTTAGTCTTGAATAAATGAATATAGGTGAGACCTTGAATGATTATAAAAGTGTCATTCATGTGGAACCTTGAACAAAGTGGTAAGGTTATGAATTGTGAAGTAGTAAGCCGTAATGGTATCCTTCATGTAATGAGTGATGACTTAAGATTGATTGGCTGGAACAACATCATATCATACCTTAGGAAAGTTGCGATGAGCTTCTTGTCTCCATAGTGAGATAGCCCAAATGGACCTTGCTTTGGTAGGGTAAATATAATTGGGTCATGAACATGATATGGGACCCATTTGTATGAACCTTAATGTAAGTTGATATATGATAACTAAGGCTAGCACCGAGTGAGTATGGTAAAGGGAAGTAGTTCTAGTTAAATATGAGACTAGAATTCAAAGTACGCCCTTCATATTCCTTAACCATGTGCCTACGTGGGATCTTTATGTTCTACCATTGGCAAGTAGAATACCTCATCGAAGTAGGATAGAACTTCGGATTTCATGCTTTGATACCATGGTCTATGTCGGTTATTGCCTATTCTCATCATATGGAATACCTATTAGCATTAGAGAAGTTTATGAGGTTTAGGTGGTGGTATGGGACGCTACTTAGACATTGCAGAATAGACTTTGATGGTGTTATTTAGAGTTCCTAGGTCTTGTCTAAGACCATTATTTTAATGTCCTCTATGTGATGTATGTATTCTAAATGAACTAATGAACTAATGACTTACGTTATGAAGTATGTAAGTGAATAAGTACCTTATCTAGAGTGCCTTAGGGATTCTTTAGTTAAATTGTGAAGAAGGCATAAAGGATGATCTCTTCATGTCTTATCTATGGAAGTCTTGAGAATGACTCTAGTTAGGGAAAAGGTTTGGTGTTGTAGACATGATCTAAGCCTTAGGTAGTCTCAAGGACTATTTAGGTAATGTTGAAGAGGTCAATCATGAACATTATCTTCTTGATTTACTTAAGTAGGTCTTTTCGATAGCCTTTGGAAGGAGAGTGTCCCATCATCTATGTGTTGGTGTGTTTAGTGAGAATGATTCTATCCTAGGGAGTCTATTGGATCTCTTGAGTGTGTGTGTAAGGGATTATATGGGCAGTTGCTTCACAACTCACTCAAGTGAGACTTAGAGTCACCTTTGGTAAAAGAATCTTACCTTGGTGATTAAGATGCTTTGTAAGTGTGTATGTGACTCATTATAAAATGTCTTAAGGGTCGTTTAGGCACATCTAGAGAGGGTGTATGGGCGGTCTCTCTTTGTGTGACTTAAGTGAATCTTAGGATACGTTTTGAGTGGGATGATTACATGCTAAAGGGTGTCTAAAGTGAAGGTTAAGTACTTCACTGTACAGTGAAGAGACTTCACTGTAACAGTGAATTGGCTCACCGTTAAGTGGTCCTAAAAATTCATTAACTTGTCTAAATATTTTATTATGTGATTCTAAGTTGCTAAATGTTATTCTTATGATGATATTATGATGTTTTAAAGAAAAGATGCATATTTCCAATAAAGTCCTTTTTCATGATTTTTATGCGTAATACCATACTTAGTACATGTGGTTGTACTAATTCCATGCTTTATTTTCTATCTATAGTTCTTAATAGGTGAAGAGCTTTGGGAATAAGACTTGGACAAGAAGATCGTTCAAGAATAGTTGAAGTATGTCCTCATTTGACTCGAGGGCATATATGTCATTTTATGTTCCTTTTATGAAGTTTTATAATACACTTATAGTAGTAGGTTTTTAAATTCGTATAAATCGTGTCCTAAGTATTATCGTGTCTTAAGATGATAATCGAGACTTAGTGGTTTTTCCTATTTCCATATATGAAAGAGTTTATGACTTCTATATTGTTTTACGATAAGTTTTAGTTCCGCACTACTTTTCGTTAGGTATATGCGATGAATGATATGAGAGGCTTGTATGAGACCTCCGAGATGTCGAATACGCCGATCGCAATCCAAGATTGCACCCTAACTTCTACGGTGTTTTTTCGAGATGTGACAATCTTGGTATCAGAGCACAGGTTAATGAAAGTAGTCTTAGGAATCGAAAAGTCTCAAAAAGTCGCGTCTAGTAGAGTCTTGACCATCGGTGTGAGTCGCGACACATCTATGGGCAAAAGGCTATAGGACGATAGTGTTTCCCTTCATTTCTACTCCTATGTTCGTGCGGTAGAGTTATGAGTATCCTTCTAAAAGCGTTTCCTTGTTTTCTAGGAGATGAATACAAGGATGGCCGCTAGAAGGATGGAAGAGGGAAGGGTTAATGAGGAAGCTCCTCCTCAAGTTGAGCAAGTTGAGAAAGTGCTTCATGATGGACAAGGTGCTCAAGTGCCTCCTCAAGGTGATCATGCCCCTAATGTAGAAGGAGGTAATGAAGTGCCGGAGTTGTCTAATAGGGTGATTGAAGAGGCTTTGCTTGCTTTAGCCCAAGCCGTGACGACTCAAGCTAACTTGAACATGGTGCCTAGGGTTAATGCTATGGAGAGCACTATGTCATCTAGGTTGAGAGACTTTGTGAGGTTGAATCCTCCAATCTTTCTTGGCTGTAAGGTGAATGAAGATCCCCAAGAATTCCTTGATGTTGTGTACAAAGTTTTGAGTGCTATGGGGTTACATCTAGGGAGAAGGCAGAGTTGGCTTCTTATCAATTGAGAGATGTGTCTCAAATTTCGTACACTCAATGGAAAGACAATAGGCCAAATGAGTTGGGTCCTATTGAGTGGGAAGAATTCAAGGAAGCATTTCTTGCAAGTACTTTCCCCGTGAGAGGAGAGAGGTTAAAGTGGAAGAATTTATCAATATCAAGCAAGGATATATGAGTGTTGAGGAATACTCTTTGAAGTTCTCAACTTTTTCTAGGTATGCACCTTCCCTAGTGTCAAATCCAAGGGATGAAATGAGTCGCTTAGTGATGGGTGTAGCCGACTTAGTGAGGGAGGAATGTCGTACGACTATGTTTCATGATAATATGACTTTAGCTAGACTCATGGTGTATGCACAATCAATTGAAGAGTCTAAACTTAGGAGGATGTCAAGGAACTTGAAAAGGAGTGTTGCTAGTGACCAAGTGCAACCTAAGTTCAAAAAGAGGGCTCAAACTCAAGATGGACCTAGTGTGCCTAAGAAGAAGTTTGAGAAAGGTGATGGTTCTAGCAATGAAAAACCTATATGTGACACTTGTGGTAAGAGACATTATGGTGATTGTCTAGTGGGTACGGGTAATTTCTTTGGATGTGGAAAAGATGGAAACAAAGTGAGAGATTGTCCAAACATTGCTTCTAGGAAAGAGGGTAAGAAGGTTGAGCCTAGTGTTCCAAAGGAAGATGCTCCAACTAGGACGCATTTCTATGCACTCCGGACTAGAGGTGAGAAGCCGGATGAGGGTAATGTTGATGTTGGTAAGTACTTTGTGAAGACCGGGGTCTAGACCCTAGCCGAAATCAGCGTCGTTGACCTATCAGAGGTCGCAGACAAGCCTACATACGTCATCATTACATCGTATAGGTTAACCTTAGCGGAAAATTTAAAACTTTTGTTTGCTTTGAAGAATACATAGACTTCATAGTAAGAATTGCATTATATCACATCAGTTCACCACAACCATCTACTAATGATATATTCAAATGAAGGAAATAGCTCATAACCGCATTAATATAAAGTTGATAAAATGGCACCAATACAACGTCTGAAAAATAAGTAACAAAGAAACATTAGTGGAACATCCTCCACTAGATCATGCCTACGTCTAAGATAGAACATAAGAGATAATCATCCTCGAAAGCATGAGGGCCTACCAAGTCCGTATGAATGCTCTACGTACGGATAACTTCATAGTAGTCTCGTAAGCTCTAGCGTCCACCTGCACCTGCACCTAAAAGTAAAGGGTTGTATGAGATTAGTACACACTTGTACTAAGTATGGGTGTATGCAAGTACACACCAAGTACATGCATGATTAACAAGATCTCTCTCCTAACGATATGAGTTATGGAAAGCCAAGGCAGTTAGACTTGCCAAATTAGATTAGGAAAGTCATGCTATGAGAGTAACATGCATCATCATTCTTTTCATATTGCACACAGCACATAACACACATCATTTAGCACATACATATATCATATATCATTCGTTTGTATGTCGTGAGACCTTGTAATCACGGACTTAACATTAGGACTTCCCAAATGAGGGCTCAACATATGGGACCTCAACTAGGGAGCCTTCTTTAGCAAACACAGAGTCTGCCTCATTCATTCATACGTACTTCATTTTTCATTCATTTATATACCTAGGATGTTGTTTAAGACTCTCTTCGGGTTCACTGTACAATGACCAAGAATTACCTAGTGTCATTACTTGAGTCTAGTTCACCTCTTGATTATCCTATCCAAACACCTTTGGTATCTTTCATTTCATAGTGTGCATTACATGAGGCTGGCCTCATTCTTTCTTTGGGAACTTTAACTTTAACCGACATAGATCATGTGATCTCCATGAAATCCAGTGTCTACCCCATACCGAAAAGAGGTGGAATCACCAGCCAAAGTGAAACCAAAACATGCTAGCGTATATAGGGAATTGAACCCTGCTAGATCCCTATGTTGGCTGCATAGGTTCAAAGACTAGGAGATATAAGGAGACCATACCAGCCTAAACTGACAGTCTCATCTCATGAGATTTACACGAACCTCTGCCTTCCCAAAAGAAGGAATCGCGACTCATAGCTAGCCTATCGGTGCTCCGTATAAATTTCCATTACATTCATCTCACACATCATAGAAGCTGGCTTCTAGCATGAGGGCATCATTGCTCATTAGATTATTTCTCATTTTATCATTAGTATTAAGTGTGTATTAATCTCAATACTTTCATTAGAGTGTTTATTAGAGACTAGTCTCTTTATTAGTTTTACACTCTCATAGGTGAGTACGGTTTTTGATAACACTTATTAGGCTCATTTGAGATTGATCTCGTCTTTCATATTAGCCTCTTATCATGTTTTCACCATATTCATTACTTTAGCATATTAGCTCTTTATATTTACTCACCCCATTACGTGAATGTTCATCTCATCATATGCCAATGCACTTGGCCTTTTAGTGTATTTCACACTTTTACTTAACCCTCTTGGGATTACATCATTTCATCATATACATCTTAGGTTCACTTACTTTTAAACGTATTCTTGACTTATGAAACCATACGTACAAGCCATGAGGCTTCGTTCATAATTCGTCTAAGTGACTTATACCTACCCAAGATTATATGGTACAAGACATATGCATCTTGTAAATATGCCAAGGTTTCGAGTTCGATCCCTATGGGCAGCATTCATTAAATATTTATTCACGTAAGACTTATGTATAAATACGGAGTTGGGCAAGGGAACCCGATTTCAAATCCCTTAAGCAACACTTAGTCTTATATCAAATTTTGATTTAAAAATTTTAGCTTGAGGACCCGAGGTCGAGCCCCAACGGCTCCACTTCTTTTTCTTTCTTTTCTTTCCTCTCTTTTTCATTTGAGACCAAGAGGATGTGGGATCAAACCCCCACAACCTCATTTTATTATTCTTTAATTTTTCTCCTAACTCCCTCACCTATCCGAGAGGTTGTGGGTTCAATCCCCACACATCTCATTTTAGTTATTTTCCCCTCTTTCATTTCTCCACTTGAGCCTCACCCCTTTTCGAATCCCCCTTACCTCATTTTTATTATTGAATTTTTCAGTAACTTGCATATGGTGAGGTCTTGGGTACAATCCCTAATGACCTCACCTCTTCAAAAAAAATTAAAAATCAAACTCCTCCACACTGCCCATGCTGAGAGCAATATCCATATTTTTGGAAATTTGGTCATCCTTTCAATCCACTTTTTCTCAACATGTGTACATTGGATTTTTATGGCAAATCTTTAGTCATTTCGTACGATATTATATGCATTATTTCCAAGTAATTTAGATAAGAAAACACAAGGTTTTAACATGCCATTTTCATGCTCCAAACCATGCCCAAGAACACGACGTTGCACACGTTTATCATCACATATTTCCGAACATACATACATGAAAATAATCATCACGAAAATAATTTAAATTCCTAAATTCTACCAGCAATCATACCCAACCTACAACAATCGATGAGAGCTAGTGACAGGGACATGCAAAGGGGAACATTCCTAGTTTTCGGATTAGAATTCGATGAATCTTAGGGGTCTCTTGGGAAAGGGACCAAGAGGAAGAAAACCCATACCTTTTTATTTTTTTAACACCTTTCAAACCTTATCTCAAGTGCTGCCAACTCCCACAAAAAACAAATGCTTCTCAAACAAAAACTCACGCGCAACCTGTTTGAAAAATGATATCGTTTTTCGTTTTTAGTTTAGTTTTTTCCTTTGAGTTTTAGTGTAAAAGTTCTTAAAGAGTGATGAACTTTAATTTTTGTTCTTTTTGTTGATGATGAGCATGAGAAAGAGTGTGGAGAGACGTGAGTATGAGAGTGGAGAGAGATGGGAGTAAGTGTAGGAGTAGGAGTTTTAGTTGAAGACTTAGTCAAACTAGGACTCCTTGCCATTTATTATTAAAACTCTAATTTCTTTAAAGGCTTAGGTGAAATGACTAATCATGCCCTTACTTAAATCAGATAATTAATATAAATTGGTTAGGTTTAACATTGCTTCCACCCAGGATCGAACCCGGGTGAAGCTTAACTCGCGAAAAGGGTAAAATTTAGGTCAACCCTACCCGAATTGTCCATTACTCACATTAATTAATTAATTAATTAAATCTCTAGGGTAATTATGATACTACCCTTATCCTGGAAAAGAACATTTTACCCCTAGACCCTCCAAATTTAAAATTACCCCTTTCAAGTCCAGTTAAGACTCATCCGGGTGAATCTTAATATTTGGGTGCCCTACATGGCTGGACCCAACCTTGCCTAGCTCAACTAACTCACCAAGTTTGTTGGCTTGGCTGGTGCATAGGTTCTGAGGTCTGGTTCCACGCGCATCAAGCCGTGTGAACCCGGTCTAATCTAGGCATTCTAGGTACGCTTAGGCATTACTTAGCATAGTCATTTTTGGGTTGTTACATTATCCCCCATTAGGAACATTCGTCCACGAATGACACTTCTAATTATCTAGCCTAATGCCAGTCATATCATAACAAAAGTACTTTACACAGGCAAGCAACAACAACCAAGAATAGAGGAGATAAGGAAACTTAGACTTAAGAGTTGGAAGTTTAACCTCAAGAGCTGAAAAGATGAGGATAGCGGGATATCATATAGGCCTTCGCTTCCCACGTAGCACCCTCAACAAGATGGTTCCTCCACAATACCTTCACTGTGGAAACCTCGTTGTTTCTCAGCCGCTTAACCTGCCGGTCTAAAATCTCAACAGGAACCTCCTCCTAGGACAAGTCTTTCTTAAACCCCAAACCTTCAACAGGCAGAATCGATGCTTGATCACCAAGGCACTTCTTTAACATAGAGACATGAAAGACTGGATGAACAGAAGCGAGCTCCGCAGGCAACCCCAACTCATAAGACACCTCACCCACACACTGTAGAATCTCGCATGGCCCAACGTACCTCGGACTCAACTTCCCCTTCCTGCCAAACCTTATCACCCCCTTCATGGGTGATATCTTCAAGTAGACCTGGTCACCAACATCAAACTCAAAGGGTCTCTTGTTGTTATCTGCATAAGACTTCTGCCAACTGTAAGCAGTAGCCAACCTGTCCCTAATCACCATGACCTTCTCTAAGGCCTCATGAATGATCTCTGGACCCAAAATGGATGACTCTCCAACCTAGAATCACCCAACTGGAGACCTACACCTCCTACCATACAGTGCCTCAAACGGTGCCATCCCAATGCTGGAGTGATAGCTGTTATTATACGATAACTCTATCAATGGCAGATGGTCGTCCCAACTACCTCTGAAGTCAATCACACACGCCCTCAAAATGTCCTCCAATGTCTGAATGGTGCGCTCTGCCTGCCCATCTGTCTGAGGATGGAAGGCAGTACTGAGCTTTACCTGCGTGCCTAAGCTCTTCTAGAAGGATCTCCAGAAATGCGAAGTGAACTTAGCTCCTCTATCCGAAATGATAGACAAATGAATTCCATGCCACCTCAAAACTCATCAATGTAGAGTATAGCATAATCCTCGGCCCTGTAAGTAGACTTCATAGGGATAAAGTGGGCAGACTTAGTCATCCTGTCCACAATAACCCATATGGAGTCATGCTGTCTCCTAGTCCTCGGATGACCAACCACGAAGTCTATGTTAATGGCCTCCCACTTCCAAATTGGAACCTTAATCATCTGAGTGAGACCACCAGGCTTATGGTGATCTTCTTGAGGTCATGATACATCTTGGTTGAACCTGGATGTATCGAATACCTGGAACCATAGGCCTCTGCAACAATCTTGGTCCGCAAATCATCCACGTCTGGTACACACAGCCTGTCCTGGTACCTAAGTATGTCGTCACCTCCCAAAGCAAAGAACTCATTCATCTTTATCAGCACTGAGTCCTTCAACTCCATCAACACAAGATCAAGATGCTGACCCTTCTTGACTTCAACTACCAAGGATGATTCTGAACTAGGATGAACTGAAACACCCCCACTAGTAGAGTCCATCAACCGCACACCCAGTCTGGCCAGTCTATGTACATCCTTCACTAACTTCTTTTTCCCATCATCAATGTGGATTGTACTCCCCATGCTCAACCTGCTCAAAGCATCAGCTACAACATTTGACTTCCCTGGATGGTAGAGGACGCTTATGTCATAGTCCTTCAACAACTCCAATCATCTCTGCTTACGTAGATCCAACTCCCTTTGTGTGAACACGTACTTGAGACTCTTGTGGTCTGTCAACACATCCACATGCACCCCGTACAAGTAATGCCTCCACATCTTTAAAGCAAATACCACATATGTCAACTCAAGGTCATGAGTGGGATAATTCTTCTCATGATCCTTGAGCTGTTTGGACGCATAGGCTATCACCTTACCACCCTGCATAAGAACACAACCCAAAGCAACCCTAGATGCATCATAATAAATAGTGTAACTCTCACCACATTTAGGCAACATAAGCACTGGGGCTGAAGTGAGTCTATCCTTGAGCTCCTGGAAACTCTTCTCACAAGTCTCTGCCCATTCGAACTTGGCTTTCTTCTTAGTCAAAGCTGTTAGTGGGGCAGCAATGGAAGAAAAACCTTCAACGAACCTGCGGTAGTAACCAACCAATCCCAGAAAGCTACGGATATCGGTGGGAGTAAGAGGTCTTGGCCAGTTCTTAGCAACCTCAGTCTTCCTGGGGTCCACCTCCATACCCTGATCGGACACAACATGCCCTAGGAAGGTCACTGATCAAAGCCAGAATTCACACTTGCAGAATTTGGCATACAACTGATGTTGTCTAAGTACCTGCAAATTTAGTCTCAAATGTTGTTCACGCTCTTCCTTGGTCTTAGAGTAGATGAAGATGTCATCAATGAATACTATGACGAAAAAATTAAGGTATTCACGGAAGACTCGGTTCATGAGGTCCATAAATGCAGCTGGTGCATTAGTGAGACCAAATGACATGACTACGAACTCATAATGACCATAAAGGGTACGAAAGGCTGTCTTTGGGATATGTTCATCCCTAACCTAAGCTGATGATACCCGAAACGAAGATCAATCTTTGAGAAGAAACTAGACCCTTGGAGCTGATTGAATAAGTCATCTATTTGGGGAAGTGGATACTTATTCTTTATAGTGACTTTGTTGAGCTGCCGATAATCGATGCATACCCTAAGGGTTCCATCCTTCTTTTTCACAAACAACACTGGAGCGCCCCAAGGGGATATGCTCGGCTGGATGAAGCCCTTATCAGTGAGATCTTTTAACTGCAGCTTCAACTCTTTGAGTTTAGCTGGATCCATTCTGTAGGGAGGAATCGAGATTGGTTTGGTATCGGTATCTAGGTCGATACCAAAATCAATCTCTCGTGGGGGAGGGACTCCAGGCAAATCATAGGGGAAAACATCTTGGAACTCATTCACTACAGGTACAGAGTATATGGAAGGAATGTCATGATCTAGATCATTGACACTCACAAGATGGCATAACAATCCCTTGGACATCATTTTATTAGCTTTTACGTTCGAAATCAAGGTACTTGAGCGACTCGAATTGTAGCCCTCCCAGAGCAGCTCTACTTCATTAGGGAAACGAAAATCACAACCGTACTATGGCAATCCATAAAGGCATAACATTTGTGGAGCCAGTCCATACAAAGTATAATATCGAAGTCAGTCATGGGCAACTCAACAAGGTCTGCACACATAGTCTTACCAAATACTACTATTGGGCAGTCTTTATGAACCCTATCAGCTCTTACATTTTCTCCTAAGGGAGGACTAACTACGATGGAATCATGCAAAACCTCAGGTAGTGTTTCAAAAGTAAGATCAAGCAAGGGAGTCACAAAAGAAAGTGTAGACCCTGGATCAAGTAAAGCATAAACAGAGGTTGAGAAAATTTGCAGCATACCTGTGACCACATCAGCAGACTTCTCCTGCTCTTCCCTGCCCTTCAAGGCGTAGAATATGTTCCTCTTAGGAGGCTCGGCTGCAGTAGCATTCTGGGGATTAGGCCTAGGATGAGCATTACCTCCAGCCTGACCCCTATTCTGTGGATAGTCCCTGACCAAGTGTCCGCTCTTTCCGCAACCGAAGCAGGCATTTGTGCCTAGTCTGCACTCTCCACTGTGAATACGGCCACAATTGCCACATTCCTTTCTGGGATGTTGCACATCACCTTTATTGCCCTTCTTGGGCTCGTGTCTGCCTCTTCTGGGTGCTGCACTCCTCTGAGAGTTAGAGTTCCCTGAACTCTGATGACCCTTCTTAAATCTGGGTTGATCACGAACTCCAAAAGTGCTCCTGCCACCACCCCTGCTGGAACCTGTCTGGTTAGAAGGGTTAGGCGTCCTGACCTCACGGACTCTCCTCTTCTTCCTGATGTCCTCAACCTGATGGACATGCACCATCAGCCTAGACAAGTCCATGTTGTCATGGAGCATCGCAGCCCGACACTCCTCTTCCAATTCCTCTAAGATTATTGTAAGGAACCTGCTCATCTCGTCCCTACTGTTCGACACAAGAGAAGTGGCATACCTGGACAATTTAACGAATTCAGGGAATACTCCCTGACAGTCATCGAGCCCTGCTTAAGGTTGATGAACTCCTCAACCTTATCCTCTGTCATATCCCTGGGCAAAAACCTCTCTAGAAAGGCTATCTTAAACAGCCCCATGTGATCGGACCTCCACCCAACGCCCTGCTATCCTGCCACATCATGCACCAAGCCTGTGCAACATCCTTCAACTGGTACGAGGCCAGCTCAGCTTTCTCAATCTCCGTGGCCCCCATCGCCACCAGAATCTTTTGGACCTCCTCCACGAACTCCTGAGGATCCTCTGCATTATTAGATCCTGTAAAGATTGGAGGATTCATCCTTGTAAAATCTTGCAACCTGTTCACCATGTTGTGGGCTGGTGGGTTCTCCCGCTGAACCTCCTGTCTACTAGCCTGGGCCGTCATAGCTTGAGCCTGCACAGTGATGTCTTGAGCCATCTATCCCAAAGTTGTCCGCACCTCCGCATCAGTCAACCCAGCTGGGTTAACTGGCATGGTCACTTTTACAGCTGGAGCCTGTTGTGGAACTTGGTTGCCTCCAGCAGATGCTCCTACTCTTCCCCGACCTGCGTTCCCCCTTGTATTCATTTTCTGAAAAAAATAAGAATTGATGTTAGATACGCTCATACACCAAGAAATTAGACATTAAGAAAGGCACGATAAGATCAGAAGAAGGGAAATTTTCCTACACATCATGCAGTCTCTAATTCATGATAGTGGTGCACTTCACTACCATAACTTAGAAACTACTCGATGTGGTTGATGTGAACTTATTATCCTTGGAATTTAACCTAATGCTCTGATACCACGTTTGTCAAGACCGGGGTGTATAACCTAGCTGAAACCGGTGTCGTTGACCTCTCAGAGGTCGCAGACAAGCCTACATACATCATCATTACATTTTATAGGTTAACCTTAGCGGAAAATTTAAAACTTTTCTTTGCTTTGAAGTATACATAGACATCTTAGTAAGAATTGCATTATATTACATCACTTCACCACAACCATCTAATAATGAGATATTCAAATGAAGGAAATAGTTCATAACCGCATTAATATAAAGTTGACAAAATGGCACCAATACAACGTCTGAAAAATAAGTAAGAAAGAAACGCTAGTGGAACATCCTCCACTAGCTCATGACTACATCTAAGCTAGAACATAAGATATAAGCATCCTCGAAAGCATGAGGGCCTACCAAGTCGGGATGAATGCTCCACGTACGGATAGCTTCAACGTAGTCTCGTAAGCTCTAGCGTCCACCTGCACCTGCACCTAAAAGTAAAGGGTTGTATGGGATTAGTACACACTTGTACTAAGTATGGGTGTATGCAAGTACACACCAAGGACATGCATGATTAAGAAGAGCTCTCTCCTAACGATATGATTTATGGAAAGCCAAGTCAGTTGGACTTGCCAAACTAGATTAGGAAAGTCATGCTATTAGAGTAACATGCATCATCATCTTTTCATATTGCACACAACCCATAAGACACATCATTTAGCACATACATATATCATATATCATTCGTTCCTATGCCGTGAGACCTTGGAATCACGGACTTAACATTAGGACTTCCTAAATGAGGGCTCAACATATGGGACCTCAACTAGGGAGCCTTCTTTAGGAAACACAGAGTCTGCTTCATTCATTCATACGTACTTCATTTTTCCTTCATTTATATACCTAGGATGTTGTTTAGGACTCTCTTCGGGTTCACTGTGCAATGACCAAGAATGACCTAGTGTCATTACTTGAGTCTAGTTCACCTCTTGATTATCCTATCCAAACACCTTTGGTAACGTTCATTTCATAGTGTGCACTACATGATGCTGGACTCATTCTTTCTTTGGGAACTGTAACTTTAACGACATAGATCATGTTAGCTCCATGAAATCCATTGTCTACCCCACACCGAAAAGAGGTGGAATCACCTGCCAAAGTGAAACCAAAACATGCTAGCGTATATAGGGAATTGAACCCTGCTAGATCCCTATGTTGGCTGCATAGGTTCAAAGACTATGAGATATAAGGAGACCCATACCCGCCTAAACGGACAGTCTTATCTCATGAGATTTACACGAACCTCTACCGTCCCGAAAGAAGGAATCGCGACTCATAGCTAGCCTATCGGTGCTCCGTACAAAGTTCTATTACATTCATCACACACATCGTAGAAGCTGGCTCCTAGCATGAGGGCATCATTGCTCATTAGATTATTTCTCATCTTATCATTAGTATTAAGTGTGTATTAATCTCAATACTTTCATTAGAGTGTTTCTTAGAGACTGGTCTCTTTATTAGTTTTACACTCTCATAGGTGAGTACGGTTTTTGATAAAACTTATTAGGCTCATTTGAGATTGATCTCATCTTTCATATTAGCCTTTTATCATTTTTTCACCACATTCATTAACTTTATCATATTAGCTCTTCATATTTACTCACCCCATTACGTGAATGTTCATCTCATCATATGCCAATGCACTTGGCCTTTTAGTGTATTTCACACTCTTACTTAACCCTTTTTGGATTACATCATTTCATCATATACATTTTAGGTTCACTTACTTTTAAAAGTACGCTGGACTTATGAACCCATACGTACAAGCCATGAGGCTTTGTTTATAATTTGTCTAAGTGACTTATACCTACCCAAGATTATATGGTACAAGACTTATGCATCTTGGAAATATGCCAAGGTCTCGAGTTCAATCCCTATGGTCAACATTCATTAAATATTTATTCACGTAAGACTTATGTATCAATACGGAGTTGGGCAAGGGAACCCGATTTCAAATCCCTTGAGCAACACTTAGTCTTATATTAAATTTTGATTTAAAAATTTCAGCTTGGGGACCCAAGGTCGAGCCCCAACGCCTCCACTTCTTTTTCTTTCTTTTCTTTCCTCTCTTTTTCGTTTGAGACCAAGAGGATGTGGGATCAAACACCCACAACCTCATTTTATTATTCTTTAATTTTTCTCCAAACTCCCTCACCTATCCGAGAGGTTGTGGGTTCGATCCCCACACACCTCATTTTAGTTATTTTTCCCTCTTTCATTTCTCAACATGAGCCTCACCCTATTTCGAATCCCCCTTACCTCATTTTTATTATTGAATTTTTCAGTAACTTGCATATGGTGAGGTCTTGGGTTCAATCACTAATGACCTCACCTCTTAAAAAAAAATTAAAAATCAAACTCCTCCACACTGCCCATGCCGAGACCAATTTCCAGATTTATGGAAATTTGGTAATCCTTTCAATCCACTTTTTCTCAACATGTATACATTGGATTGTTATGGAAAATTCTTTAGTGATTTCTTACATCATTATACGCATTATTTCCACGTAATTTTGATACAAAAACACAAGGTTTTAACATGCCATTTTCACTCTCCAAATCATGCCCAAGAACACGGCTGCACACACATTTTGCACACGTTTATCAACACATAATTCCGAACATACATACATGAACATAATCAACACAAAAACACTTTACATTCCTAAATTCTACAAGCAATCATACCCAACCTACAACAATCGATGGGAGCTAGTGACAGGGACATGCAAAGGGGAGCATTCCTAGTTTTTTAGAATTCGACTGAATCTTAGGGGTCTCTTGGGAAAGGGACCAAGAGGAAGAAAACCCATACCTTTTTCGTCGTTTAACACCTTTCAAACATGATCTCAAGTGCTTCCAACTCCCACGAAAAAGAAATGCTTCTCAAACAAAAACTCACGCGCAAACCGTTTGAAAAATGATTTCGCTTTTCGTTTTAGTTTAGTTTCCTTTGAGTTTTAGTGTACAAGTTATTCAAAGTGATGAACTTTAATTTTTGATCTTTTTGCTGATGGTGAGCGTGAGAAAGAGTGTGGAGAGACGTGAGAATGAGAGTAGAGAGAGATGGGAGTAAGTGTAGGAGTAGGAGTTTTGGTTGAAGAGTTAGTCAAACTAGGACTCCTTGCCATTTATTATTAAAAATCTGATTTTGTTTAAAGGATTAGGAGAAATGACTAATCATGCCCTTACTTAAGTCAGATAATTAATATAAATTAATTAGATTTAATATTGCTTCTACCCAGGATAGAACCCGGGTGAAGCTTAACTCGCGAAATAGGTCAAATTTGGGTCAACCCTACCCGAATTGTCCATTACTCACATTAATTAATTAATTAATTAAATCTCTAGGGTAATTACGATACTACCCTTAGCCTGGAAAACACCATTTTACCCCTAGACCCTCCAAACTTAAAATTACCCCTTTCAAGTCCAGTTAAACTCATCCGGGTTAATCTTAATATTCGGGTGCCCTACATGGCTAGACCCAACCTTTCCTAGCTCAACTAACTCACCAAGTTGGTTGGCTTGGCTGGTGCATAGGTTCTCAGGTCTGGTTCAACGCACATCAAGCCGTGTGAACCCGGTCTAATCTAGACATTCTAGGTACGCTTAGGCATTACTTAGCATAGTCATTTTCGGGTTGTTACATACTTGTTTCTCTTATTATAGTATGAATTCCTTCTACGTGGGGGAGTATGACTAGAATTGAGCTAGAAGTGTTGCATGTGCACGGTGTTTAGGAGTTTGGTTGAAATTGAATCTCATTAACTTCTTACGTTGTGTGTTTTATGAAGCTTTGAGCATGTTGTAAGATGTGTTTATATGACGTTACCTTGCATATTAGCATGTATATATCATGAATTACTTAACATTGCATTTTTTGGAAAATTTGTATAAAAACAATCATTGTAGCATGCACAGTTCACTGTAAATTTTTGTGAAAACTAATTGATTCTTTGGTCTAAAATTGTTGTTATGTGGTTAGAACCGATGTACATAAGTATGATATTGCAAATAAAATGAGTTTTTGTTATTTGGAATGAAGCATGTGAGTTTTGTAGCATAATGAGTTATAGAATTGTTTTCTAATTTCTTGTTGTGTTGTGAATCTCTTGACTATGGGAAATTGATGTTTTCTCCTTGATTGTGAGTTATATGGTTTGTTTATGTGTTGGTAGTTGAATCCCTAATCTTGGAAATGTTCAGAGAGTGGCAAGTGTCATTCGAGAATAAATGTTGTCCAAGTGGGGAGAATGTAAGACCCCGAAAATGACTTAGGTTATCTAGAGCCTAACATGTTGGTAATGGTGATCTAAGGTCCTAATGTGGTCTATAATATGGTATATACGCAGTAGATAAAGTATGAGGTGTGTTGGAAGTCAAATGTTAAGGAATGACTAAGACGTTGGACGACTAAGTCACCTAAATGCCTCCTATGTGGTTTTATGTGTTTATGTGTGATTCATCAGGTTGTAAGGTCCTTAAATGAGTTATTATAGCATGTATAGTCAGTGTGTCAAGTTTCGTGGAGTTTGGAGGTCAAACATCCAAGAACGTCCATGACGTTCGAAAGATATGCTTTGAGATGACCTTGTGTGTGTAGGAGTGTATCGTCGAGTTTTATTTGTCCTTTTAGGATGAAATTTATGTGAGACGTGGTAAACTCATAGAAGTTCATGTTTGGGTTGTAATCGTATGGGAAATTATCCCCAAGGACCATCCAAGGGTCCTTGAGGAAGGACCCAAGACTTGGTGTGAAGGCTGCCCAAGTCAGTCCAAACCACGGAGGCAGTCGACGCCCAGTGGGTCAATCGATGCCCCGTTGGTTGTGTTTCATCGACTGAGACTTAGCCTGGTGAGGGAAGGAACCAAGTACCAGCCTCAGTCCAAAACCACGGACCAGCAGGACGGTCCGTTGGTCAAGGGACGGTCCGTAGGTCCCCTCCGTCTGTGAAACTATTTTCCTGCGCAGCTTTGCTGCCAAGCTAGGGGTGAATTTGTAAATTCACCCCACTTCCAAAAATAGACTTTGGCAGTTTATTAAGGGTATATTGGGTATTTTAAATGTGTATATAAGTGTTTAACACTTAGAATATTTCATTCTTCTAAATCAAAACCCCAAAATCCCTCAAGAAATTCCAAAGACTCCATTGAAGTCCAAATCAAGCAAGAGCTTGGTGTGACGTTTTGAGTGGAGATTCTTCATAAAAGTGAAGAATTAGATTCATTCAGGTAAGGATTTTTTATCTTTGAAACTCGTTTCATCAAGGAGCCCAAATTTCAAAGATGTTTTCAAAGTTTTCAAAGAGGAATTGTCCAATTTCATGATTCTTCCATGGGTTCTTGCATTAAAGGTTTTCAAACGTCTATTATGGATTAGATTGATGTTGTATTGATGATTTTAACCTAAATTACCTATGAACTCATGAAATTGATGAACCTAAGATTTTGACTAAATTATGGGTTACTTGATATTGGCTTAATGTTGATGAATTCATGTTTAGCTTCTTATGGGCTTTCTATTGATGTAAGAATTATATTAAATTGTTGTAGAATTGATCTTAGATTTTTGAATCTATATCGAATTGTTTAGATTTCATTGACTTCTGTAATTGTGTATTGAATTGGTATTCATGGCCATGGATAAGGGCCTTATGATGTTGATTAGGGTGATTTGGTATTGGCTTAAAGTGTTGATGATGAAGTGGTGGTACGCTTCCCTATTTCTTCTTATTCAATTTTAATTATACTTCAATTAGGTTATGATTGGTTTAGTCCACCTTTGGTGGCGGTGCTATGTGAATTGATGTGGCCTTGTCGGCGTTACTTTGTAGTATATTGATAATCATGGCCTTGTGGGCACTACTTGAACTTATATGGCTATTTGTGTAGTTTATTTGTTGATGTATAATCATATCTATCTATATGTGGAAGTATGTGATAGACTATTGCTACTATCTAGTTTATCATATTATGCTTTGACTATGTGTTATTGTGTAGTCTTAGAGTTGATACATGGTTATTCCTAAATTGGTTATATGAGTCTAAAATGCTTGAATTGATGATGTTAAGGTAAAGAATATGTTGACGTAATAAGGTTAAGGGTCATTCCTAAGAGTCTAAAGGAAGATAGGCTATGTGTGTTAAATGGGAGTATGTTGTGTATTGTTTAGGAGGACTTGTGTCCCTTACTTGATGCTTATGTAAATATGAGATATCTTGACTTAGGAACCTAAAAGGGTCTTAGTCTTGAATAAATGAATATAGGTGAGACCTAGATGAAAAAAGGGTCATTTATGTGGAACCTTGAACCAAGTGGTAAGGTAATGAATTGTGAAGTAGTAAGCCGTAATGGTATCCTTCATGTAATGAGTGATGGACTTAAAGTTGATTAGCTGCAACGACATCATATCATACCTTAGGAATGTCGCGATGAGTTTCTGGTCTCCATATGAGATAGCCCAAATGGACCTTGCTTTTGGTAGGGTAAATGTAATTGGGTCATGAACATGATATGGGACCTATTTGTATGAACCTTAATGTAAATTGATCTATGAGAACTAAGGCTAGCACCGAGTGAGTATGGTAAAGAGAAGTAGTTCTAGTTAAGTATGAGACTAGAATACAAACTACACCCTTCATATTCCTTAACCATGTGCCTACATGGGATCTTTATGTTCTACCAATTGCAAGTAGAACACCTCATCGAAGTAGGATAGAACTTCGGATTCATGCTTTGATACCATGGTCTATGTCGGTTATTGCCTATTCTCATCATATGGAATACCTATTAGTATTAGAGAAGTTTATGAGGTTTAGGTGGTGGTATGGGACGCTACTTAGACATTGATGAATAGACTTTGATGGAGTTATTTGGAGTTCCTAGGTCTTGTCTAAGACCATTATTTGAATGTCCTTTATGTGATTTATGTCTTCTAAATGAACTAATGAACTAATGACTTACGTTATGAAGTATGTAAGTGAATATGTACCTAATCTAGAGTGCCTTAGGGATTCTTTAGTTATATTGGGAAGAGGGCATAAAGGATGATCTCTTCATGTCTTATCTATGGAAGTCTTTAGAATGACTCTTGTTAGGGAAAAGGTTTGGTGTTGTAGGCATGAATTAAGCCTTAATTAGTCTCAAGGACTATTTAGGTAATCTTGAAGAGGTCAATCATGGACGTTATCCTCTTGATTTACATAAGTAGGTCTTTTGGATAGCCTTTGGAAGAACAGTGTCCTATCATCTATGTGTTTGTGTGTTTAGTGAGAATGATTGTATCCTGGGGAGTCTATTGGATCTTTTGAGTGTGTGTAAGGGATTGAATGGGCGGTTGCTTCACAACTCACTCAAGTGAGACTTAGAGTTACCTTTGGTAGAAGAATATTACCTTGGTGATTAAGATGCTTTGTAAGTGTGTATGTGACTCATTATAAGTAGTCTTAAAGGTCATTTAGGCAGATCTAGAGAGGGTGTATGGGCGGTCTCTCTTTGTGTGACTTAAGTGAATCTTAGGATAGTTATGAGTGGGATGATTACATGATAAAGTGTGCCTAAAGTGAAGGTTAAGTACTTCATTGTACAAGGATATCGTTGAAGAAGAGTTGAAGTATGTCCTCATTTGACTCGAGGGCATATATGTCATTTTAGGCTCTTTTTATGAAGTTTTGTAATAGACTTATAGTAGTATGTTTTTAAATTCATATGAGTCGTGTCCCAAGTATTATCCTGTCTTAAGATGATGATCGAGACTTAGTGGTTTTTCCTATTTCAATATATAAAAGAGTTTATGACTTCTATATTGTTTTACGAAAAGATTTAATTCAGAACTACTTTTTGTTATGTATATGCGATGAATGATATGAGAGGCTTGTATGAGACCTCCGAGAGGTCGAATATGCCGGTCGCAATCCAAGATTGCACCCTAACTTCTAGGGTGTGGTTTCGGGATGTGACAGTCATATAATCTCTAGTGAGGGAGTTGAGGTTGATCCAAGGAAAACCAAGGCGGTGAAAAATTGGCCTTGGCCATTGACTCCAATCGACATTAGGAGTTTTTGGGTCTAGCAGGTTAATATAGGAATTTTGTGGATGATTTTGCATCCATTGAATCTCCCTTGATTACTTTGACCCAAAAGAGTATGAAATTTTAGTGTTCAGAGGCATGCGAAAAAAGCTTCCAAATCTTGAAATATAGGCTTACTTATGCTCTGGTGTTAACTTTACCGGTGGGTACAAAAGCCTTCGTTGTATATTGGGATGCATCCCGAGTGTGTGCTTATGCAACATGGGAAAGTAGTAGCCTATGCCTCTAGGCAACTTAAGGTGCATTAGAAGAATTATCGAACTCATGATCTTGAGCTAGAGGGTGTGGTATTTGCCTTGAAAATATAGAGGCATTATTTGTATGGTGTTCATGTTGATGTGTATACCGACCACAAGAGTCTTCAATATGTGTTTACTCAAAAGGAGTTGAATTTTTGACAAACAAGGTGTATGGAATTGTTGAATGATTACGACGTGAGTGTTGTATACCACCCCGACAAGGCCAATGGAGTTGAAGGAGTCGATTATTGGTAAGCTTATTGAGTCATTATCCTTAGGGGGGATGGTGTCTTGCAGTATCAAGGAAAGTTGTGTGTTCCAAATGTAGATATCTTGAGGAACTGAATTCTTGAGGAAGCTCATGGGTCCCGTTACTCCATTCATCCGGGTTCTACAAAGATGTATCATTACATTAGAGAAGTGTTTTGGTGGGAAGGTTTGAAAAGAGACATAGAGGAGTTTGTTGCAAAATGTCCAAACTGCCAACAAGTGAAAGCCGAACACCAAAAGCCGGGTGGTTTACTTAAAGAAATCAAGTTCCTACTTGGAAGTGGGAAGACATTAATTTGGATTTGTGGTAGGTTTGCCTCAGACACTAAAGCAATATGACTCCATATGGGTGGTTGTGGATAGGTTGACCAAATCCGCTCATTTTATTCCCGTCAAGTCCACATACTCGGCAGACGATTATGCAACGATCTTCATAGATGAGATTGTGTGTCGTCATGGTATTCCGTTATCTATCATATCGGATAGGGGTGCACAATTGACATCTAGTTTTTGGAGGTCATTGCAAAAAGGGTTGGGGACCAAGGTGAAGTTAAGCACCGCTTTTCATCCCCAAACGGATGGCCAAGCGGAGCGTACTATTCAAACCCTTGAGGATATGCTTCAATCTTGTATAATTGATTTTAAGGGAAATTGGTATAAACACTTTCCTATGGTTGAGTTTTGTTACAACAATACTTACCATTCATCTCTATCTATGACTCCTAATGAATCCTTGTATGGTAGAAGAAGTAGATCTCCAATTGGATCGTTTGAAGTGGGCGAGTCTTCACTTTTGGGTCCATAATATAAGGAACCGCTTGAAAACAACCTCTAGCTGGAAAAAGTCTTATGCCGACCATAAGAAAAGAGACTTAGAATTTGAAGAATGTGATAAAGTGTATCTAAGAATTTCGCCTATGAATGGGGTGGTGAGATTTGGCAAGAAAGGAAAGTTAAGTCCTCGTTATGTGGGTCCCTATGAATTTTCGCAAAAGATTGGTAAGATTGCGTATGAGTTGAGGTTACCTAGTGAATTGGCTTCGGTTCCATGTTTCCATGCTTAAGAAGTGTATCGGTGATCCCGAGTCCATTCTTCCTATTGAAGGTCTAGGTGTTCAAGAGAACCTTTCATATGAGGAGGTTCCAGTTGAAATCCTTGATAGACAGGTAAAGAAGTTAAGGAACAAAGAGGTGGCTTCGGTAAAGGTGTTATGGAAGAACCACCTAGTTGAGGGTGCAACATGGGAGGTCAAGGCCGACATGCAGTCTCGTTCCCCTCATCTATTGGATAACTAAGGTTAGTTGTTCTTATTTATAGTGAAAATAATGAGTTTATTTGAAGTTTCCATGATTTTTGATAAATTGAGTGAATTTGATGTTTTGTTACAGTAAGTTACTGTGAAATATGCCAATTTAAATGAAAGTTTTGAAGAAAATGCTCTTTTATTTGATTTGAACTTATGTGGTGTATTTTGGTATAATGTGCCCTCCTGAGTTGTATTGATCAAGTTAATATATGATGAAGAAAGCATTGGCATGGTGAATAAGCATGTAATGTATGTTGAACACTTATGAGTTGAAAATGATGCTTTGAGTTACATTGTGTAAAAGGGCATGTGTTATGATGATTTTGATTGTGACTCTTGTTTTGATATTTTATAGTTGGTTGGGCTGATAGTCTTGAGTCTTTTCCTTTCTTTTTTAGAATTTTAGTGTCATTCGGGGACGAATGTTTCTGAGGGGGGGATAATGTAATACTCCGAAAGTCTAAAACCTAATCTAGAGCCTAACTGAGAGTCTAAGAGTTGTAACACTGTCTTAAAGTCATTTATAATATATATAATTCATTTAGAAAGTTTTAGAATCAAAACGTCAAGGAAGGTCCATGACGTCCGGAAAGTATTTCATGAGGTGGTAGTGTGCCTTAGCTAATTTGACTATGTTTTCATAGTTGGAAAATGATGAAATTTGGTGGTAAGGTGTCTAACACATATTAGAGTTGGTTTATAGTCGAAACGTCCGGGTAAGACTCCCCAAGGACTAATTAAAGGTTCCTTGAGGAGGACCCTTTCATTTTGGCTAAAAGCTGTCTAGGACAGGAGACATCGACGACCAAAGGCGACGAGGTGTGGCTGTATCGATGGGGTATCGGTGCCTCCATCGACCAAAACTTAGCCATTTTGGCTAAAGTTCCATTTGTACAAGTCTCAAGATGGAGGGTTCAAGGGCATCGACTGGCCTACGGCCCCTCAGTCGCGGTCTCGTAGGTCAGGTCTGTGTTTTGCTTTGTTGTTTTACTTATTTCATTTAATTAGTTAAGTGGTTAGTTAGTTAATTAAGAGTTATGGGAGGTTAAATTAATTTATTTAAGGACCTCTATATAAAGACCTATCCTAATTAAACTAAATCTAACTCTCATAATTCCCAAAACCCAATTGCTCTTCCTTCTCTCTTCTTTCTCTCTCCCAAAGAAAATACGAAGAAGACCAAGCAAAGGAGGGTTCTTGGGATGCAAGGAGGGGGATTTTTCCCATCAAACTACATCAATTAGTAAGGTTGTCACATACGGGGAACACCACCTATATGTGACCAGCGTTGTCCTCCTCTTTGAGCACTAAGACTAGCCTCTTAGCATACATGATTACATTCATAGGTTAAAAATGTGAAAAATTTAAATGTTTTCGAATACTTCTACATTGAGGTTTACATAGATCTCTACATACACATAATATATTCAAATCGAGTATACATACACCCTTCGTATAAGAAGATTACATAGTCTTCTACTTTTATTGCACATACATAGTATAAGAATGTCTCATAAGAAGTGTATAACATTGTCTCATATTAAACCATCTAGACAAGAGTATCACAATTTGGGATTAGCCCTTACATCAACAATTATAGCCACATATTTTCTTTATAATTATAGTACAAAAATGAAAGAGAATGAACAAAGTGACTTTATGACTAAACAACATCCAATAGTTAGATAATGGCATCGTCCTCGTAAAGTGAGGACCTACCAAAATTGGAAGATGAGAATCCAAGTAGTCTTCAAAGGCTTCTCTAGTATCAATGGTAAGATCCTACATTTGTCGTAAACATCAAACATGGGTTAGTACAAACTTTTACTAAGTATGGGTATATGCACATAAAACAAGTTAAATCATGCTAAAGAGGACATTTGATCAAAACTATGCTACAGTACTTTGAAAAGTCTTATGCACAATAAAGAATCCACACAAGCCAATAATCACATAATCCATAAGTCGAACCCATGTACGACACAAGACCAAAATCAACAAATAATAGTCAAGTCAACATATACAAGAGTTCATAACATCCTAATATAAGCAAGACCCTTAGTCATAATCCACCATTTAGCCTACAAGTGCAATGACAAAGCAAAGCCTTATAACCTTACTCAATCAATAAACCAAATGAAGGATCATAAGTAACGTCTAACTCAACATAACATAGCATCAATAGCAACCATCATTATATTTAGCAATATAGTCTAATAGCATGTTCATAAATGAAACTAACATCATAAAGGATTATCAACATGTCAAGTCAACATATTTATAGCATATACATTATAAGAACACAAGAACAACCTTCTAAGGATTCCTTCAAGGCAAACTATTGCAACGCATAGGTAGAGTCCCATACCCCTACCTAGGCTAAGTCAAACCTCTCAAGTTACCCTAGTTAGTGTATAGTCCATTACTTCATTTTACTTTCGGGTACACTTGTCTTAACTGACATAGACCACAAGATCTAAGTGTGGAATCCGGTGTTGTCAAACCTTACACCGATGAAAGGCGGACTACCGGCCAAAGTAGTACCAAAAATGAACATAGCATCTAGGTGAATCCACTAGCTAGTATTCCTATGGTGGCAACATAATTTATGGATCTTGGGGGCTGTCATGGAAACATCACTCTATGCCCTTTTTGGATTATGAGGTTATCCACCCCATGAGGATTATGGTGAACCCTACCTTCCCTCCTTGGGAAGGCACCACTCCTCATCTACAAGTTCACTCGGTGCTAAGCCAGAGTCTCTTTTGAAATGTCTTTAATGTCTTTCTTAATAATCGTAGCTTACTTAGATCATACGGTATATCCCTTGTATAATCATAGTCATTTAGCTCAATAGGTATTGCATGAGAATATCCTTTAATGGAAACCCTCACATGTGAGATTATCATATCATCATCATCATTTCATAACAAGGAACATATAGCAAGTCATCACCAACCTTATATCATTTGATCTTAAGCATTATCTCACAATCACATAGTAAAGACAATTCAATTAAACATCATACCAACACTAATGTAGGCTATTCACAAGGTATACTTATATAGAACCACATCACCAATCACAAGCCATCATACTTGAAGTAAAGGTTAAGATCATGAAGTTTTACCAAATCTCCTTCAAAGGCCATCATCATGGTCTTACCATCAACCAACCAATTACATCCAATAATAGGTGTAGTAACATCAATCAATAGTAATTAACACAAGAACTAGGTCCATTGCATCATCACTACCCCAATTTAACATCAATTCATAACCTAGGGTAAGGGGAATTATGGTTCATAATGAATTTGATCCAATCTCAACAATACATTACCCTAGTCAATCCATAGATGAATTAGAATAGATAAAACAAGTCTATTAATCAATCCATAATTCAATTTCGATCAATTTATAACCAAGATCCAAGATTTGGGATTTACTGAAGGGAAAATGATCAACATGAAATTGCATCAATTAACATCAATTAAACAACAATCTACACTCAATTAGTCATTGGCAATCACAATTTATCATAAATTTGAAGTTTAGAAGAAAACCCATTAGAATTGGAAAACCCCGTTGAATTGTGTAATTTAGAAATCAAATTTGAAAGGAACTCTTGGGGAAAGGAATCCCAAGAGTGAAGAACTCATACCTTAATGAAGATTATTCGATGGAGGAATTTGGGGAGAGAGAAGATAGAGAGAGGTGAGAGCTTTTGGGTTTTGTATTGGGAATTGGGTTTGGATGAGTGAAAAATGACTTAAAATGACCATTAGGCTATATATAATCACCCCCTAAATTATCCAAAACACCCCTCACTTAATTTGGTCTTTTTGTGAAGTCAAAATGTCAAAAATATGCTTTTACTGGATCTGGGAAGTGGTTCTGCATCGCGGAGCCAACACACATTTTATTTCCCAAAAATAAAAGTGAGGTCCGTGTGGTATGCGTGTCGCGCAGCAGCGTACTGATTCTTTATTTTGACAGGCTGCTTTGGCATCCTGCCCACCCATGTTGGTGTCCTCCTCCATAACCCTTCGGGTGGTCCTTGGGGCAATGTTATTGGACGTTTAGACCCTCTATACTACAATTTACCTGACCAAAGTCTTTTTTCAAGTTTCATACTTCGTTTGACCCTCCAAAACAATCCCCAAACGTAGCGACGTCAACTAGTTCAATTAGGCTAGTTTCCGGACGTCATGGACGTCCTTTTACATCTTGGTTCTAAAACTTCTCGGATGACTTCTAAACATTATTTTTTGTCATAAAACAGTATCTAAACCTTTATACACTCATTTTAGGCTCTATATTAGGTCTTGACTTTTCAGAGTGTTACATTATTCCTCCTTAAAAAAATTCTCCCTGAATGACACTAAACTTTTAAAAGGGAAATGATAGACTCAAGACTAACAGCCCAACAAACAATATACATCATCAAAATGAGTTACAACTTAAATCAACATAATAATATGGAAATTACACAATGACTCAAAACATCAACTTTTAACACATAAGGCTCAAAGTCACAACATGAGGAATTTTCTTCCAACAATAACAACATGAGCTCAACATATCATTAAAGAGTCAATTATGCCAAAGTTCCTTTTTCAACATATCAACATGCTCAATATCACATCATGAAGGTAACATATACCAAATACACAAATAAGTGTAATTCGAGCAAAAGAGCATTTTTCCATGATAAATCATTTTAGCATAAATCGTTTTACCATAAATATGCACATCTTTGCAAAAAAAATCAAAATAACATTAACTCATTATTTTCATTATTAATTGTAATAACTAACCCTAATTAGCAAAGAGATGAGGATAATGGAACTTCATGTTGGCCTCGGCCTCCCATGTCGCCCCTTCTACTAGGTGGTTTCTACATAGAACTTTCACGGAAGCCACCTTTTTATTCCTCAACTTCTTCACTTGTCGATAAAGGATTTGAACCGGAACCTCCTTCTAGGAGAGATTCTTATCCACTCCAAAACCTTCAATAGGAAGAATGGAATCGGGATCACCAATTCACTTCTTAAGCATGGATATATGGAAAACAGGGTGAACCGAATATAGGTCACTAGGTAATATCAACTTGTAAGAAACCTTGCCCACTCTTTCCAGAATTGAATAGGGACCGACATAACGAGGACTCAACTTTCCTTTCTTGCCAAACCTCATCACCCCTTTCATGGGTGAAATTTTTAAGTACACTTTATCACCTTCTTCAAACTCTAGCTCTCTTCTCCTATTGTCGGCGTAATACTTTTGCCGACTATAGGTTTTTTTCAATCGGTCCCTTATCAAATGGACACTATTCAAAGCATCATAAACTAAGTGGGGACCAAAAAGTTAAAACTCACCAACTTCGAGCCACCCTACCAGAGATCTACATCTCCTACTATACAAAGATTCAAAGGAGACATGGATATGGATGAATGGTAACTATTGTTATAAGAGAACTCCACCAAAGGCAAGTGCTCATACCAACTTCTCTTGAAGTCGATGACATAAGCTCTAAGCATATCCTTAAGAGTTTTAATAGTACACTCCGCTTGACCATCCATTTGGGGATGAAAAGTGGTGCCTAACTTTACTGCTGTACATAACCCTTTTTGAAAAGATCTCTAAACCGTAGATGTGAATTGTGCGCACCTATCCAATATGACGGATAACGGAATACAACGAAGACTCACAATCTCATCTATGTAGATCTTTGCATAATCGTCCGCCGAGTAAGTGGACTTAACGAAAATAAAGTGAGCGGATTTGGTCAATCTATCCACTACTACCCATATTGAGTCATGTTGCCTTCGAGTATTAGGAAAACCCACTATAAAGTCCATGTTAATGTCTTCCCACTTCCAAGTAGGAATTAGGATCTCTTGAAGTAAACCAGTTGGCTTTAAGTGTTCGGCTTTCACTTGTTGACAATTGGGACATTTTGCAACAAAATCCGCTATGTCCTTTTTCAAGACATCCCACCAAAACACTTCTCTCAGGTCATGGTACATCTTTGTAGAACCTGGATGAATAGAGTAACTGGCTCCATGGGATTCCTCAAGGATCCTACTGCTCAAATCTTCCACATTAGGCACACAGAATCTACCTTAATATCTAAGAACACAATCCCCCCGGGAGAATAACTCGTTCATCTTACCAAGAGCCGATTCTTTCAACTCCATCAACAATGGATCAAGGTGTTTCTTAGACTTCACCTCAACCAACAAAGATGACTCAAACTTATGATGTACCACCATACCACTATTTTGGAGAATTTTCAATTCAAACCCCTAAACGAGCCGATGGATGAACATCTTTCGTAGGTTTCTCTTGGATTCTTCCACATGGGACACACTTGCCATGGAAAATCGACTGAGATTATCCTCTACCATATTAGCCTTGTCGTAGTGATAGAGAACACTCATATACTAGTCTTTCAACAACTCTAACCATCTCCATTTCTGGAGATTCAACTCCTTTTGAGTGAATACATATTTGAGACTTTTATGGTCCGTATACACATCAACATGAAGGCCATAGAGATAGTGCCTATATATTTTCAAGGAAAATACCACGGCCGCTAACTCAAGGTCATGAGTCGGGTAATTTTTCTCATGAACTTTTAGTTGCCTAGAAGCATAGGCTATAACTTTGCCATGTTTCATAAGAACACACCCCAACCCGACTGCTGATGCATCATAAGCACCCACCACAAAACCCTTAGTACCCTCAGGTAGAGTCAATACCGGAGCGGAAGTAAGCCTATCCTTCAACATTTGAAGCTCTTTTCACATGCCTCCAACCACTCAAATTTCACATTTTTTGGGGTCAAGTTGTCAAGGGGGAAGCAATGGATGCAAACCCGTCGACAAACCTTCTATAATAACAGGCTAGGCCTATGAAACTTGTAATATCCATAGGATTCAAAGGTCTAGGACAAGTTTTCACCCCTTCGGTCTTTCTTGGATCGACCTCCACACCTTCACTAGAGATGATATGACCAAGAAACGCTGACGACCTCAACCAAAACTCACATTTGCTATACTTGGGAAACTATTGATGTTATTTAAGAACTTATAACACCACCCTCAAGTGATCCATGTGTTCACCATCATTCTTCGAATAGACCAAGATGTCGTCAATAAAGTCACTGACAAATGAATCTAGGTAACCTCGAAACACCCTATTTATTAGGTCCATAAACGTCGCCAGAGCATTAGTGAGACCAAAGGACGTTACTAAGAATTCAGAGTGACCATATCTAGTCCGAACTGCTGTCTTGGGAATATCTTCACCTCTCACCCTAAGTTGGTGATATCTTGATCTCAAGTCAATCTTGGAAAAGTAACTCACACCTTGGAGTTGATCAAATAAATCATCAATCCGAGAGAGAGGATGTTTGTTCTTGATTGTTACTTTTTTGATTTGACGGTAATAGATACACATTCTAAGGGACCCATTTTGCTTCTTCATAAACAATACCACAGCACCCCATCGAAAAATACTGTAACACCCGGAGAGCATACCCCGGATGTGACCGGCGTCGACGTCCTCTCAGCAGACTCAGACAAGCCTTTAGCATTCGTCATAACATGTGATCAGTAAGAATTATGGAAAATAAAAACTTTTACATTCTACTTGAAGTATACTCAGACTTCATACTTAACATTCATAAGACATACGACATTCTAAAAATCTGTCTCAAATATATAAAATCATCTAAAGAGTGCAAATCTAGACTTAGTCAATATATAATAGTTATGGCATATAGGCCTTAGTACAAACGAATCCAAAGAACATAATGAAAGTAGGATGTTCCTAATATCCACTAAAGTCTTCATAAGCTGGAATATGAATGATAGCGTCCCGAACATGAGGACCTACCAAGACATGGATAAAGAGTTCCAAGTTTCTTCAAATCGACCTCCATAAACTTCAATGGCCGGAACCTAAAGTGGTAGTAATATAAAGTAATGGGGTTAGTACGCCCATGTACTAAGTAATTGTGTATGCACATAACATACAAGGACATGCATGGAAAAGGATCATTTGTCATCTCTTTAGAAAACAAGCTAAGTCAGTTGAAAGTCTTCAATGCACATACCATATAACATATAAAAGTTAAGGATTCCATCAACTTAAAGCATGATAATAATTGATGACATATTATCATAGAGTCATATTAACTTTTCATATTTAGTAGATCACACAACATACTATACAAAACATTTACCAATGATCTCATCCCCAACTTACAAGTGCAATGGTCATGTGAAGCCCCATAACCTCACGCAACCAAGTAGATAACATAGGAGACCGTGAGTAAAGCTTTGCTTCATATAACTTGTAACATAAGTAGTAATCACTTCATATAGAATTATAATCCAATAATATATTCATCAAATGACCAACATCATATAATAATAATATCATGTATCATAAGCATATATCTTTCATGTTATCATATCACATAAGAACAATCTCCTAGGACTTCCCTTAGAGTCAACTTCCCCTTTTTAATAAACCTCATCACCCCTTTCATAGGTGAAATTTTCAAGTAGACATGACCACCTATTTCAAACTCAAGATATATTCTTCTATTATCGACATAAGACTTTTGTCGACTATTGGTTGTCTTCAATCTATCTCTTATTATTTGAACCTTCTCCATAGCTTCATTGATAATCTCTGGATCCAGGAGTGAGGGCTCACCAACCTCAAACCACCCAATGGAGATCTACACCTTCTACCATAAAGAGCTTCAAAAGGTGCCATGGAGATGCTTGAATAATAGCTATTATTGTAAGAGAACTCAATCAAAGGTAAGTGATCATCCCAACTTCCTTTGAAATCAATGACACAGGCTCTTAACATTTCCTCAAGGGTCTGAATGGTACGTTCTGCTTGACCATCTGTCTGAGGATGAAAAATGATACTAAGTTTCACTTGAATACCTAAACAGTTTTGAAAAGCCTTACTAAAACGAGAAGTGAATTGTGCACCTCTATCCAAAATAATGGACAAATAAATCCCATGAAGACTCACAATCTCATTAATGTAGATCCTTGCATAGTCTTCAGTCGTGTAAGTGGACTTAATAGGAATAAAATGGGCAGATTTGGTCATCCTATCCACAAAAACCCTTATAGAATCATTTGCTTTTAGGTTCGAGGCAACCCAACAACAAAGTCCATATTGATGGCCTCCCACTTCCATGTAGGAACATCCATGATTTGGGTTAAACCACCCGATTTGAGATGCTCAGCTTTAACTTGTTGACAATTTTGACACTTAGCAACAAACTCTGATATGTCCTTCTTTAAACAATCCCACCAATATACTTCCCTAATATCATGATACATTTTTGTGGCACCCAGATGTATAGAATAGCGAGAACCATGGGCTTCTTCTAGAATCTTATTTTTCAAATCCTCAACATCGGGTACACATAATATTCCTTGGTACCTGAGAACATCATCTACCCCTTTGGAGAATAACTCATTGAGCTTACAAAGTACCGATTCCTTCAACTTCATCAGTAATGATCAAGATGTTGCTTAGATTTCACCTCAACCACTAATGATGAGTCGGAGTTATGATGGACCATGAAACCACCATTTGGAGAATCTTCTAACAGCACACCTAAGTGAGCCAACCTATGAACATCTTTCACAAGTTCTTTCTTCTCTTATTCCACATGAGACATACTAACCATAGTCATTCGACTCAAAGCATCTGCAACCACGTTGGCCTTGCCAGGGTGGTAAAGGACACTCATGTCATAATCCTTCAACAATTCTAATCATCTTCTCTGTCGGAGGTTCAACTCCATTTGTGTAAACACATATTGAAGACTTTTATGGTCAGTAAACACATCAACATGCACACTATACAAGTAATTCCTCTATATTTTTATGGCAAAAACTACAACGGCTAACTCAAGATCATGGGTTGGATAATTCTTCTCATGAATTTTGAGTTGCCTAGAAGAATAAGCTATCACCTTACCATGCTGTAAGAGGACACGTCCCAATCCCACTCGGGAAGCATCACAATACACTACAAAGCATTCATTACCCTCCGGTAAGGTCAACACCGGAGCGGAGGTAAGCTTATCTTTCAACTCTTGAAAAGTTTTCTCAAAAGCTTCCGACCATTCAAACTTCACCTTCTTTTGGGTAAAAGCTGATAAAGGAGAAGCAATGGACTAAAATCCATCAACAAACCTTCTATAGTACCCAGCTAGACCCAAGAAACTTCTTATGTATATATGAGTCAAGGGTCTAGGACGATTTCTTACCACATCCGTCTTTTTTTAATCAACCTCTACACCATCACCAGAGATAATATGGCCAAGAAAATCAACTGACCTCAACCAAAATTCACACTTACTAAATTGGGCATAAGGTTGGTGTTCTTTGAGGACTTGTAAGACCAACCTCAAGTGACTCTCATGCTCATTTTCATTCTTGGAGTATATCAAAATATTATCAATGAACACAATCACAAATGAGTCGAGGTAATCTCGGAACACTCTATTCATTAGGTCCATAAACTCCGCCGGGACATTTCTTAACCCAAATGACATCACTAGAAAATAATAGTGACCATATCTAGTTCAGAAAGTTATCTTAGGAACATCTTCACCTCTCACCCTAAGTTGGTGATATCCCGACCTTAAGTCAATTTTGGAAAAATAACTAGCACCTTGGAGTTAATCAAATAGATCGTCAATCCTAGGGAGAGGATACTTCTACATTATGGTGACCCTATTGAGTTGGAGATAATTGATGCACATTCTAAGGGACCCATCTTCTTCTTAACAAACAAGACCGTAGCACCCCATGGAGAAATACTAGGTTGAATAAAACCCTTATCTAGTAAATCTTTGAGTTGGAGATTCAATTCTTTCAATTCAGTCGGAGCCATACTATATGGAGGAATTTAAATAGGATTCGTATCCGCTAACAAATCAATGCCTAAGTCAATTTCCCATTTGGGAGGAAGTCCTGGAAGGTCATTAGGAAAACATGCTAAGAATTCTCTCACTACAGGAACTGACTCAATAGAAGGAATTTTACATTCTTAGTCTTTAACCCTCACCATATGGTATAAACAACCCTTAGCTATCATCTTACAAGCCTTCAAACAAGAAATAATTTGACCCCTTGGCATAGAATTTTCCCCTTTCCACTCTAAAATGGGTTCATTAAGAAATTGAAATTTCACTACCCTTGTTCTACAATCTATGGACGCAAAACAATCATGAAGCCAATCCATACCCAAGATTATATCAAAATCAAACATATTAAGTTCTACCAAATCAACAAAAGTCACTCTATTGGGCAGCATCACAGGACATTTCCTATAGACTCTTTTTGCAACTATAGAGTCACCCATTGGGGTACAAACCAAGAAGGGTTCAATAAGAATATCGGGAAGTACATCAAACTTCCTAGCTACCAAAGGTGTAACAAAAGAAAGGGTAGCACCTAGGTAAAGAAAAGCATAAACATTAACAGAGAAAACTTGTAACATACCCGTCACAACGTCGGGAGAGCTTTCTTGTTCACCTGTAGCCTTTAGTGCATAAAAATGGTTCCTTTTTGGATCTTTAGAACTAGGACCGCTTGATTGAGTTTTGCTATTCCCTTTACTTGACTTCTCACATTAGGAAAATCTTTCACCATATGGCCACCTTTGACACAACCATAGCAAATATTAGTTCCAACAAGGCATTCACCCACATGTTTGTTACCACACATACCACAAGTTGGTCTTTCTCTTGGTGGATCAACATTTCTCCCTTTTTGAGGTTTAGGATTAAAACCTCTATCATTGCGATTCTTTGAGAAATTTGAAGGAAAATGGTTCGAAAACCTCTTCTTAAACTTAGGCTTGTCTTGAACATCAAGCCTACTCTTAGAAGAACCACTTTCAAAAGACTTTGCCTTCTTAGCTTCCCTATTCCTCTTCTTTAGACCACTTTCCTGAACTGTTGAGCATGAACCATCAACCTAGAAAGATCCATATTGTCATGAAGAATGGTTGCACGACATTCTTCTTCAAGCTCTTCAGACACGCCAGTTACATAATAACTCATTTCATCCCTAGCATTACAAACCAAAGAACAAGCATATTTGGATAGCTTAATGAACTTCAAGGAGTATTCCTTAACACTCATACCTCCTTGACGAAGGTTGATTAAATCCTCTAGCTTAGCTTCTCTTTGCTGCGTTGGGAAGAATCTGTCAAGAAAGGCCTTTTTGAAGATCTCCCAAGTCACGGAACCACCTCCTAAAGCCCTACTATCCTTCCACTGATTGTACCATGTCTAGGCCACGTCCTTGAGTTGATAGGCAGCAAGCTCATCCTTCTCAGTAGTACTCACCCCCATAGCAAACAAAATCTTGTATACCTCATCAAGGAAATCTTGGGGGTCTTCATCAACTTTTGAACCAAAGAACATGGGAGGATTCATTGTCGTAAAATCCTTCAAACGGCTAGCCATAGTACTAGCATGTTAGTTCTCTCGAGGTGCAACCTCTCTGTTAGCTTGTACCATAATTGCCTGAGCTTGGGTGGTGATGTCTTGGGCCATTTGGAACAGGGCTGACCTCACCTAACCATCCGTCATAATCGGAGGATTCACCAGAACTTGATTATTTGCATCAGCTTGCACTTGAGGAGGAACTTGATTTCCTTGGGGAGTAGCTCCCGCATGCGCAATCTCTTCTCCTACTCCTCTCACGGTTGTCCTTCTTGTGTTCATCTCCTATAACCACAAGAAAGGGATTAGATGCTAAACGACACATAGTGTCAAAACTCTAAAGGCACGACATAAGAGTATCAAAAAAAGAGAAGTTTCCTATTCATCACAAAGACTCTTGTCCACAATTGTGGCGCGCTTCACAATCATTAACAAGACAATAGATAATGTGGTTTACGGAGACATTGATCCTAAGGATATTTAAGTTCATGCTATGATACAAAGTTTGTCACACCCGGAGAGCGTACCCCAGATGCGACCGGCGTAGTCATCCTCTCAGAGGACTCAGACAAGCCCTTAGCATTCGTTATAACATGTTATCAGTAAAAATTGCGGAAAATTAAAACTTTAAATTCTACTTGAAGTATAGTTAGACTTCACACTTAACATTCATAAGACGTACGATATTCTAAAAATTTGTCTCACATATATAAAACCATTTAAAGAGTGCAAATCTGGACTTAGCCAATATATAATAGTTATGTCATATAGTTAAAGAACATAATGGAAATGGGATATTTCTAATATCTAGTAAAGTCTTCATAAACTGGAATATGAATGATAGTGTCCCAAACATGAAGACCTACCAAGGCTTAGAAAAAAAGTTCCAAGCTTCTTCAAATCGACCTCCTATTGAATGACGGGAAGCTATAGTGGTAGTAATATAAAGTAATGAGTATATGTACATAAAATACAAGGACATGCATGGAAAAGGATCATTTATCATCTCTTTAGAAAACATGTTAAGTCATATAATAGTCTTCAATGCACATACCATATAACATATACAAGTTAAGGATTCCATCAACTTAAAGCATGATCATAATAGAAGATATATTATCATAGAGTGATATTAACTTTTCATATTCAATACATCACACAACGTAGCATAGAAAACACTTACCAATGATCCCATGCTCAACCAACAAGTGCAATGGTCATGTGAAGCCCCATAACCTCACACAACCAAGTAGATAAGATAGGAGACCATGAGTAAATCTTTGATTCATATAACTTGTGACATAAGTAGTAATCACTTCATATAGCATTATAACCCAATAATGTATTCATCAAATGACCAACATCATATAATAATAACATCATGTATCATAAGCATATATCTTTCATGTTATCATATTACATAAGAACAATCTCATAGGACTTCCCTTTAGAGTCAACTTGTTCAATGTCTTCAATGTCTAGGTAGAGTCCCATACCCCTAACTATACTAAGAAAACTCCTCTAGTCACCCTAGTCAACATAAATTTACTTGTCTTTCATTTTACATGAGGGAACATTTGCCTTAACCGACATAGACCATGAGCTAAACATGGAATCCGGTGTTATAAAACCCCACACCTAAAGAAAGTGGTCTACCGGCCAAATTAGAACCATACATGACATAGCTTTCTAGGTGAATCCACTAGCTAGTATCCTATGGTGGCAACATAGTTCAAGAACTAGGAGATGTATTACAGACCCATAGTTCCACATTACATGGAAGCCTCAATCTCATGAGAGTAATTGTGACCTACCTTCCAACTAGGGAAGGGACACCTATTATATCTAGTTCATCGGTGCTTAGCATAATTCCTTTCTTGAATAACCTTTAAGTTGTATTTTATCAAAAACTTATCATAGGTCATAGGAGATTAACTCCTTGTATAAACATGTTCATGATCTCTTTAGGATTAGATGAGAATTTCCTTTAATTCTAACCCTTCGTTTGTGAGATTAACATAACATAATCATCTCGTGTAAAGCATACAAGAGAATATCATAACTTGCATTTATCATGTTCTTATCATGATCTCACAAGTAACATGTTCATATCCCAACATATACACATAGCAACATCATACATACGTCCATAACATAGCATCATGATTTATAGGCTAACATAAACATCGTAGAGTAATCACAACTCTAGAAGACTTACCTCTTGCTTCCAAGAACCATATTCAAGAGCTTACGTTAAACTTACAACATTCATAACCATAACATAGTTAAATACTCAATAGTATAATCAATAACAACTCTTCAAATCATGTACAAGAAAAATCCGTAATGTAGGATAAGGGAAGGGGTCATTTAAAAGTTCATTCTAGTCTTAGTTCCAATCCCTACGTTTACAAATCATCAAGTAGTAGAAAAAAACCATACGAAACCATCAATTAGATAAGAACATGCATCACACGAAATTCAAACATTACTAACCACATACTCATCAACCCGTGTGAAATTGACCATAGAAATCACTTATTTTTCATCAAAAATCATAAATCTAGGGTTAGGAAGAAAATCCGTTTTGTAGAGTAAAATCCCTAGTATTTGGAGTTCTTGAAAACTTATACTTGAAAGGACCTCTTGGGGAAAGAAATCCCAAGAGTGAAAAACCCATACCTTATAGACAAAGAATCCACGAAAATTGGATGAAAATCTTGAAGTCTTTATCTTCTTCAGCTCTTCTTGTTCTTGAATGGAGTTTGGAAAACAGAGTGTTTCTTGAGAGATGACAGAATTTTCATTTTCATTTGATTAGGATGTGTAAAAGTGGTCAAAAACTGACCTAATATACATATGTAGTCTTCCTATAAATTACCTAAAATACCCTCCACTAAAATGGGTCTTTTTATGAAGTTAAATTACCAAAAATACGACTTTAACGATTCAGGGAAGTAGTTGCGCGTCGCGGGGCCAAATGCCTTCATTTTTATTAAATTTTGAGTTGAGGCACTAAGGTGCATATCAGCCTCGTGTCGCGAGGATGCCTCTCAATTCTTGAGGCAGTGACCTGCGTGTCAAGCCCACTTCGCACACCCTAAGTCCCAATCTTGTTCGCGCATGCTGCTTTGGCAGCCTGCCTACCCATGTTGGGGTCCTCCCCAAGAACTCTTCATGTGGTCCTTGGGGTGTCGTTACCGGACATTTGGACCCTTTTTACTACATACTACCTATACAAGGTATCCTCTCATGTTTTGGACTTCATTTGACACCTCTAAACTTTCACCAAACATAGGGACGTCAACTAGTTCGAATTAGCTAGTTTTTGAACGTCAAGGTCTTTCTTTGCCGTTTTGGCTCTAACCTTTTCCAAATGAGTTTATTACATTAATATAGGTCTGGAAACATCATTTTAAAATTAAGTATTAGATTATGCTCTAGTCTAAGTCATGACATTTCCGGAGTGTTACAAATACTAGGCCGAATAAAGCCCTTGTCTAGTAAGTCTTTGAGTTGAGCCTTCAACTCTTTCAATTCGTCCGGAGCCATCCAATAATGAAGAATTGAAGTCGATACCAAAATCAATTTCCCGTTCGAGAGGATTACCGGGAAGATCACTAGAAAAGACCTCCGAAAATTCCCTCACTACGGGGACCGACTCAATGGGAGGAATTTCGGAGTCTAAATCTTGTAGTCTTACTATATGGTATAATCACCCTTTAGAGATCATCCTACAAACTTTTAATCAAATAATGATACGACCTCTAGGAATAGAATTTCCCCCCTACACTCTAAAACGGGTTCATTTGGAAGTTAAACTTCACCACCCTTGTTCTACAATCTATGGAAGCGAAACAAGCATGAAACCAATCCATACCCAAGATAACATCAAAATCTACCATATTGAGTTCTACTAACTCCACATGAGTAACTCTATTGGGCAACAATATAGGACAATTTCTATATACTCTTTTAGCAACAACCGACTAACCCACTGGGTAGTCACCATAAAAGGTTCATTCAAGATATCGGGCAAAATGTCAAATTTTCTAGCTACTAGAGGAGTAACAAATGACAACGTAGCACCGGGATCAAGTAAAGCATATACATCAATAGAAAAGACTTTTTACATACCGGTCATTATATTGGGAGAAGTCTCTTGTTCACCCCTAGAGCGGAGAGCATAGAACCGGTTCTTCTTCGGAGCATCTACATTAGAACCACTTGCTTGTCAACTCCTCTTGTCTTGCCCCTTCAAATTTGGGAAAACTCATACTTTTTGCCTACTTTTACCACAACTAAATCAATTGTCCGTCCCAATGAGGCAATCACCATAATTCTTCTTTCCACACTTTCCACACTTTCCACAAGTTGGCTTCTTACTTTCTTAATTAATACTCTTTCCTTTTTGAGGCTTAGGTTACACACCCTAACATCAAGAGCCTTAGGAAACTTGTAAGGAACTTAATTGGATAACCTCTTTTAGAATCTAGGCTTTTCTTGGATATAAAGCCTACCCTTTAAAGAACCACCATAAAAAGACTTTGCCCTATTTGCATCTCTACTCTTCCACTTCCCCTAGTCTCTTCCACTTGTTGAGCATGAACCATGTGATGAGAAATGTTCATATTATCTATCATGTAGCATAGCCGAATTACATTCTTCTTTCAAGTCATCCGAAACTCCCATCACAAAGCGACTCATTTCATCTATAGGGCCGGTAACCAAAGAACGAGCATACCTTGACAATTTAGTGAATTTCAAAGAGTATTCAAGTACACTCATACCTCCTTCACGAAGGTTGATGAATTCTTCCAATTTGGACTCCCTCTTATCTATAGGAAATAACCAATCAACAAAAGCCTTTTTTAAAATCTCCCAAGTCACCGGACCACCCCTTAGAGGCCTATTGTCTCTCCATTGGACGTACCAAGTTTTGGCCACATCTTTGAGTTTGTAAGTAGCCAACTCGGCTTTGTCACTAGTATTCAACCCCATCGCATAGAGAATTTTTTAAGTTTCATCGATAAACTCTTGGTGGTCTTTCTCCACTTTGGACCCATAGAAAGAAGGGGGATTCATCCTAGTGAAACCCCTCAAACAGGAGGCCATGGTGCTAACTTGTTGGTTTCCTCGGGGTACCACCTCCCGATTATCTTGAGCTGTCATATCCTGTGCTTGAGTAGTGACGGCTTATGCTTGGGTTGTAATGGATTGGGACATTTGGAGAAAAAGTTCCCTTATATCCCCATCTGGCATAGGAGGAGAAGCAACCGGAACTTGATCACCCATAGCAACTCCTTTTTCGGCCCTTCTTGCGGCTTCTCTTCGGGTATTCATACCTATAACCACCATACAAGGTTTAGGTGAAAGCACACATAAAGTAGACTCTAGAGGCACGAAATAGGATAACAAGATGATTAGAGTTTCCTAAGCATCACATAGTTCCTCATTTATAAGTGTGGCGCGCTTCACAATTATCAATAAGAATCTACGTAGACGTGGTTTAATGAGACATCAATCCTAAAGGTATTCAACCTCATGCTCTGATACTAAGTTTGTCACATCCGGGGAGCACCCCCTAGACGTAATCGGCGTCATCGTCCTCTTTGAGGACTAAGACTATCCTCTTATCATACATCATTACATTCATAGGTTAAAAATGGGGAAAATTTAAAACTTTTCAATCACTTCTACATTGAGGTTTACATAGACCTCTACATACACATAATATATTCATATTGAGTATACATAGAACCTTCGTATAAGAAGATTACATAGTCTTCTACTTTTATTGCACATATATAGTATAAGATAGTCTCATAAGAAGTCTATAATATTCTCTCGTATTAAACCATCTAGACAAGAGTATCAAAATTTGGGCTTAGACCGTACATCAACAATTATAGACACATATAGGCTTTACAAGTATAGTACCAAAATGAAAGAGAATGAACAAAGTGTCTTTAAGACTAAACAACATCCAATAGGTAGATAATGACATCTTCCTTGAAAAGTGAGGACCTACCGAACTTGGAAGATGATAATCCAAGTAGTATTCAAAGCCTTCTCTAATATAAATGGTCTGATCCTACATTTGTAGTAAACATCAAATATGGGTTAGTACACACTTGTAATAAGTATGGGTATATGCACATAAAACAAGTGTAATCATGCTAAAGAGGACTTTTGATCAAAACCATGCTACAGTACTTTGAAAAGCCTGATGCACAATAAAGAATCCACATAAGACAGTAATCACATAATACATAATTCAAACCCATGTATGACACAAGACCAACATCAACAAGTAATAGTCAAGTCAACATATACAAGAGTTCATAACATCCTATTATAAGCATGACCATTACTCATAACCCACCATTTAGCCTAAAAGTGCAATGACCAAGTAAAGCCACATAACCTTACTCAATCAAATAAATAAATTGAAGGATCATAATCAACGTCTAACTCAACATAACATAGCATAAATCGCAACCATCATCATATTTAGACATATAGACCAATAGCATGTTCATAAATCAACATGTAAAGTCAACATATTCATAGCATATACATTATAAGAAAAGAAGAACAAACTTTTGACGATTCCTTCAAGGCAAACTAGTGCAAGGCATAGGTAGAGTCTCATACCCCTACCTAGGCTAAGTCAAACCTCTCAAGTCACCCTAGTTAGTGTATAGTCCATTACTTCATTTTACTTTCGGGAACACTTGCCTTAACCGACATAGACCACAAAAGGTAAATGTTGAATCCGGTGTTGTAAAACCTTACACCGATGAAAGGCAGATTATCGGCAAAAGTAGTACAAGACATTAATATAGCATCTAGGTGGATCCACTAGCTAGTATTCCTATGGTGGAAACATAGTTTATGGAGCTTGGGGGCCGTCATGAAAACATCACTCTATGCCCTTTTTGGAATATGAGGCTATCCACCCCGTGAGGACTATGGTTAACACTACCTTCCCTCGTTGGGAAGGCTCCACCCCTCATCTACAAGTTCACTCAGTGCTAAACTAGAGTCCCTTTTGAAATGTCTTTAATGCCATTATTAATGATCATAGCTTAGTTAGGTCATAAGGTCTATCCATTGTATAATCATAGTCATCTAGCTCAATAGGTAATGTATGAGAATATACTTTCATGGAAACCCTCACATGTGAGATTAGCATATCATCATCATCATTTCATAACAAGGTACATAGGCAAGTCATCACCAACCTTATATCATTTCATCTCAAGCATAATCTCACAATCACATAGTCAAGACATTTCAATTCAACATCATACCAACGCCTATGTAGGCTATTCACAAGGTATACTTCAATTGAACTACATCACCAATAACAAGCCATCATACTTGAAGTAAAGGTTAGGACCATGAATACTTACCAAATCTCCTTCAAAATTCATTGATCATCATGGTCTTACCATCAACCAACCAATTACGTCCAATAATAGGTGTAGTAACATCAATCAATAGTAATTAACACAAGAAATAGGTCAATTGCATCATCACTATCCCAATTTAACATTAATTCATAACGTAGGGTTAGGGAAACTAGGTTTCATCATGAATTTAATCCAATCCCAACAATACCTTACCCTAGTCAATCCATAGATTAATTAGAATAGATAAACCAAGTCTATCAATCAATTCATAATTCAATTCCCATCAATTTGTAACCAAGTTCCAAGATTTTGGAAATTGGGGAAGGGAACATTATCAACTTGAAATTGCATCAATTAAAATCAATTAAACAACAATCTACACTCAATTAGTCATAGGAAATCACAATTTATCATAAATTTGAAGTTTAGAAGAAAACCCATTGGAATTGGAAAACTCTCATGGAATTGGGTAATTTAGAAATCAACTTTGAAAGGACCTCTTGGGGAAAGGAATCCCAAGAGTGAAGAACTTATTCCTTAATTAAGATTAATCCACTAAATTGAAGTGAAATCCTACAGAAATCGACCTTCTTCTTCATGTTTTCTTCCTTCTTCAATGGAGGAATTTGGGGAGAGAAAAAGTAGAGATAGGTGAGACTTTTTGGGTTTTGTTTGGGTTTGGATGAGTGAAAATGACTTAAAATGACCCTTAGGCTATATAAAATCACCCCAAAATTATCCAAAACACCCCTCACTTAATTTTGTCTTTTTGTGAAGTTAAAATGTTAAAAATATGATTTTACCGGATCTGGGAAGTGGCTCCGCATCGCGGGGCCAACACGCATTTTATTTCGCAAAAATATTTTTTGGGATAGTGAGGTCCATGTGGTCTGCGCATCATGCAGCAGCCCACTGATTCTTTTCTTTCGCAGGCTGCCAAAGCAGCCTGCCCACCCATGTTGGGGTCCTCCTCTATGACCCTTTGGGTGGTCGTTGGGGGGTCGTTATTGGACGTTTAGACCCTCTATACTACACTCTACCTAACCAAAGTCTTTTTACAAGTTTTAGACTTTATTTTCCCTCCGAAACCATCCCCAAACATAGCGATGTCAACAAGTTCAATTAGGCTAGTTTTCGGACCTCATGGACGTCCTTTTACGTCTTGGCTCTAAAACTTCTCAGATGACTTCTAAACGTTAGTTTTTGTAATAATACAATATCTAAACCATTAGAAACTCATGTTAGGCACTCGATTTCATCTTGACGTTTCGGAGTGTTACAAAGGTATGTGATTCCTTTCACCTTTGGGATCTCTTTCCCGAAAGGGTTCCTCCAAATTGATTTTAAAAAGATGAAATTCAAGTGGGTTTTCTTATGTTACTAATTGGACTTTCTACATTTCTTTGATTATGATTTCTTTAGATAATTATGAGTTGATTATGATGCATTGCAAGTCAATTATGCTAGTTCTTGATTAATTGTCCTAGGTTGTGAAGTAGATCATGAATTTGACATAAGTCCCTATCCCTAGACTATGAACTAGTGATGAATTATTGTATAGTGATTTAATTGACTTCATTATTGTTATATTACTTTTGTGTTATGATATTACACCCATTGTGGGGCTGATTTGGATGTTTGATTGTAAGACCTTGATGATGGCTTCTGAAGGAGATTGGGGTAAGTCTTGTGATATCAAATCTTTACTTCAATTATGATTAAATGTGTTTAGTGATGAATTTATATTGAAGTATACCTTATGATACTATTGATTAGGGTTTGTATGATGTTGAATTGGAATGTCTTGAACTATGTTTTGTGAGTTGTTGGCTAAGATGTAAATGTTACAAGGATGGTTATAACTTACCAACATACCTTATTATAATGTGATATGTAACTGTGCTAACCTCACATGTATGAATTGTAATGAAAGGAAAATACTCATGCAATTATTATTCAGCTATGATGATGATTATATAAGGGATAGACCCTATGACCTAAACTAATTAAAGATGTTTAATAAAGACTCAAAGACATTTCAAAAAGGGACTCTAGACTAGCACCGTGTGAACTAGAGTGAGGAGTGTCCCTTCCCACATAGGAAAGGTAGGATCACTAATGTACTTATGAGATTGCACACTATAATGCATGTCGCATAAAGAGGGTCCCAACTACATCTCCTAGTTTTTGACTATGTTGCACCCATAGGAATACTAGCTAGTTGATCCACGTTGATACTATGTTCATGTTTTGGCACTACCATGGCAAGTAGTCCTCCTTCTTTAGGTGTAGGGTTCTATGACACCGAATTCCACCTTAGCTCATGTTTTCTATGTGGTTAAGGAAAGATGTTCCCAAAAGTTAAAATGAAGTAATGAAGTGAACTCTAACTAGGGTTCCCTAAGGGGTTTAGCTTAGTCTAGGTAGTGGTATGGGACTCTACCTATACATTAAACTAGTTAGCCTTGAGGGAAGTCTTAGAAGGATGTTCTTATGTATGTATATGCTTACAAATGTAAATGATATGTATATTATCATCTTACATGTTAATGACACTATGTGATGTTGGTTTCACTTATGAACACGTGTTTTGTCTCTATTGCTAAAGTATAATGTTATGTACTTTTAATGATATGGTATGTGAAATTGGGCATTGTTTATGGTTCTTGTTGGGGTGACTTGGTTAAGCAAGGTTATGGGGCTTTGCTTAGTCATGGCACAAGTGGACTTAATGGGGTTCATGAGTAATGGTATTGCTTTGATTATGATGTTATGAACTCTTATACATGCTTGTTGATATTATAACTTAATGATAGAGTTGTCTTGATTATGTGCTCAATTATGTTGTTATGCATGTTGATTTTCCTAGACTTGGTATTGTTGGTCTTGTGATGTACATGGTCTTGACTTAGTGAATATGTACTATTGACTTGTATTGGTTCTTGAATGTGCATAAGGCTTTCAAAGTAAACTTGAATGCTTTAATGAATTGTCCCTTTTTAGCATTATTTCTATGTTGTATGTGCATATGGTCATATACTTAGTACAAGTGATGTGCTAACCCCATTTCTCCTTTTTATCAACATTTGAGGTTCCAATCGTTGAAGGGTTCGTGACGACTTTTGAAGGAAGAATTGGATTCTCATTGTCCAAGTTGGGTAGGTCTTCACCACTTCGAGGAATATGCCACTTTCTAGCATTGGATGTTGAATAGTCTTAAATATACCTTGTTCATTACCTTTCATTTGAGTACTAAGAGTGTATAACTTATATGTGGCATTTATTATATTGATGTATGGGCTATGCCCAATTGCTATACTCTTGTTTAGATGGTTTTGATATGATACATCTGTTTTAAGACTATGTTATGTAGCTTATATATATATATATATATGTTCCATAAAAGTAGAAGACTATGCAATCCTCTTATATGAAGGGTCTATGTATACTCGATATGAATATATTATGTGTATGCGAGAGGTCTATATAAACCTCATGATAGATAAGAAGAAAAGTTTTAAATTTTCTGCATTTTTAACCTATGAATGTAATGATGAATGCGAAGAGGATAGTCTTAGTCCTCTCCGATGATGACGACGCCTATTACGTCTAGGGGGTACTTCCCGAATGTGACAATGCATAACATAAGGATACCATGGAAACACATAGATCACACATGACTCCAAAACATGAAACAAGCCACACGGATATCTTGGTCTCAAGGTTGAATAGGAATAGAAGAATGTGATAAGGATATCAGAACTCTCAAAGACCTTACTATCCAAACATACCATCTCCCCCTTCGGAGTAATGTAATGACCCTGAAATGAACTAGGAAGAACTAGAGCCTCATATGTGTATGCGATATTGGTAACTTTATTAAATGGTGAGAAATGACTTTTATAGTTAAGATTAAAGTGTTTGGAGGTCAAATTTCAAGAAATGACCATGGCATCTAGAAACTAGTCTTTTGGAGCTAGTGTGTTCTCGTGTCTTGACATTGATGTTTTGTGTTGTTTGGGGGATACAATTTGTATAAATTACTCTCAAACTTAAAACATCGAGTTTAGCGGTTAAACGTGTGGGTACGACTCCCCAAGGACAACCCAAGGGGTCTTGAGATGGATTAAATGTTGGTCAAAAGCTGTTTTTTACGGTTGCAACCGACACCCCTTAGACCAATCTACGATCCTTAGATGGTGTGAGGATGTCCATACTTAGTCTTGGGAGACTTAGCTCCCATTGCCAAGTCTCTGAAAAAAAATTACGACTTGTCAGTACATCCCGTCATGCCATCTATTGTTCGTAGGTGGTGGATCATATATGGCACCTGTAATCTGCCAAAGTCACGGCCAAGCCATGGGTAGTTTAGTAAATTCAACCCTCGGATAATTACATGCATGGATGGTGATTTTATATTTATTTCCATATTTAAAGAGTTTTAATGTAATAAAATAGATTTTAGAGATCATCATTTTTAAAACCCCAAAAATTGAACCTCTCTTCTCCAAAACTCACTCTCAATAAAGACTCCGTTAGAGGTGAAGAACTCAAGGTTTCTAGGTCAATTTCTTCATGGTTCATCAAGATATATCAAGGGAAATTCGTGGATTGTCATCTAATAGGTATGGTGATCATTTATCCCTGATTAACTTCCATTCAAGGAGTTAATTTAAAATAGAATCAAAAGTCTTTGAATGATCTAAATCCTACTTTCTAATCTAAGAATGGGTTCATTGTTAAAACTATTTCATGGCCATTATATTGATGCATTAAGGTTTGATTAATGATTTTATAGTGATTTCCTTCAAGAACCCATATATTTCTCTAAATTCCTAATTGATTAAAAGTTGGTTAATTATGAATGTATAATGAATAAATGTAATTATAGTATGTTAGTTTATGAATTCATGCCATTAGTTGTATCTTATTGTGGTGAATTATTAATGTAATGATGGTATGAGTATCATAACGTAGAAAGGGAAGTTATTAATGAGTTCATGATGAATTGCTTCAGTGGATGATTGAATTGGTTATTTAAGTTTTCAATTGTCTTATCTCTTGTCGTATCTTGGATCTATGGGTTGAGATTGACTCCTGATAATATAGAATTGTGATAGATTTATGTGTTATCAACTTATGATGGAGATGTTTACTTACCTTATACATTATGATCATGGACTTGGAGGCATATTATGTGTGAGTGAAGTATTATAATGATATTTTATTGATAAATGTGATGTAAATAATAAGTCTGGTCTAAGTGAATGAAGGATGATCCTATTTAGAAGCTATTGTGTTATGATTGAATGTTATCTCTCTATTAACACTAATGAATGGAGAATGAATAAATGTTGGATGTGAGGTGTATGCTCATATGTTAGTCGAGGCGAGGTTTCTGATAACAACCTCAATATTCCTTTGAGATTTATAATGAATGAATGAATGATGGGTTTGGTTGAATACTCTCACATGAGTTGAGGCGGGGTATTTAGTAGAAATCATTTACCCTATAGTGAATGAAAGTAATGATATTCTAATACTCCATTGGGATTAATATTAAGCAGCTAGTGGATAGTGATAGTATATGGATACTCATATGTTAATTGAGGTTGAATATCTAGTAACAATATCTTTAGATGGGTTCTCATACATAAGTTGAGTCAGGCAATCTGGTAGTGATATCCCTACCTTGCAATTATGTTCCCACATATGTCTATAGGTAGTGGATTCCACATAATCTAGAAAGAATGACCCTACCATAGTCAAGTAGGGATCCTTTATCCGATGATGGTGACATCCATATTCCATGAATTGCTCACAAAGTCTATGTAGGTTAGGCTTAACCCCTACAAACAGTGCAATGAACTATGTATTCTTAACGGTGTTCAACTTAGTATTGGTGGTAGAATGGGACGCCATCTATGCATTGCACAAGTAGGCACTCAAGAAAAGGTAGATTGTGTTCCTTATAATGCTAATGAAATGAATGGGCTCTTAAAATGACATTAATGAGAATGTGATCTTGTGTATTATGAATGAAGGGGCTTACAATGTAATGAAAGACAATAAAGAATGTTAACTTGTATTTAATGTAAGGATGCATGTTATACTTGGATTGTACTATGAGTTACTTCCTTGTCCAGTCTTATTGCATATGAATGTGCCTTGTCTATCATAAATTTAAAGTAGTATTTAGTATGAATATTATTATGTGATGCTACTTGCATATTCCACAAGTATGACATAAAGTTTTCTTAGATGTTAGTCTTAATGTGATGATATGATTCATGTTATGGCTATGTCTCTTAATGCATTATTGTGAAAAGGTGGAAATGATGAATGGTAAATGCACTTGGGTGATCCTGAGGTGGTACCTTGGTATTGATGGGGGAATGGGACACTATCCACACATTGCACAGGGTAGTGCTTAAGGGTTATTGGAAAGAAGGCTCAAGGTAAAGGTAATGGTTTATATATGATCTAGTTTGAACGTGAAATGTGACTTACATTTTGCCTCTATTGCTCAATGATCGTGAAGTTTTACTAAATGCAATTAAAGCATGACTTTCAATAAAATGTCCCTTTATTCATGTTCTTGCATGGTCCTCATAGTTAGTTCTTAGATGTCCTAATACCATCTTGTTTTACGTTTTACTACAAGTTTATGTTGCAGCAAGTGATAGCATTCTCTAGTGAATGTTGGGATTAGAGTTCTCTCAAGGACCCTTTTGTATGTCCTCATATGTTGAGGAAAAAAAGTTCTTGTTATTAAGTTCCTTTACATTTGAGACTTTGTAATACACACTTAGTAGTTTCTTTATGATTGTAAAGGGACGTGTCGCTATGATGTTTAGATTGTGTCTAAGATTGCTATGTTGAGACTTAATATTCCATCATTTATAAATGAGTATTCAATTGTTTACTTTATTTAGAAATTTTTTAATTCTTCAATATTTTTATTACCTATGTGATGAATGAATGTTAAGAGGCTTGTACAACACCCCTTAGGCTTCAAGTACGCCGTGTTAGGGTTGCTCTCGAGTCGTAACAAACTTTGTATTAGAGCATAAGCTTTTGGGAATGGTTTTTAGGTTGATGTATCATATTCCACATGTAGTAAAGTCCTGTTCATCGGTGTGAGTCATGACACATCTATGAGCGGCAGGCTATAGGACGATAGAAAGTTACACTTCATTCATATTCTTGAAGTTGTGCCATATATTTGAGTCTTATAAGTGTCCTTTTTCTAATCCTTATATTGTGTTTATAAGATATGAATACGATAGGAAGACCCATAAGAAGAGTGAAGAGGATATTGCTAATGATGGAAGTCCTCCCCAAGGTCCTCAAGATGGAAAAGGTCTTCAAGGTGAGCAAGTTCTGGTGGACCCGGTGCATGTGACTCAATAGGATTTTAGAGCCGCAAATGATAACTCAATCTATGATGACTCAAGATCAACCTTTCACTATCCAAACCCAAGCTATGAGGACTCAATAAAATAGGGAAGGTTGACAAAGAGTGAATGTCAAAGAGGCTATAATGGAATCTAGGTTGAGAGATTTTATAAGGATGAATCTTGTGATGTTCCTAGGGTCTAAAGTGAGAGAAGATCCCCAAGAGTTCGTAGATGAGGTGTATAATATAGTAAGTGCCATGGGAGTTACTTCTAGGGAAAAAGAAGATCTCTCCTCCTATCAATTGAAAGATGTTTCCCAAATTTGGTTTACCCAATGGAAGAACACTAGGCCAGTTTAAGCAGGTCCATTAAAATGAGAAGAGCTTAAGCAAGTGTTACTTGGAAAATACTTGCCCCGTGAGAAAAGAGAGTTTAAAGTGTAGGATTTTATCAACTTTTATTAAGGTAGCATGAATGTTCAAGAGTACTACTTGAAATTCACTCAATTGTCTAAGTATGCCCCTTCTTTGGTGTCAAACCCTAGAGTTGAGATAAGTAGGTTTGTTTCCAGGATATCCAACCTAATTAAGCAAGAGTGTCATTTGTAAATACTTCATAATGACATGAATATATCTAGACTCATGGTTCATGGTCAATCTATGGAGCAGTCTAAGATTGAGGAAAAAAACAACGAGTTGAAGAGGTCTACATACAATGAACCAAGTCAACCAATGTATAAGAAGAGGTTTTACAACCAAGATGCCCCTATGGTGAACAAGGATAGGGTTTTTTACTCTAATGATCAAGGATGTAATGGAGGTGGTTCTTCATTTGAGAGGTCTAGATGTGCTAAGTATGGGAAGAAACATTTGGGTAAGTACCTTGACGGTACAGATGGATTGTTTCGGTGTGGGAAGAAAGGTCATAAGATGAGATATTGCCCAACACTCATGGAAAAGGGGAGAGAAGCCAATCAAGCTACTCTTAATGACCCAAATTGTGATGCTCAAAGAAAGACTCGTTTAAATGCACTTCAAGCTAAAGAGGGCAAGGGAGCTAATCAGGATGAGAGTACCGGTAAGTGATAATTCTTTCTTGTGTTAATGAGTATTGATATTTCTTATGATGTTCCTTTTAGTTGGGTTTTCCCTTAACTTGGGGATGTCATGATGAATAGCAAGGTTGTGATAGTTCTTTACCCTAATCCCTTTTTCCTTCTATTCTTACTCAATATTGAGACCTAGGTTCTCCTTTTAGCTTGGGTAATGTATTGGAGTCATGATTGTTAATGAGTTTTCCATCACTTCGTTATGTTGTGCATGTTTTAGTTGAATTCTTGTTTAAGAAGAAAAAAATTAGTTTTTATTGAGGTGTTCCTCATGTTATTATGCATCTAGTATAAGTAGCTTAAATGCTTCATGAGATGACTTGTTGAACATGCATTAGTGTTATTGAAAAAATTGCATAAATTTTCTAACGAGATGCATTAGTGTTGTATGTTACATTCTTAATTGTGGGTTGATAGTCTTGAGTCGTTACTCTTAATGTGTTTCCAGTGTCATTCTAGGAGAAATGTTCCCATGTCAGGGATATTGTAATTGCCCTAAAATGAAATAGAAGAACTAGAACCTCATATGTGTATGTGATATTGGTAATTTGATTAAATGGTCAGGAATGACTTTTAAAGATGAGTTTAAAGTTTTTGGAGGTCAAACATAAAAAAACAATCATGACGTCCGAAAACTAGTATTTTTGGACCTAGTGTTTTCTAGTGTCTTGCCATTGAAGCTTGGTGTTTTTTTAGGGATAAAATTTGTAGAAATAACTATTACACTTAGAACATAGAGTTAGGTGTTAAACGTCTAGGTTCAAATCCCCGAGGACTACCTAAGGGGTCCTTGAGAAGGACCCAAACTATGGAAAAGTGCTCTCAAAAAACAACTTGACTTACGGTTGCAACCTACGCCACTTAGACCAATCTGACATCTGTAGATCGTGGGCGTAGGTGAAGAATTAGTCTTAGGAGACTTAGATCACATTGCTAAGGCTATCAAAAAAACAAAGAATTTCCAGTATAGCCCGTCAAGCCATCAATAGTCCATAGGTGGTGGATCGTAGATTGCACCTGCAATCTGCCAATGTCACAGCCAAGACAAAGGAGGTTTGGTAAGTTCCACCCTTGGCTAATTAATTACATGGATGGTTATTTTATTGTTATTTACATATTTTAAGAGTTTTAAAGTAATAAAATAGTATTTTATAGTTCATTATTTTCAAAACACCAAAAGTTGAACCTCTCTTCCCCAAAACTCTCCCTCAAGGAAGACTCCATTAGAGGTGAAGAACTCAAAGTTTCTAGGTAAATTTCTTCAAGTTTTTTCAAGATTTCTTAAGGGAATTTCTTTGAATGTCATCTAATAGGTATGGTGATCCTTTATCCTCGATTAATATTCCATTCAAGGAGTCAATTAAAAATAGATTTCAATGTGTTTGAATGATAAAAATACATTTTCTAATCTAAGCATAAGTTCATTGGTAAAACGTTTTGAAGTCCATTATATTTATGGATTAAGGTATGATTGATGATTTCAAGTTGATTTTACATTGAGTACCTTCAACAACTACGTGTTTCTCTAAACTCCTAATGATTTAAAGTTTGTTGATTATGAATATATAACGAATAGCATGTCATTATGTGTTGTTAGTTTATGAATTCATGATATTAGTTGTATCTTATTATGATGAATTATTGATATAATGATGGTATGAAGATCATGAACTTGAAAGGGTCGTTATGAATGAGTTCATGATGAATTTCATAGGTGGATGATTGCATTGATTATGTAAGTATGTCAATTGCGTTATCTCTTGTAGTATCTTGGATCTATTGGTTGAGATTGATTCCTAATGATATAGAATTGTGATAGAGTTATGTGTAATCCACTTATGGTAGGTGTGTTTACTTACTTGTACATTATGATCATGGCTTTGGTGCCATATTAGGTGAGAGTGAAGTATTATGATGATGTTGTATTGATAAATGTGAATAAGTGTGGTCAAAATGAATGAAAGATGATCATGTTTCAATGCTATTCTTAAAGAATTGAATGTTATCTCGTATTAAAAATAATGAATGGAGAATGAACGAATATAGAATTAGAGGTGGATGATCATACGTGATTCGAGGCGGGGTGTCTAGTAATAACATCAATATTCCTTTGAGCTTTCTAATTTATTAATGAATGATAGGTTGGGATGAATACTCTCACGTTAGTTGAGGCGGGGTATTTAGGTGCAATCCTTTACCCTATAATCAATGAATGTAACGAAAGTCTAATACTCCGTGGGGATTAATTATAAGCACCGAGTTAATAGTTATAAAATATGGATACTCATACATGAGTTGAGGCAGGGTATCTAGTAACAATCTATTGATATGGGTTCTCATATGTGATTTGAGGCGAGGCATCTAGTAGCATTCTCCCTATCCCGTAACTATGTGCCCACATAGGTGTAAAGCTAGTGGATTCCACTTAAATTAGAAAGAATGACCCTACCTTAGGCAAATAGGGATCCCTTATCCGGTGAGGGTTACATCGGGATTGCTCACATGGTGTATGTCGGTTAGGCTTAACCCCAACAAATAATATAATCAACTAGATCTTCTTAAGGGTATTGTACTTAGTATGGGTGGTGGAGTGGGACTCCATATATACATTGCACAAGTAGGAATTCAAGAGAAGTTATGTTGTGTTCCTTATAATGCTCATGAGTTGAATGGGCTGTTTTAACGACATTAATGAGAATGTGATCTTTTGTGTTATTGTTGAATGTGTTTACAATGTAATAAAAGCTAGTAAAGAATGTTAACTCTTACTTAATAGAGGATGCATGTTATACTTGGATTGTACTATGAGTTACTTTCTTCTCATGTCTTATTGCATATGAATATGCCTTGTCTTTGGTGCCTTTAAAGGAGTACTTAGTGTTAATACTATTATGGGGTGCTACTCGCACATTTCACAAGTATGACTTAAAATTTTCTTAGATGTTGCTCTTAATGTGACAATATGATTAATGTGATGGTTATATCTCTTACTGATTTATTGTGAATATATTGAAAGGATGAATTGCAAATGCACTTAGGTGATCCTAAGGTGTTATGTTGGTGTGGATAGTGGTATGAGACGTTATCCACACATTGCACAAGGTATAGGTTAAGGGTTATCGGATGTGAAGGCTCAAGGTAAAGGAAAAGTTGTATATATGTTATCTAGTTCGAATGTGAAATGTGACTTATGTGTTAGTTTTAACTTACATTATGCCTCTATTATTCAATGATCATGAAGTTTTATAAAATGGAATTAAGGCATGACTTTAAATGAAAAATGTTCATCTTCTTCTATGTTTTACTATAAGTATAGGGTCCGGCAAGTGATTGTATTCTCTAGTTAATCTTGGGATTAGAGTTCTCTCAAGGCCCCTTTGGTATGACCTCATATGTCGGGAAAAAGGAGTTTTTGTTTCTAAGTTCCTTTATGTTTAAGACTTTGGAATAGACTTTTAGTAGTTTCTTGTTGATTGTAAAGGGTTGTGTCCCTATGATGCTGAGATTGTCACGATCCGAAAGCACCCCCTAGAAGATAGGGAGAACCCTTGGATCGCGGCAAGGCGTACTTGACCCTTTGGGGTCTTGTACAAGCCCTTTAACTATCATTCATTACATAAAACATGAAAAGTAGTGCGGAATTTAAAATTTTTCACGAATAATTTAATAAAAGAAGTCTTTCATAAATATTTAGAGAATTTCATCGTCACAAGCCAACTTAAAGACACAACATAATATCTTAGGGACACGGCCCTTTACATTAAAACAAAAATACATAATAAGTCTTTAAATAAGAAACTAAGAAAAGGACTATGCCCTCGAATATATGAGGACATACTTTGTCTTGAGAGGAACTTTCCCAAGCTTCACCTTCAAACCTTCAAAAGCTTCCAACCTATACTTATAGAGTATAGAAAAGTATGGGGTTAGTACAACACAATGTACCAAATATAACATATGCAAAATCATGTAAAAAGGGAAGTTTTAGTAGAAATAAGCTTTCATGCCAAATAATTATAACATTCATGAATTTAGAAGCAAAACAACATAAGAAACATCATTTAACACTTAAAGAAGGATTTCCATAATTTTAATCCAACAATACACTTTACAGTGAAGTTATCAAAATTTTACAGTAAGTTCATCAGAATTACAGTGAACTATTTAGACTCCAAAAATAGTGAACTTCCAAGGTTTTGCCAATGAGGAAGTGAACTTATTTACGTAGGAGTTTCCTAACCGAGGTTATCCTAAGGCTCTCCAAGGTATGACATGAAGGAAACGTCTCAACACCTCCTTCTACACACACCAAGTAGATCCTTAAAACTACACACCATGAGCTTACTCACCTCGGCAGAACAAGTCACCACTCAATCACAAGATATTAGAAGAACACTCAACAAAACACCAAAGACATCCCTTTCGGAATGCCGGCTTAGTGCAATGAGTAGATGGCGTCCCATACCACCATCTACCATAAGTAGTACACTCTTTTAGAAGGTTTGGCACCAAGAGTTGCCTTTCGGAAGGTCCTACTTAGTGCAACGGATAAATAGCGTCCCATCCACCACCTACCCTAAGTAGCATGTTCTTTTAGAAGACTTAGTTCATTAAATTCACATAAGATTCACCAAGACTCCCCTTTCGGAATGCCTACTTAGTGAAATGGATAAATAGCGTCCCATTCCACTACCTACCCTAAGTATCACACTCTTTTAAAAGACTTAGTACTTTCAATTCACATAAGACTCACCAAGACTCCCCTTTCGGAATGCCTACCTAGTGCAATGGATAAATAGCGTCCCATTCCACTACCTACCCTTAGTAGAACACTCTTTTAGAAGACTTAGTACTTTCATTACTTTTGTGGGGGGGTAGCTTAACCGACATAGACCATGAGAGCTAGACATGGAATCCCGATATTAACCCCTATCGGATAAGGGATCCTCACTTGCCTAGAGTAAGGTCATACTTTTTAGCTTTTACATGGCTTTCCCAATAGCTACACCTATCCGGGCACATAGTTAAGGGATAAGGAGATTACTACTAAGTAACTAATTCTCTACTAACGAGGATTTCTCATCTCAAGAGGTACATTGGAATACAACATCTCAACTAAGGAAGTGTAATCACCCCTTCTTCATATCCTCTCAGTGCTAGGCATAAATCCCCATGGATTCTCAACATTATAAACTATAGGTTAAGGATAACTAGTGAACACCAAATCTCAACTCACGAAGATTATTCATCCTCCGAACTATCTTAGAAATCTCTTAGGATGTAATGAGGTTGCTACTAAACACTTCAGCTCAACTCACGAAGAGTGTTCACCCCAAGGCTCCCCTTTTTAGTCAACTTAGCTTCATACATTCACTTAAGTGTGTGTGTACATGTGAGCACACCTTGTATATCAGCATCATTTCATTCACATTACTTCTATACATGATTTTTAGACCTTCATTCCTCAAATCACACACTTTACATGCTTCACATAATCATATACTTCATTTAGGCATAATCTAGGTCAAACATGCTATTCGATCTTCACAAAACACAATACAAGACCGATTTTCAATATCACTTCATTTGACATATTAGGCCTTCAAAACCACACTCACGATACATACTAAGTAATATCAAATTATCAAATAACACCGCCACCAAGAAGGTGGACCATACCACTCAAGAGCAATTTATAATAAGAACTATACAATATAAGCAACTCACCATTGAACCAATCCATCACCACCTACAACCAATTTATCAATATTTCATCATAATAAGGACCTTAGGGCAGTAGATAAATCATAATAACAACACAATAAAACAAAAGTTCATACCCTACACAAATATGCTCACTTAACCCATTTCTTAAGCTAAATGTTTGAAGTCTGCATAAACATGAGTGCATTAGGGTTTTGACAATAAAATCACCAATTAATGCTAGATTAAACACATTTTAATCATTAAAACACTTTTAAAAGAAGACCCATGCTTAGAATCAAAGATAGAAGAAAGTAAAGTTTGAAAACCTTTTTTGAAATCTTTTAGAAAGGACTCCTTAAATGGAAGAGGGTTCAAGGATGGATACCATACCTCAAATTAAATACAACCCACTTATGTTTTATGAAGAACACGTCCAAACCAGCCCCCGTAGCTCTTCTTGACTTCTAGCTTACAAAGAGACTTGATAGAGAATTCTAAGGGAGAGGGGTTTTGGGGTTTTGAGAAGTGAGGTCTAAAATTAGGTCTTAGGGTTTAAAATACTTTAATATATGTAAATACCCCTAAAAATAACTTCCTAGGGTCATAAAAGACTCGGGTGAATTTACCAAACACCCCAAGACTTGGCATCCTCTTAACAACTTTTGGGGCAGTCTCAGACACGGACCAACCAACGGACCGTTTGTCAATCAACGGACCGTTGGTGGGGTCTCGTTGGTTGAGAATTAGCTCCATTTGGAGACTGGACAACTTCCGTTGCAGGTCCAATCGATGGACCAAGACAACGGGCCGTAGGTTGACCTAGTGGCCGTTGTTTGGTCTCGTTGGTGGACACTGCTAAGGCAGTTTTGGTCCAAGTCTTGGGCCCTTCTCTAGGGCCCCCTTGTGGGTCCTAGTTGAGGTCGTACCCAAACTTTAAACCCCCAAACTAATTCATTTATGTCTTAGGAACATCCCACATAAATTTTGGTTAAAACGAACACGTAAAACTCACTCAAACACCTCAAGACACACAAGTAATTTCTAAGGCATACCTTCCGAACGTCATGGATGTTCTTTTTCGATTGACCTACAAACTTGACCAAACATCACATACAGCCTAAGGACACTAATGTAACTCAATTTTACTTAAAATTAACTCAAGAAACTATCACGAAGCTCTAGTTCACCTTAGTTCGTTTTAGGGCGTTACAAAGATTGTATCTAAGATGGCTATGTGGTGACTTAGTATTTCGTGATTTTATAAATGAGTGTTCAATTGTTGACTTTATTGAGAAAAGTCTTAATTTCGCAGTATTTTTATTACCTACGTGATGAATGAATACAAAGAGGCTTGTACAAGACTCCTTCATGGTCAAGTACGACATGTTACGACTAAGGGGTGCTCTAGGGTCGTGACAAGTAAACCCATTATAATACTAACATCAAAATAACATAGGGGCCTTAATAAAACATTTACAACTTTAAGAAACTATCAACATAGTGGTTCCTTCATCAGAAAGGGATTCTTAGTCCTCGCTAGATCGGAGTGCATAGAAATGTCCATAATTTTGAGGAATAGGAACCGTACCATTAAGATAATCTTGCTTGGACTACCTTCCTATGGCCGTGAGTATAGGGAAATCTTCACTTGATGATCACTCTTTCTACAACCATAACACCCATTTGTACCGACTAGGCACTTCCCATGATGCTTCTTTCTAGAATTGGTGCAAGTAGGTTTATAAAATGGAGGTAAACTACCTTTATTTTGGTTAACCCTAGGAGTGATTGAAGAATATTTGTTCGAAGTTTTCTTTTTGAACCATGGTTGTCCTTGTTCATGGGATCTATCTCTCTGCATCTCCCTATTCTTTTTCTTAATTTTAGACTCCTCAATTTGTTGAGTATACACCATAAGCCTTGATATATTCATGTCATCATGGAGCATTGTTGAACGACATTCTTCCTCAACGAAGTCGGAAACACCCGCCACAAATCTACTCATCTCATCCCTGAGATTCAACACAAAATATGGAGCAGACTTAGACAATAGGGTAAATTTCAAATAATACTCTTGAACACTCATGCTACCTAGCCTAAGGTTGATAAATGTTTCCATCTTAACTTGCCTCTTATCACGGGGAATGAACCTAAGGAATGATCTGTTAAATACTTGCCATCTATGGACCCCCTCATGCCAACCTATTTTCTTCCATTGAGTTAACCAAACTTGGGAAACATCCTTCAATTGGTAAGCGACTAGGTATGATTATTCAATCAAGGTCACCCCACCGAATCAACTACCTTATACACCTCATCCACAAATTCTTAGGGATCCTCTCCCACTTATGAACCAAGAAACACCGAAGGACTTAACTGGTTTGGGCCATCATAGCTTTGGCATTAGTTGTTACGAACTGAGCCATCATTAGAAGATACGAACTAAGTTTCTCATCCAACATAACCAAAGGGTTAACTGGAACTTGATTGCCTTGAAGAACTTGATTCTCTTGAGGAACTCTTTGATTCACATTCTCCTGTTCCACCCTTGTAGCATTTTCACTACGTGTATTCATTTCCTACAGACACAAGAGAGGGGCTGGAATGGGACTTTATATAGCTAGACGCTATGGTACGACTTAGAGTAATGAAAGAAGTTTAGATTCCTAACTTCTTATACCCTCTCATTCAAAATGTGGCATGCTTCATATGATGAACAAAACTCTACTACACGTTACTTGTGAGACATCAATCATTAAAACCATACCAATATCTTGTGCTTTGAAAACATGTATGTCACGACCTGAGCCTACACCCAGGATGTAACACAGTGTACAAGACTATGAAAAGCCATATATAAGCCCTGTAGCATTCATAACATAAGACATAAGAAAATGGTAGGAAATTTAGTGTCCTCAAATGGATTTTTTTGTCCCTATAACTACTAGATATCCTTTTTTCAAAGATTTTGAATTTAGAACAAAGCATGGACACTAAGGAGAAAAAAAGGAACAAGACAACTGAACCAACGAAGAAATGAAGACTTGAGGATCGCCTAACCAATTAAGCATGTCGCCGAATGTCCTTTGTATCGCCTTATGTTCCAGTGTGGTATGCCTTGAAGGAGAAATCAAGTTGGCAGTCAAAAGAAGTATTCAGTGAGAACGGCTACAAAATTCAGTGTTATATTGCCCAAAGTTACCGAACCTCTCTGATGCTAAAGGCAAAATAAAAAAAGTGATACAAATTATAAAGGGCGGATCACCAAGTGGATCAGCAATCCCTGCTTAATGCACTGACCGATCCTTCACAACATAATTTTTGACAATTATAAATACGTTTTTAAATTCTTAGCTTACTATCTAGACATTGTGTAATCAGATAGAGATTATACATCTATTTTTGAACATTGTCTTAAGTTTCATGTTTGGATACATTTTCTCTTAGCTTTTGAAGATTTTCAATTCCAAGAAATGGAAAGTGGGTGTTGAAGATTCTTCATTGTAGACATGTGTAAAGACAATATCAGTCATACCCGGTTGACGGAAGATTTAGGTATAGATTTCATGTTTTTTACTATGTCTAGTTAAAACCCAATTCTTGTGGTGTGGTTATAGGTTGATATAATTGTTGGGTATTGCTAATTGATACTTTATTTGCTATTTTAAAAGTGATTTGGTTCGGTGGTTGTGTTTGAAATAAATGGGTTTTAGTTGCAAATACAATCTTAGCTTAGTGTTTTTGGCTTTCTCAAGATAGATGTTTTGAAACCAAAACTATTGAATATGTGGTCTGTGGGTAGTGGGTTGTCATAGGTTAAGCTCGAGAGAGTGAGTCCTAAACCCTCTTCCACACATCAAGCTCGAGAGACTGAATGGACTAAGTTGAACGTTGTGTTTAATTGCTGCTTATTGGCGTTCGAGAGAAACCAATTTGATTTGGGGTAAATTGCTCGAGAGAGAGTTTAGCACACAAATGTCTAGCTTAATCAGTAATATGCAACTGTTTACTATTAATTGCACTTACCTAGTGGTTTATCTTAGACCATAATTCTATCACATATGAAGAATCCCGTCGCCATATTCACATTTCCGTGTATTTACTATTTTAGTTGATTATTAACTATAACCCCCCTTCAATATTTTACATTTGTCTCACTCATTAATTTTTATGCTTTTATTCTTAAATGTATTTTAGCTATGACTGATTTGCACTTAGCTACTAACTCTCAAAACAACTCCATATGGGAACGATCCCAACCCTTGGTTGGGTTATATTACTACTCGCAATTGTTGGCACTTGAACTAGAAGTAGGCCCTTCAACATAGTATGAAACGTAAAATGACATAAAAGAAACAAAAAAGGAACAACATTCATCCTCAATCCATGATGACTCACAAATAGCTTTGGAGAGAATCAATCCAAGCTTTGAACACTATAAGTCACCTTAAGATCTGAAACCTACACATCGTAGAAAAATAGAAGAAATATGGGTTAGCACAAAAGTGTACTAAGTATTGTAGTCATGAAAAAATTATTCTTAAAAAGAACATTTTGGTTGAAAACCATGCTATATGCTAAGTTTAAAAAACATAATGCACTTTTATTATAAACATATATGACATAAGCATATTCAACATATAAGTCATTATAACACACTAGGAATAGCATCCCACAATATAATTCAAACTAAGTGCCACTTTAAGGCCACCATATACATACTCAACATTCCTAATTCTCATCTATAGTCAATAATCATCAAGAAGGAACATTCACATTTGTAAGTCATGACAAGGATAGCAACTCATATTAAAATCCAAGTTAAGCATTAATCTTAAATTTAACCTTTAAGTCACCATTCTAATTAGCATCATTATGAGCAAGTTCATTTTATTAGACATTATGACATTAGATAAACTCACCATAGCCTACTCTAAACCTACTCGTGCAATGCATGACTGGCATCCCACACTACCACCAACACTTCACATAACATATTGAGTAACCATATAACATAACTCACATGATGAGAATAATCCATAACTGACATAGACCATATGAACTTATCATGGAATCCGGTGATATGTCCCAAACCGAAAAGATTTGGTCTACTTGCCTAAGTTAGGACTACTAACAGTTTAGCTTAGGTGGATCAACTATCTAATAACCTATGTTGAACATAGTTATGGGATAAGAAAGTTGTTCATTGAAACCAAGCTTATCATGGGGAGAACATCCATCTTACCATACCCACTTAGTGCTAAGCTTACATTCTCATACAGTAGTTCATTCTCATTAATAGTATTATACTCTAGAGAGCCACCACCAGTAGGTCTACAGAGTCAAATCACATAATTAACAAATTAAAGGGACACTACCATTAGGTGTACAAATTCAAGGTACATTATTAGGATAGCTCAGTTAATTCTCTAGAAAGAGTCACCACTAATAGGTCTACCAATTGAAGGTTCGTCATTATACACAAGAAAGGTCCACCACCATTGGCTCTACCGGTTAAAGGAACATTATTATAGTATTTCATAGACTCTTCATGAAAGGATGCCACATTTAGGTTTACTGGTTCAAGGCATAACCTTAGAATACCTCATTAATCATTTATGAAAGGGCTACAAGCATTTGGTCGACTGATTCAATATTCATTAAGTCAAGATACATTAATTACACAAGAATAGGATGCCCTAAGCCTGCTAATTCAAGGTGCATCAATCAAGATCACTTATGATTACACAAGAAAATGGTGCCCTAAGACTACCAACTCAAGATAAATCATTACATTTAGGAAACCTTTCACAATATATCATCATCATTCACAAGTGTATAATGGAGAAAAACCTTTTAATAATAACACAGTTGCATTGTAGTCATCATTAATTCATACATAATAATGTGTAAGGGTATAAGGGACAATGATCTTTCAAACAATACCAAGATTACACTATAGTCATAGGATCTTCTATCAAAACATAATTGTTGATCCACATGAGTAATTCTAATATTCATGAAAAAATTCTCATAATTTACCCATCGAGAATCATGAATCACACAAAACTCAAAATCAAGAATTTCTACAATAGACATGGGTAATATCAGAATTCAATCGATTCCAATTAATTTGTACAAGACCCATTTACATGTTTCTAAAATTAATTAACCCACATTAAGATCAAAATTTAGCAATAGAGGGAATCCATGGGTTCTCAGCGAAATTTTACCCAAAATACACAATAAATAATAAATTCAATCATAACCCAAAATAACTAAACCATCAAAATCATTTTAAAAGAGAACACATTAATTTCGAACAAAATCTTTGAAATTGGGGAAAATTGGATGTTTTGAAATCAAAATTTGAAGGGGATCTTTGGGTGGAATCTACCCAAAGATGAAAAATAACATACCTTGATGATGAATCCTTAAAGAGTTTGACGAAAATCCCTTGATTTCTTTCAGCCCAAGCTTTAATTTTAATATTCTTCTTCATGGGTTTTCATAGAGAAATATTGTTAGGAAGATGAACTTTGATTTTGATTTGGATCTTTTGTGAAAATGTTGTTTTATTGAGTGATTAATGACTAAAAACACCTTATATATTTATTTAAAACTAATATTAAATATACCCATTTAAAATCGAACTTTAAAATAATACTTACAAAATTGCCCCTTGCCCACATGGACTAGCAAAAAAACTAAGGCAAAGTCCAAGGGAACTTTCAATGTCCTCGGAGTGGTGTTCCCACCGTGGACCTTCCCTTTGGCTTGGGTCGTAGAATTTTTAAGGCTAAGGCATTGTCCATGACGGTCTACAGGGGGATTGATCTGGTCCATGTGCCGTGGAAACTCAATGAAAGTGCACACTGCCTTGGCGAACTAAGGCAGTCTTGACGCGACTAAGGAAGCCCCCTACATCAGGCTCTCCACGTGCAGTGAGGTACTCCAAGTTCCTTGGACCCTCGATTGTACTGACCTCTTGCAAACATTGTCTAAGTCATTTGTTCAAGGGGGCTTCTAAGGGTAGTGAAGGATTTCACCTTCTTGAAGCCTCTCTTGAACAATGCCTTTTTGCCCACACGGCTAAGGAAAATTTCAAGAGTGCTTTTAAGGGTAGTGAAGCCTTTAACCTTCGTTGATCGTCTCTTTAAGTTATACTTAGTCAAATTTTTGGATATTTTACAACTCCAAATTATGCATAAAACTGTAACACTCAAATGGCAGGCTCTAGTTTCACCTATTAATTTTTCGGGTGTTACACTTCTAGAATCTTTGAGTTACTTAGGATAAATCCTCCAAGCTTAATTTGTTCAAGTGTAACTGAGGATCCGAAAAACTTTGTTGCTGATCCTCAGAAGGTTTTTGAGATTATGCATGTCGCTAATTTTGAGAGAGTGGAACTAGTTGCATACCAATTGAAGTGTCTTTCTACAATATGGTTTGATCAATTGGAAAATAATGGAGTTGAGGGTGCACAACTTGTGAGTTGGGTTCTGTTTGAGGAGGCTTTCTTAGGGAGTTTATTTCCCTGGGAACTCAGAGGAGCAAAGTTATGAGAATTTTTTACTCTTAAACATGAATCGATGCATGTGCACGTATACAACCTTAAGTTCACCCAACTTTCCCATTATTCTCCTGAGATGGTTGCTTATATGAGAAGTAGGATAAGTCTGTTTGTTTCTCGGTTGTTTCATCTGTCAAGTAAGAAAGGTAAGACAAATATGCTAATAGGCAATATGGACATAGCGAGGTTGATGATCCATGTGCAGTAGGTCGAGGAGGATAATTTGAGGGATAGAGAAGTTCAGAAACAACAAGGCTAAGACGTCAGGGAAAGTGTCCGGACAATAGAATAGTAATGCCAACCGGTCATCTTTCCAACCTAAGAAAATGGGACCTGCTCTATAATCTTCTAGTGCACCTGTACCAAGAAAATTAGGTGACTCCAATAATCAGAGTTGTAAAACTTTAGAGCTAGACTTGCACAATCTAAAGTAGTGTGGCACAAGAAGGTAATTGGGCTCTTACATTTTCTAAGTGTGGTAGGAACTACCGAGTAACATGTTGACATGCCTCCTCTGTTTTTTTCAAGTATGATTAAGAGGGTCACTTCATGAAACATTGTACTAAGAACAGGCATGCTACTGGAAATAGGGGCAATAGTGCCCGTTCTTCTTCGGTTGCTCCACTAGACAGAGTTGCACCTATAGGAGCTAATTCAGGGGACAAACAGAGGAGCAAACAACCTTTATGCTATCACTAGTCTCCAACAGCAAGAGAATTCTCCATATGTTTTCACTAGTATGATCAAATTCTTTACTTTTGATCTTTATGCTTTGCTAGATCTAGGAGGGAGTCTCTCTTTTGTGACTCCTATATTTGCATGAATTAGATATTCTTCATGAGAAACATCTTGAGCCCTTCAGTGTTTCTACACCTATTGGTTGTCTATTCTACTTGAGAGAGTTTATGATGATTGTACCATTTCCATGAATCACAAGAACACCATGGGTGACTTAGTTGAGTTATATATGGTAGACGATGTCATTTTAGGTATGGACTAACTTCTTGCATGGTTTACCTCAGTCTAATGTAAAACTCATGTTGTTAAGTTCTTGTTTCCTAATGAGTGAGTTATTAAGTGAGGAGTAGTTTAGCATTTCCTAAGGGTCATTTTATTTTGTACCTTATGGAGAGAAAGATAGTAGGGTTGTGTCTATCACTTAATCGGAGTTAATGATTCTAGTATTGATACACCACCTATTCAGTCAGTTCCAGTTTTAAGTCAGTTCTGAGAAGTTTTTCTTGATAATATTCCTGGAGTCCCTATTGAGAGATAAATAGACTTTAATATAGATAGTCTTCCCGATACTCGTCTTATCTCTATTCTTCCATGTAGAATGGCACCAGCAGAGTTGAAAGAGTTAAAAGAACAGTTGGAAGATCTTCCTGAGAATGGTTTTATACGACCATGTGTCTCATCTTGGGGAGCTCTGGTCTTATTATTGAGAAAGAAAGATTGTTCTCTTAGAATGAACATAGAGTGCTGTCAGTTGAACAAGGTAACTATCAAGAATAAATATCCTCTTCCGAGAATTGATTATCTTTTTTATCAACTTTAGGGTGCTATTTGTTTTTCTAAGATATACCTCAGATCAGGCTATCATCTTTTTAGAGTAAGAGAGAGTGATATCCCCAGGACAACCTTCAGGACCCCTTATGGTTATTATGACTTCCTAGTTATGTTGTTAGGTTTGACTAATGCACCTTTACCGTTCATGGACCTAATGAATAGAGTATTAATGTCTTATTTAGATATGTTTAGTATCATATTCATTAATGAAATTCTAATCTATTCAAGGAATGAGGAGGATCATGTTGTTCATCTCATAGTAGTTCTCCAAACTCCAAAAGGATAGAGAGTTGTATACTATGTTTTGTAAGTGTGAGTTCTTTACAGAGTGTTGTATTCGTAGGTCACATTGTGTCCAGTGACAAAATTCGAGTTGACACTCAAAAAATAGAGGAAGTACATAATTGTCCTAGAACCACATCTCCAACTGATAGTAGGAGTTTCTTGGGATTGGTTGGATATTACAGAATGATCGTCGAGTGGTTCTAATCTTTTTCATCTCTTTTGATAAGGTAGACTCAGACGACAATTAACTTTGTATTGTATAAAGCTTGTGATAAAAGCTTTCAGGAATGGAAAAAATGGTTGACTACTGCCCTAATGTTAACCTTACTAGAGGCTACACAAGGTTTTGTGGTATCATATGATGTGTCCATAGTCGTTTTGGGTTTTGTGTTAATGCAAAATGGCAAAATTGTCACTTATGCCACCACATAACTAATTATTCAAGAGAATAATTACGTATTCCATGATCTAGAGTTTGCGGCCATGGTACTTGCTTTACAAATATGGAGTCATTATATTGATGATGTTCATGTAGATGTGTTCTCTAATCATAAAATCCTTTACTATGTGTTAAGTCAAAAAGAGCTAAACCTCACAATGAGAAGGTGGTTAGAGTTACTCGAGGATTATGACATGAGTATCCTCTATTACCTAGGTAAGGATAATGTTGTTGATGATGCCTTGGGGAGATTGTCTATGGTTAGTACCTCCCATTTTGAGGAACACAACAAAGAGTTAGCTTAATAAATGCACAGACTTGATCGATTAGGAGTTTGTTTAATGGATTTCAATGCAGGAGGAGTAGTGGTGATTAATGGGGATGAATCATCATTAGTGTTCGAAGTAAAAGAGAAACAAGACCAAGGTGATGAATGGGGTTGTATCATCATTAGTTTCCAAAGTAAAAATTAAACAAGACCAATATCCTATTTTACTTGAATTGAAGGTAAATGTTCAAAAGTAAAAAGTTATGACTTCTAAACAAGAGGGACATTCTATATTAAGGAATCAAAGTAGATTATGTGTACCAAAGGTTGATTAACTCAAAAAGAGGATCATGGAGGAAGCTCATAGCTCTAGATATTCTATCCATATGTGTTCCACAAAGACGTATCATGATTATGTGTACCAAAGGTTTATTAGAGAGAGGTTTATTGGTGGAGTGATATGAAAAAGGGCTTTGCAGAGTTTGTTTCTTAGCGTCCAAATTTCCAACAAGTTAAGGTAGAGCCCCACTGGCCCAGTAGTATGGCTCAGAATATTGGTCTTCTGGAATCGAAGTGATATATAATCAATATGGATTTCATCATAGGTTTACCAGAGTCTCACAAACATCATGATTCGATTTAGGTGATTGTAGATCGAATAACTAAATCAGCCTATTTCTTACCAATAAATACAACCCATTCAATAGAAGATTATGCTAATTTATATTTCCAAAGGTAATGAGACTTCATAAAGTTCCTTGTCCATTATTTTAGATAAAGGTGCAAAATTTGCTGCAAAATTTTTGAAGTCATTCCATAAAGGTTTGGGTTCGAAAATGAAATAGAGTACTTCTTTTCATCCTTAGACTGATGGTTAAGCAGAGTGCAACATTTAGACTTTAGAAGATATGTTGTGGGGTTGTGTGATTGATTTCAAGGAAAATTAGGATGATTACCTACCTCTCATTGAGTTTGTCTATAACAATAGTTACCACTCTAGAATAAAAATAGCTTTATATGAGGCTCTTTATGGGAGACGATGCACATCTCCTATTGGATGGTTATGGGTTGGTGAAGCTGGATTTTATAGGACCAAACATAGTTCATTAAGCTATGGAGAAAGTGAAGGTTATTCAAGAGAGGCTGAAAAACAACACAGAGTCGTCAAAAATCCTAAATTTATGTTAGGAGAAGAGGCTTAGAATTTGAACTAGATGATTGGGTATACTTGAAGGTGTCACCCATGAAGGATGTTATGAGATTTGGTAGGAAGGGGAAGCTTAGTCCCCGATGTATTGATCCTTACAGAAACACCAAGAGGACCGTTAACGTAACTTATCAGTTAGAGCTTCCCCAAAAGTTAGCAACGGTTCATCCGACATTTCACATTTCCATGTTGAAGAAGTGTATGGGCGATCCTTCCCTTATCATACCTACTGAAGATATTGGTATTAAGGATGGCTTATCTTGTAAGGAAGTTCCTGTTCAGATTCATAATTGCCAGTTTCACAAGTTAAGAACCAAGGAAGTAGCATGAGTCAAGGTTCTTTGGAGAAATCAGTTTGTTATGGAAGCTACTTGGGAGGCTGGGGAGGATATGAATAAGATATACCCACATCTCTTCGAGTATGGAGAAATTCCAAATTAAGGTACTAATCCTTGCCTTGGCATTTGTTTTAAGTTGGCATGTTGTATTTATATTTTTCTTGTTGGGTTTTTGAGCTGAATGTTAGATGTTACACCACTAGCTAACTTAGAGAAATATCATTCGAGGATGAATGTTTCCAAGGAGGAGATATTGTAACACCACGCTATTGGAAGGATCTAGAATAAGAAAAAACATTTTTGGAAATAATGAAAATCTGAATTCTGGCAAAATATGTTAAGTATGAGTTTTGAGTAAACATCAAACCGCCATAACTCTTTGTACAAGATGATTATGATTTACCACAAGATATCAAATGAAAGGTCATTGAATTATCTTTCTAACACCAGCGAGTACACTAATGTTTGAGCTTTTATAAGAGAGATATGCTTGTCTAAGGTCGGTTGGTCAAATTAAGGAAAGTCACCCAGATTTAACAAGGGTTATTTTGGTTTTTTTCCTAAACAATTAGTTTAATTAGTTTTTGGTAATTTAATTAGGGTCTAAACTTATTTGGTTCAGTTTACAGAATTGAAAAATTAAGCTAGTGCTTGAAAGAAGAGAATAGATGAGAAAAGCAAATGTTTCATCTAGTTCTTGACATTTCGCTTGCGGTAAATCCCTAAGAGGTATGTGAGACCACATAGCATTGAATTCGACCACCCACACATCAATCATGATTAAATTCAGTCTATTTATGTTCTTTTATGCGGAGTATATGAGTTCTTGATGAATTTTGGTGAAGTTTCATTTGATTCATGATTGATGTATTTTGGAGGAGTTCTTGAGTAGGGTTTTGGTGCGCCGCGCCACTCAGTGCGCAAGAGGAAGTGTTCTTTAGTTTACCCCCTCGGATGCTGCACCACTCAGTGCGCCCCAATCATCCTTATGTAGTTTAGGCTCTGGCGCCCTTCACCACTCAGTACGGTCGCCAGTTCCTCTACCTTTTACCTTTTTTTAAGTTTTTGTTTCCTCGAATTGTACCTATATTTTATAGTTGTTTTATATACTCTAAGGTAAGATTAAACACTGGGAAGTCATTCATAACATTAGGTCATAGCCCTTGAATCTATAATTTAAATAAATTAGTGCCTAAAATTCCCATCAATTATTTGAATTGGTACAAAAATACACTCCATCTAGCTATCGGCCCTAAAATACCCCTGAAGTTCACCTTTTAGCTCAAAAATACCCTTATGTCTAACAAATCATACTCTTTAGGTGGATATAGGGTAATATTGTACCAAATCTCATAGTTTGAGGGCATTTGTAACGACCCAAAAATACATCGTAGAAGTTAGAGCACCCTTGAGTCGCCACACGACATATGAGACTCTGAAAAGTCTCCCTAAAGCCACTCATATTATTAATCACATAATAAACACTCTAAAATGAGTAAGAAATTAAAACTTTCTTCAAATACGGAGATTTATTTCAATAACATACGCAAGCGTAAGACTTTCATTAAAACAATAAACCTTTACAATGTCTCATTGAGCCATCTATACTTTGGAGTATACAACACTTGGGACTAAGCCCATACAAGACATAAAATAAAGACTAAGACATAAAAGGAACATGTGGATATTGTCCTCGAATCGATGAGGACTCACTAATGCTTCATCTTCAACCCTTATAAACATATCCATCCTCCATGGCATATCAAGACTTCCAATTCACTACACTTTAGTCAAAAAGGAAAAAGAAGGGGTTAGGACATTAGATGTACTATGTATGGAAGCCATGCAAAAACCATGAAAAATGGACATTTAGTGAATAACATGCTTTTCATGAAATTTGATATAAAACCTTCATAAGATAGTTTTAGAGATATCAAACAAGTCAATAATCATAGTATAAGACATATTCCAAATTATACTTAATATATAGAAATCTTACAGTAACCTTACAGAGACTTCACTATAACTTTACATATAATTCACACATCACAAGATAACATCAAAAAAAACAGCAAAACACATAAACATACTCACATGGATCCCCTAAAAAGGTTATCCTAAGACTCACCTAAGTAAGATATGAATCGGCCGCCCATACAACCCCTTCACACACCTAGATGATCCATAGGATTACCTAAAGTAAGTTATTCCAATACATCACATACCACACCCATTCATATAAACATGAGACCCTCCTGCCAAAGGTGATTCTAAGGTTCAGTTGAGTGAGTTCTGAAGCGACCACCCATACAATCCCTTCATAAACACCAACGAGATCCTTTAGACTACCTAAGATAAGATGATTCCCTATTTACCAATTAGACTCCCTACCTAAAATTAGTATAAGACTCACCTAAGTAAGACATGAAGAGAAAGCCCATACACCATCTCCAAGCCTACCTAAACAATCCTCAAAGCTACTCTAGATGGATACCTTTTTTCATTAACAAGTCTTTACTTAAGTCATTAAGTTCATTAAGTAATTTAGAAGACATTGAACACTTAAGGATATTCATATAATGGTCTTCGTGAAGACGTAGGGACTCACACACTAATATCTTCCAAGCCTATTTGTGCAACGTCTAGATAGTTTGCCATACCACTACCTAAATTTCATAGAACTTATTCAACACTAGCATGTATCCCATACGATGAGAATAGGCAATAATCGATATAGACCATGGTAGCTAAGCATGGTATCCGGAGTTATAACCTACTCCGATGGATGGTATTCTACTTGCTAACGGTAGAACGATGACACATCCAATGTAGGCACATGGTTAAGGAATACCGAGGGTTTATTTTTACTCTAGCCTTATTCTTAACTAGAGCTACTACCCAAGCATATTCGCTTGGTACTAGCCTTTGTTCTCATACTGTAATTCAATAAAAAAGCATATGAAGGAGTTCCATATGAAGTTCACAACCCAATCAGATTACACCTTACCAAAGAGGGTCCACTAAGGTTACCTACAATAGTTAAGAGGGTAGCTCAATGGTTTTCCTAAGGATGATTTCATGTCATTCCAGTCAACCAACCCTAAGTCCAGCATTCACACAAGAAAGATATCATTACGGCTTTCAACTTCAAGGATATCATAACCTTACATCTAGGATGAAGGTTCCACATAAAGGACATTATTTGCTATGTTCAAGGTCACATGTCAATCACACATACAAGACTAAGAAGCTTTAGCACACTAAGTCAAGAAGTCACATATTCACATATCTTTCATGCATCAAGAAGAGGGACTTAGGTCTACCTAATCAAAACACAACATTCCTCATAGCAAATATAAGAATTCATCATAAACTACCTTAGTCACACATAGCCATTTATTAGCACATGTTAACTTACACGCATTCATATACAACTTCATCATATATCATCACTTAAGAAGAATCATAACATAATCATTCATACAAGATCACGCAAGCACTACTAAAGTACCTCACTTTACATTCTCACAATTAACACATACATCATATCATGTTTAAACCCACATGTTAATACAAGCCATAACACCCCATGCATGATAACATTACGTAACATAAAAATATTCATATTATACCCTCATATAAGTCCTAAACAGGATACTAATACAATTCACAAAGTAATGTCGAGGAGGCCACATTTTTCATAGAGGTAACACATAACCACCCCACCATAAGTGGACCATACCAATCATCATTGTAATAAAGAGCTATACATAATAGTAGGAGAGTTAGGGCAACATACCATCAATCCAACCAAACAACTTCAATCCATAGCCCAATCAACCAACTAATACTCATAAGGCTCTTACACTAGCCATCACACCAATTCAATACAATAAACTTAATATACAATGATATCCTACAATATAAAACATTCATATAATAAAAATGATACAGCCTATAATCCATACAATCATAATCTATCCATAAAACAATAGCCCTAAGCAATCTACACATGAATTCATTATTAATTAGTCATAATCAATTCACCTATAATGAGATTTGAGAAGTTCAGGGGTTAATGGAGAATTTCATTGGAAAACATCAATTATACATCATAAAATCATATCTTAAGGTTTGAAAACGTTTCATGCAAGAACCCAAGACTTAGAGTAGATATTGGACTTTTTCATCTTTTTTGAAATCTTTGAAGTCATCTTTGAAATTGAATCTAATGTGATATCAAGACTTAGATGAAGAACTACCATACCTTATTAGAAGAATCCAAATAAAATTGAAGAAGAAACTCCATTGAAGATCCATCATCAAGATCCATCTTCACCTTGAGATCTCATGGAGGTTTTTGGAGAAACATTGGGAGGGAATGGGTTTTGATCTAGGTGCTATTGTGTAAATGAGAGTTTGACTTAAGTAATCTTTAAATACCCATACACACCTAAAATAACCGTCATCCTATTTTATAATACTTGGGGTGAATTTCCCAAAAAACCCAAGTCATAATAGTGAAGCTAGTAGAATATGCAAGACCATCGACGCCCATCACCAATGGACCGTCGACTGGACTATGCCCCGTATATCATGGTACGTTGGATGGGTCTGAAACTCCCAGACCTTCAGGCAACAGGGAACCATCGACTCCACCCATCGACGAGCCGTCGCATGGTCGACTGGCCGTCATTTGGCCATTGTCAGGCAGTCTGCACCCTTAAGTTGGGGTCCTTCTCTAGGACCCCTTGTGGGTCCTAGGTGGTGTTTTTCCCAAACTTTAAACCTCTAAACATGCACGTCTAGTTCTTAGGAACATCTCTAACCAATTTCAATACAAACAAAAACGTAAAGCATTCTAAGACACACATCAACACACAAAGACGTCTAAAGGCTATCTTTTGAACGTCTTAGATGTTTGACCTCCAAACCTTACCAAAATCTACCTTCTCACTTTCAAAACTATTATTAGACATATAAGTACCTCATGAACTCATTACACACACATAAGCACATGAAAACACATAAGGCACATAGGTGACTAGTCGTCGAACCTCATGGTTGTTCCTTGACGCTTGACTTAATACTTAACCAACTCTTTAGAAACTTCCTCAAAACATCATTTTAAACCATTTTAGGACTTCAAGACTTCATGGCTCACACGTTAGACCCTAGATTCACCTAAGTCATTTTAGAGGTGTTACAACATTTTAGGCACTTTTCCTTGAAAAGAATTTGAAATTACTTAATATTTAGGAATAGTAAATTTAAAATTATAAAAAGTTTAGGCATCTTCTCTCTAAACTTCTCGCTACGAATGTAAGGGCGCATTCATATAGAAATAATCGGTTCAATAAAAGATGACTTAATTAAGAAAATATGTACAAATATTATATTTTGCTTTTGTGTGTTCCAAAAATTAAAAATAAAAGAGTGAAATAATCATTTATCTTATCCCCACCATCATACCATTAAGAAAATAATATTAATTTAAAAAATATAATATGTGTTTTCATTTAAAATTTGAGTCGCGGATATCCTAATTAAGAATTAAGAGATTACAAAAAAAAGAAGAGAAAATGAACAAGACATTTAATAATTGAGAGAAAATTTATATTAATGAAAATAATAATTATTTTAGATGGACAATAAATCGGGGTAAGTATGGATTTTAGGTTGATCCTCATTTATGAGTTTGGTTACATGATAGTCAATGGGATCGATTTAAAATAGGCCAATAGGAAGATATCATGAAAGTAATTATTTTTTTAATATTATTTTCAAGTGTATCGGGTTAAAATATGAATTAGAAGTGGTTTATTGAAAATTGAATTTTTAAAATATTATTTTTATTATTTATTTGACACAGTTTAAATTTTGACTGATTAGATTAAACAATACACTAAATAAATATTTAAGAATTTTACTTTAAGGGAGTTGTTCAAAATAAGGGCAAAATGCGTCAAAGGATTAACTTTGAGGGTACTTTTGAGCCAAACGATGGACGTTAGGGTTATTTTCGGGCTGATAGTTTGATGGAGGGTAACTTTGTACAAATTCAAATATTGTAGGGACATTTTAAGCCCTTCTCCGTAATTAAAATTCAAGATAGAGCTAAGAGTCAAGTCAAGAGACTTTATAGAGTCTTTTAAAAGTATTTTATAACAGTTTTAAACTTGTTTTAAAGACTTAAGAATTGAGTTTGAGAAAGAGTAGAGCCAAGTTGATTTCTTTAAAATTATATATGGGAATTAAGTATTCCCAAATAATAAATGTTTTAACATTTAAGATGAGAGGGAACCCTGATTTCCAAATGAGTTTTCATGAGTAGTTTTGAATTTTATCTATTTAAGATATAAGTTTTTGAGTAATAATCTCAAATCACAAAGAAAGAGTTATCTCTTTTAAGCATATAAGCTGAGTATTTTTTGAGTAGTATTGAGAACTTGTATGAGGACAAGTTCATAATAACTCAAGTCTCCATAAACCATTTAGCCAACGTGGGTAGAAACGGTCATATTTTTTAGATAATTCCTTTATAATTTTAACAAAGAATAGTAGATCCACTTAGTTGAGGAGTTCTGAATCCCGAGAAGTTATAGGACATATTTGGCAACATAGGTGAGATTTTTATCAGCATGTAGCTCATATTGATAGTTGTCGGTTACAGAATCTCTCAAACAGGGTTTATTTTTTTATTCTTATAAGCAATAGAGATATTATTGTATTTTACAATACTTGAATATGTTATAATTTGTTGTAAATTATTTATATAAACTTTATTTTTACTTTTTTTATTTCTTCACTGAGTTGAATATCCATGAGTTCAATAAAGCTGAGGTAAGTGTTACGTTCAAAATTCAGTTCAATCTTATGTCATTTTTAGTTTTCCCCTCGCATGGTTGTATATTCAATGTACTGGAGCCATTTGGCCTTCATCATTTTATGATGGTCATATATATAACCAGGATCAACATCTAGTGTTTCGTTAATCCAATCGAGAAAACATATTCTTTTGGTGAGCCTCCTTGCTTTCTGGAGGGACCTTTTTTTATATTTTTACCATTTTTAGTTGTTAGGATGATAGGGTGTCTTGCTCCGACATCCCTCATAGTTTTAGAGGTGTCATGAACAAATAGTTATAGTTCATTAGTCTTTCCATTCACAGTTGTTTATATTATGACTTGGATTGTCATTTCGGCTAGTTGAATGTTTGTTTCTATAATATTTTAAGTTTACTTTGTGGAATTTGTGTAAAGTTGCATTTTATTTCTCTTATTAATGACTCAACTCTTCCGCTTAGAGTCTAGCCAGACCAAGAGTTTACTTGGGGCCAACAATGGTTCTCGAGTGCCAGTCCATCCCAAGGTGTAGGTTCAAGGCATGACAAAGATGATAAATTATCTCTTGATTTTTCAAACTAAATAAGTAAATTTTGAAAAGTATTTTTTGTATAATGGACAAGTAAAGATAAACATATGGAGTATTCCTATACTGAATAAATGAATGTTTCAATTTACTTGTTCATTTTCACTATTTAATATATTCAGATATTCAGTATATTCAGATTCTTCTCCGTATATGGTTCCTAGTAATGCCATGAGTGTGGTGAGTAAGGACAAATCAATAGAGATTGATCAAGACTTAGAGCGGGAGACCAACATTAATAGTGTTTTATAAATCAGTCACTTCATTTCTATCTTAAAAGAGAAATTGGAAACTTTTTTTTAAAAAAAAAGTGAGTAAAATTTCCAAATTCACCTTGGAAAGAAAGAACAATTTCATAACAAAACACTAATATGATAAGAAAAAGAAATGTTATATTAACAAAAGGGAATACAACTTATTTCTTTTCGCCACATTCTCATTAGCTGGTCTTATTCATTCAATTCATATTAGGCCAATATATGTTTTTTACAAAATATAACAACTACTAATTAATACAAGGCCCATTTTAATAAGAAAAAAAAGAATTATAAATTTACCAAGTGATTTAGTTCCTCTAAGAAAACTCTAAACCTTCTTTTAAAATGGATCAATTTGAAGAAGATTTGTTGTTGGCATGTTCAGTGCGACGACATGGATAAGAAAATTGGGAAATGGTAAATGGTGAATTTCCAAATTCCCTTTCTCATCGACATCAATGTATTCTTAAATTTTCATATGTAGAATGCCAAGCAAGTACGTATGTTTAGAAGGGTGTTTTAAGAGTCTATATCAGACAAATTTTATTGAATAAGATCATGATGAGAGTGGATTAATAAATTTGATCGCAGATACACTTACAAAGACTTATAGAGATTATTGGACAGATAAAGTCAAACTAGGGGATACTCCACTTCAGTATGGTTTTTTTTTCCCCCATAAATCCTTTGTTTTCCTTTTTAATTATTTCTTACTTATGATGTTTGAAGAACTTTGTCTTTTCACTAATTTTTTGTTTGATCCACATTTATATGATGATTTTTACAAAAATAATATAATCTAGGAGACACAAAATATATTCAAAGATATATATTTTTTCTTAAGCTTAGGAGTTAGCGCATAAATAAATTATCACTAATTGGTATAATCTACACTATAGTGTACAATTTTTTTTGTAAAATAAAGTGTTCTTGATTCCTATTCTATCATTAAAAAAAATAAAGGAAGAGAAAAGAACAACCCCTATCACTAAACAGCAAAACTACATTGATAATATATTTAGGAAAAACTGTCAAACAATACTATTAGCTATATACTTTATAACAACAATTTTCGTAGCTAATTCATGTTTTTCTTATAAATATCACTAATTGATTGTTAACTTTGATAATTTCCCATATAATTATTCATTACTTTTATACTTTTACTTTCCAAATTAATGTTTGTAAATTTAATTTTTTGGTACACTGGTAAACAAACTAAATAGGATAAAAATAAAATTTTGAGAAGTAATATTCCTAAATTCTTCCAAGAGAAAAAACTCCATATTATTTTGTGTCTTTCCAAACAAAAAAATCTTTTTATTTTTAAAAAATAAATTTAAATTGCGTTTAGGGATAGTGATAATGGAGAAGGTGATTACAAAGTAGGAGTTGAACCCTCAACTATAAAATGAAAATTTAGCTACTCAACAAACAAAGCTACCAAGATTCTCCAACTAGCAATTGTTTGTATTTTACAATCTTTATTTCCTAAAGAGTCTATACAATTAATTTTTATCACTCTTAAAATGCATATATTATTCTTCTCGATAGTTTCTATCAAGTGTTTATAATTTTAACCAATAGCCATATTTGGCTGAAATTATATATCCACATATTTTATTACAAGTTTGACAACAAAAAGGTAATATGATTACTAATATCTTTATTATGCTATGCTTTTGTAGGAAAAAATCTCTGAATATTTTCGTTCACGAAGTTGAAGAAAACATAAATTTAAATCAGGAAAAAAGTGATGATAAATCGAATGAAAAGATGGAGAATATTAATCAAGATTTCATAAAAATCCTCAACGTGCTGAGATCTCATAAGCATTGTTGTCCTTTTGAATCTCAATTTCCCAGTCATGTAAATCCATTGCTAATGTATATATTGTGATTTTTCATCCTTCTATTTGTAATTTAATTGTGAACTAAAAATTAAATAATTAGAAACATATCACCATTTCTTGTATTTCATGTGGTGTTCTTTCTTCTTTACTCTATTATTAAAAAAACTAGTATTTGCTTAATCGAAACATGATTAACTTTAAACTTCACATTTTTTTTATATTTAAGGACATGTTTAATTTTACTCAACACACAACAAAGAATTTGAAACTTTTGATCTTAAATAAATTGTAATATTTCTGTGACAATAAACCTTTTCACTAATGGTAAAATGAAATTTTTATAGCTTGATTATTTTCAAATATAAACATATGTAATCTATTTTTAACAGCCGCATATTAAAATAATGCTACATATAATCAAAAACAAGGGAGCATCTGACATGTTGAATGTCATAAGTAATTTTTTTCTTTTTAAACTCGTCGTGATGTACAATTTATTGTATAAGGATCATAGAAATATGGATTATATATTCCTTATTAGTTCTAAAAATAATTTTTTTTCCAGGAAGATCTATATTAGTTTTAGCATATTAAGAAGCATATGATTTACAAGTTATTCAAAACTAGTTAGAACAAGATGTTTATTCGAACATGAAAATCGTCATTTTCTTCAAAGATCTATGATTGATTTTCAACAACACCATTGTTTATAACCCAAATGAAACTCTTCAGTATTATTTCGCGCTTGAACTTAGATCCCATATTTTGAGAGAAGTGGGTAAGAAACCCTTATTATGTCGCGAAATTGTGTTTGGATTTGGCCAAACAATAATTGGAGAAAAGGGCATATAATGCATGATGTGTATCGTGATCAATGACACTAAATACGGTTTGAGTGTCTACGATCATCGATAATATAATAACCCAACCAAGGATTGGGGTCGTTTCCCAAGGGAGTGGTAGTGCAAAAGTTTTAGCTAATTGTCCCAAGGGAGTGGTAGTGCAAAAGTTGTAGCTAATTATAATTTCATTATAATTAGTCGTAGCTTAAAATTTTATGAATAAAAAGAATATAAATTCAGGGGGTGACACGAAAATGCCATATATCAATGGCCTTTTTGTCACAACTATAGTAAAATAACAAAAGTAACAAGAAATCTAATCAATGAGAGGGTAATTATTTGGATGTTACTACAATACAAGTTAACATAGATTATAGGGTACATGCTTGCATTAGAAGTTTTGAAGAAAAAGAGTTACTAGGGTAAGCTTTAATTGGACATAAGTTCTTTCTCGAGCAACTTACCCCATTTAAAATGGATTCCTCTCGTACACCTGTTTGCCGCATGAAGTCAAACCTACGCCTTACCCCACTCACTGTCTCGAGCTGAGTGTTAGGATATGGGACTAGGGCTCATCCTCTCAGGCTGAACCTCTTGGTTTCACGATATCTCTCTCGAACAAACAGAAAACACATGGGTGAATTTGTATTTTCAGCTACAAAATCAATTAGATCACACTGCACCCAATAGAGAAAATTACCATTAAAATACATCCAAGCTATCAGCAAGCCAGACCCAACAATAATATTAACTCATATTTGCTGAATGACACCCCAAGAATGCGTGTTTTTAGCCACAGAGCAAGAAATAAGAAATTATACCTTCAATTATGTTGAAACAAAATCGGTATAGGGAAATAAGTCTTGATTTAAGCAAAGGTAGAAGAATCAAGAAGACCCACTTCCGATTTGGGGAAGATAATACCCTTCCTTGTTCAAGTCTTCCAAAAACCCTATTCAAACATGAGAGAAAGATATCAAACTAATATTTTTAGAGTAAGTATTACAACAATGTTTCCCTCTCCATAATTAACAACAAAGACTACTATTTATAGTCTTCAAATTTTGTGTTGCGATGGATCATTCTGTAAGGTTAGTAGGAACTGCGGATTGACTAGGCGATTCACCCATCTTCTAGTTCATCGCCTTTTTGTTCTTGACCATATCATCTTTGTGTGCTTAATCATTGGGCGGTATAGTATTGCTCTGCAGAACTATTTGGTGACGCGCCGACTGCTCCTTTCTCCTCCGATTTGATCCTCTTTCTTCAGGGCTCAGCACACTTGACCAAAAAGCAAAGTACTTCCTTTTGGCGATTCACCAAGTATACTTGGCAATGCTTAGGCTTCAGTTTCTTTTTTCTTTTTAGACTTTTTGTCAATTTTGGTGACATAGTGTCCATGATGTCCTTAAATCTTGAAATACCTGAAACTTAAGAGTTTTTATCAGATATTGGGATAAAATACGAATTTGAGGACACTATTTCCATTAAAATGTAGCCCTAAATAAGTCCAATATGTGGACTCATCAACACCCCCGACTTAAAATTTTGCTTGTCCTCAAGTAAAACTCAAGTTTAGCAGTTCAAAAAGGATGTCTCAAATAGTTCTACACAAGATTAAATCATGTATGCACATGACAAGACTCAAACTACTTATGCAAGGATAAATTGTGTACTCAATTATTCAAGTCGTGACATACCATTATCATAGATTCTCGAGCTCGCATTACTTATTTCAAATGCAAATTCAAGCTCAAACATAGGCATTCAAAAGCCCTCACACAAATGATGATTCCATTTTCACACACAAGTGTAATACACTTAATGTCTAGGAATCAGATACAATGCTCACTCTCAAAAAGAGGAGCACAATGCATGTTTTAACCCATAGGTTTGCCCTTATTTTCCATTCTACATTCGCTTCCACTTTATCTAGATCAAAAAGGTCTTTGTAAGGTTTGTAATGGGATTGAGTTCAAAGGTATGATCATTTAGTCTTAGTGACTAATGATCCTCATGAATTATGGTGCTCAGAACACTTTCTCTATTCTTCCTTCCTCATATTTGTTAGTTCGCATAGGTCATCATATTATTCACTTCCACATCTAGCTTGGAAACCCTATTTCTTTTAGGACTTTTATTCCACAACTTCTCTTTTTGATTTCTCTTCTTCTTCAGTTCTTTTTCTTCTCTCTTTTTTATATGAAGGGTTTTCATTTTTTTCGCAACACCATGGGTTAAGGGATACTTTCCTTGCACTTTTTTTTAGCTTTTTCTTTTTCTTTTCATCACACCCCCAACTTACGCTTTTGGCCTAAGTTGCCTATTTCAATCAAACCAATCATTCATGAGTATTACGGGAGATGGGTCAAGAAAAGTTTAGTCTTCATACAGTTTCTTCTAAAGAAGGTTAAAGCTGAAAGGGTGTTCAAAATAGGTTCACACTCACAAGGGAGGTGAGGAAAATTGCATAAGATCATATCAAGAGAACGCATTACTTAGTTGACTAAAATTTCATAAGATCATATCAAGAGAAAGCATTACTTAGTTGAATAGACTAACGGGGATATTATATGTTTATTTATGCATGGTTCAAGGTAAGCTTATCACTAAAGTAATTGATACATACGTCAAACAAGACTTCACACTTTCGGTAGTGTGCAACGTTCATTACAAGAAAATCAATTTGACAACTGGCTAATCACAACAATATGCAAAGAGTTCACTTATTCTCTATGCAACTTCATTTGCCTCGTTATAGTCGCACATTCATGTATGTTCGATTGACAGCATTACTCAAGTCATCGGTATTGATCAAACTGAGACTCCAATTTGTAAGAGAACAACCACTTTCAATACAAGAGGTTGCAATTATTTTCTAAATATATGAATTTTATTTGGAAGAGAGTCAAAATTAAATAATTTATCAAATTAGTGTTACACCCTCAAATTGAAATAGGTCAAAATAGAGCTTCGCATGTGTTTCATGAGTTAGTAATGTATTAAAATAGAGTATTTTAGCATTAGAAGTCAGTTCGTAAAGTTTGGGAGTTCAAAAACGAAACCCTGGGGACCAACTTAAGGGTCCCCGGGGAGGACCCAAACATGGCCCATCGAAGTTGCCAGGCAGCTTAGAATTGGAAGCTGCTGCGCGACACGCAGCCAGCACTTAGTGTGCAATTTTGGCCCTGTGACGCGATGCCAACACGCACCCTACTTTCCCAAATGAATTTCCAGAACCAAGATCACGAAATGACCTCGCGACGCGCAGCCAAGTCCAAGATTTGGCCGCGTTATTTTTAAGTAAAATTTGAAGTTGGAAAAGGGTCCAAGTAGTGTGGGGGTCTTTTAGGAACTTTGAGCATCATTTGTGGACAGATTTAGGTCACTTTAAACCTAATTTCACCCACCATTTCAAACCCTAAAGATCAAATCAAAAACCTCTCCAAAAACCTCCATTGAAGAAGCTTCAAGCTCCAAGGAAGAGGACCAAGTTCTTCACGTTTTCTTCATCAAAAATCTCATGGGTTCCTTCTCATTAAGGTATGGTATTCATCCTTGAATCTTCTTTCTTTCAAGGAGACATTTCAAAGATATTTCAAAAAGGATTTCAATCTTCAAACTTCCTTATTCCTTGACTCTAAGTATGGGTCTTTGAATGAAAATGTTTTAATGATTAAAATGAGTTGTTCTTAGTTTTAAATGATGATTTAATGTCAAAACCACAATGGAATCATGTCTGTTCTTTTTATTAATTTTTAGCTTATGAAATGGGTTTAATGAGCATGATTAGATAATGTTAAAGTTATTGTTTATTTGTGGCTTATTTGAGTTTTAGATACTGTCCTAAGGGCTATTTTATGATGAATCGTTGGATAAATTGTGGATAGGTGGTGAAAGCTTGGATGAAAGGTGAGTTATCTATATTGTTTAATCCTTATTGTGAAATTCTCTTGAGCGATATGATCCACCTTTGGTGGCGGTGTATACTTGAAGTTTATGAAGTTATAAGTGTATTGTAAAAATGGCCTTGAGTCATGACATGTGAAGTGAAGTGATGATTTTGATGTGTATATGTATAATATGCTTTAGGAGGTTGAAATGATTATCTTGATGGATTTATGTCTAAATGAAGTATATATTTGATATGTGAAGTATGACAATGTGTGAATTGTGATGAATGTGGGTTTGATCATGTCTAGAAGTCAATGATATGAATAATAGTTATTATGTGACAGGTGTGCTCACATGTACTCACAAACACACTTGAATGAATGAATAAAGTCAATGAATGAAAATGGGGGATTGTAGGGTGGACAATCTTCGTAAGTAGAGATGAAGTGTCTATACCATCCCTACTATTCCTAAGTATGAAAATGGGGATTTTGGGGTGAACACTCTTCGTGAGTTGAGATGAAGTGTTTAGTAGCAACCTCACTATTCTCGATGATCTTTCCAAAGATAGGTTAGAGGTTGGATACCCTTCGTGAGTTTAGATGGGGTGTTCAAGAGGATCCGAATGGGTTTATTGATGAGGTGTATAAGGTGCTTGCAATCATAGGAGCGTCTTCCATTGAAAACGCGGAGTTGGCTGCCTATAAATTGAAAGATGTTTCCCAAATTTGGTATGAACAATGGAAGGATAGTAGACCAATAGGAGAGGGCCCTATAGAGTGGGAGACTTTTAAGTTGGCTTTCCTTGATAGGTTCTTTCTGAGGGAATTGAGGGAGGCTAAGATGGAGGAGTTTATAAACCTCAAACAAAGTGAATTGAGTGTTAAGGAGTATGCTTTAAAGTCACTCTTTAATCCAAGTATGCACCAAGCTTGGTCCCGAACCCTGGATATTTGATTAAGAGGTTCATGACGGGAGTGTCCGACTTAGTAAAAAAGAGTGTCATACAGCCATGCTTGTGGATGACATGGATATTTCAAGACCTATGGTATTTTCTCAACAAATAGAAGAGTCAAAACTAAGGAAGGAGAAGGCTAGAAAAAGAAGAGGTCTAGGTTAGAAGGTGATAAGTCTTTCCATGCTAAGTCTGTGGTACAAGATAGGCCTAGAAATTAACCAAGATATTACGATCAAGATTCTTTCAACACCTCTAAGGTTGATAAGGAAAAGGGTAGTGGGTCTTCCAAAATTACCTGCCCCAAGTGTGGAAGGAGTCACTATGGTAAGTCCCTAGCTGGCACGGATGGTTGTTTTATGTGTGGGAAGGATGGACATAAACTGAGATTGTCCGGATCTCAAGATAAAAAGGAGAGAAAGTAATCAAGCCGCTACAAATAGTGAGGAAGGTGTTCCTAAATCCAAGGCTAGGTTCTTTGCTCTCAAATCCAAGGGTGATCAAGAGTGATCTCCTTATGCCCCTTTTGGGTATGTGTCTCTTTCTTGATTTATGGAAATTTCTAGAATTTCTTATGGTTATGATTTGCTTTGGTGATTTTGATGTTTCCTTATGATGAAGAATTTATGTTAGGAAGACATGTGTGGCTTGTTCCCAAATGGGGGATAAGGAGCCCTTTTTCATAAGTCTTTATGTATAATTATGTGTAGTTATGATTATCTTGGAATTGAATTGTTTTCCTTTATTTGGGTATGTCTATTTAGGTATAGTCCATATACGATGGGTTGCTAGTCTTGGTTGATCTTTTAGGAAGTGTTTAGTAAGGTGTCATTCGAGGACGAATGTTTTCCAAGTGGGGGATATTGTAAGGACCCAAAAATGCAATAGGTCAAAATAGAGCCTAACATGAGTTTCATGAGGTTATGAGGTCCTAAAATTATTGAGTATCGTGTTTATAGGGATTATAAAGAGTTTGAGAGAGTTTGGAGGTGAAACGTCCAAGAACGTCTAGTGACATTTGAAAGTTATCCTTACGACGTGCTAGAGTGCCTTAGTGTGTTTCATGAGGTTTTATGTAGTGTTTGGAGCTCAAGTAGATAGGGAGGGTTCCTAACATCTACACGGACGTATTTGGTGTGGAAACGTCCGGGCACAACTACCCAAGGGTCCTGCCAAAGGAACTCAAGGAGGACCCCAACCATGGCCTAGACACTGTTTGAGCAGTGTCAATCGGCGAGGCAATCGACGCCTCTTGCGTTGGTCGGCTCCCCGTCGATGGAGCACTTTTTTTGACACTTAGTTTCTTGAGAAAATCACCCAAATGATGAATCTCTGACCAATACTACAGACCTGCAGGACGGACCACTGTCCAACCAGCGGTCCGTCGATGGCCAACTGTCAATGCAGCAGCACTTTCTCGTAGTTCACGGTAAAGTGGAGGGGTAAATTGGGAAATTCACCCCACGTCCAAATAATTATATGGGCGGTTGTTTTAGGTAGTTTTAGGTAAAATATGACTATTGAAATAATAAAATACCCCTCTAGACTCTAGACTCCAAATCAAAACCACTCTCTCACATTAGAACTCTTAAGAACACCATTAGAGAAGAAGAAGACTTGGGTGAAACTAGAGCCTAACATGTTTGTAATGAGAGTATAAGGTCCTACAATTTTTTATAATGTGGTATTGAGGAAGTGTCTAAGAGTTTAGGTGAATTGGAAGTCAAACGTCAAGGGACGACCAAGACGTTCGATGACTAGTCACCTATGTGCCTCATGCGTGTTTATATACTTATATGTGTGTGTTATGAGCTTATGAGGTCCTTATATAAGTTATTATAGTGTTTATAGGACTTTTGTCAAGTTTTATGATGTTTGGAGGTCAAACGTCCAAGAACGTCCATGACGTTCGAAAGGTTTGCCTTGAAACGACCTTGTGTTTCTTGGCATGTTTCGCCAATTTTTTTGTGTTCGTTTTGGATGAAATTGATGTCAGGGGTACTAAACTTGTATAAAATCATATTCGGGTTGGAAACTTCTGGGTGAAAGTCTCCAAGGACCAACCAAGGGTCCTTGAGGAAGGACTCTTCAAAGAGCCAAAGGATGTCAAGACCAGCCCCAATCGACTAAGGCAATCGATGGCCAGTAGACTGGTCGACGCCCCGTCGTTGGTGGACGTTGGTCAAGAATTATCCTAGGGATATCAAGCTCCCAATGGCAAGTCTCATTCCCAAACGACGGCCAACCAGCATGGTCCGTTGGTGGACAAACGGTCCGTTGGTTTGCAAGTCGTCGATGGGTCTGTCACTTGTGAAGTTTCACTGTTAAGTGAAGGGGTGAACTGTAAATTCACCCCACGTCCAAATAATAGTTTGGGCAGTTACTTAGGGATATTTTAGGTATTTTATGTGGATATATAAGTCCTAAATACCTAGATGAATTCATTCTTCCAAATCAAAACCCCAAAATCTTTAAGAAATTATCTAGAACTCCATTGAAGCCAAAACTCACGGAAGAGCTTGGATTGGAGATTTTAGTGGTGATTATTCATCAATTTTGTGGATTAACATCATTGAGGTATGGGTTTTTATCCTTGAAACTCTATTCATCAAGAATCTTAAATTCAAAGAGATTTCTAACTTTTTTAAAGATGAACTTGTCCAATTTTATGATCTATTCATGGGTTCTTGCATTAAAGGTTTTGAATCATTACATATTGATTATATTGATGTTAATTAGATGATTTTAACATAATTAACCTATGAACCCATGTAATTCATGAACCCTAGGTTTTTACTACCTTGTGGTTTACTTGATATTGTCTTAATGCTTATGAATTCTAGTGTAGTTTTCTATGGGTTATTCAATGATGTAATAATTGTATTCAATTGATGTATAGGCTGTCTTAGATTTATAAATGTATATTGAATTGACCTATATTCATTGAGTATTATGGTTTTTGTATTGAATTTATAATCATGGCCATGGGTAAGGTCCTATTGTTATTGTATGAGACGATTTAGATATGGATTGAAGTGGTGAGAATCGATTTGTGGTACTCTACCCTAATTATCTTTATTTTATGTAATTTAGCTCTTGAATTATCTTTTGATTGGTATGGTCCACTTATGGTGGCGGTGCTGTGTGAATGATGTGGCCTTGTCGGCGTTACTTTATGTATTATGATGATCACGGCCTTGTCGGCACTACTTCATGTATTATGTTGAATTTTGTAGTTGATTATGTGAAGTATGATAATATATATCTACATGTGAGTAATGTGAAAGTATGTGTTCTTCTATTTATATTAAGTGATCATGTTAGACTATGACTATGTCCTTATGTGTGTCGTCTTAGAGTGAATGTATGATTATTTCTACTTTTCTATATGAGTCTACGATTGTTATATTGATTATGTTATAGTAGTGTATAGGATGACTTATAGATTATAATGGTTATTCCTATGTACTTCTTGAATGATATGCTATATATGATAAAGTGAAGTCTTGGTGTGTCTTGTGTGGTAGACTGGTGTCCCTTACTTGATACATGTATGAATGTGAATATGAGATATCTTGACTTAGGATGCTAAAGCCTCTTAATATTGTATGTACGAATGACATGAGACCTTGAATGTTACTAAGAAGGTCCTTTATGTTGAACCTTCAACCTAGTGGTAAGGTTATGAACCTTGAAATCGAAAGACGTAATGGTATCCTTCTTGTAATGAATGGTGGACTTAAGGTTTGTTGGCTGAAACATCACGATATCATCCTTAGGAAAGTCATTAAGCTATCCTCTTCTCCATTGAAAGGCAGACCTAGGGGACCTCTTTGGTAGGGTGAATGTGATTGAGTTATGAACTAGATATGAAACCCCTTCATGTATTCCTTTAATGTGAATTACTCTATGAGAACAAAGGCTAGCACTGAGTGATTATCGTAAGGGAAGTAGTCTCTAGCTAAAGGATGAGGCTAGAGTGCACAGAAACCCTTCATATTACTTAACCATGTGCCTACAGGGGATGTGTCCAAGTTCTACCATTGGCAAGAAGAACACCCTCCATCGGAGTAGGTTACAACTCCGGATTTCCATGCTTTGCTACCATGTTCTATGTCGGTTATTGCATATTCTCATCATATGGGATACCTACTAGTATTTGAGAAGATCTATGATTTTTAGGTGGTGGTATGGGACACTATCTAGATATTGCGCAATAGGCTTTGAAGATGTTAGTAAGAGTCCCTAGGTCTTCTCCAAGACCATTAGTTGAATGTCCTTATATGTGATGAATGTCTCTTAAATGAACTAATGAATGTAATGACTTAAGTTAGAAAGCATGTTAAATGAATGAGTAGTTATCTAGAGTAGTTAAGGGTTCTCTAGTTAAGGTGTGAAGGGGGCATAGGAATGGTTTCTTCATATCCTACCTAGATAAGTCTTAAGGATGACTCTAGTTAGGAAAGTTCGTTTATTAAGTAGACATGATCCAAACTTAGGTAGTCTCAAGGATTACTTAGGTAATCTTGAAGAGGTCAAGTATGTACATTCTCTTCTTGATTTACTTGAGTAAGTCTTTTGATAACCTTTGGAAAGGAGAATATCATATTACATGTATGTTGTTGTATTAAGTGAGAATGATCTTATCCTAGGTAATCTAAAGGATCCCTTAAGTGTGTGTGAAGGGATTGTATGGACGGTCGCTTCACAACTCACTCAGGTGAACCTTAGAATCACCTTTGGTAGGAGGATCTCATGTTCATGTGTTTCGTATATTGTAAGTGTGTGTATCTCATTATAAGTGCTCTTAATGATCATTTAGGTGTGCCTAGAGATTGTGTATGGGCGGTCTCTGTTTGTCTTACTTAAGTGAGTCTTAGGATAGCTTTTAGTGAGAAGATAGAATGCGAGAAAGTGTTCAATGTGAAGTGGAATAACATCACTGTAACAGTGAAGGAATTCACTGTAACAGTGACATAGCTTACTATAATTTTTCTTTTAAAATGTGATAAATTGCTTAAGTGTTATCTTATGTGTTTCTAAGGTGTTAAATGATGTTCTTATGCTTATACTATGATGTTTTAATCAAAAAGAACATATTTCAATAAATGTCCGTTATCAAGATTTTTATGTATTATGTCATACTTAGTACATGTGTTTGTACTTATTCTATGCTTTTATCTATCTCTAAAGTGATTCATAGGTGAAGGTGACATTGGGAGAGAAGCTTGGACTATATAATATTTCAAGCAAGTTAAAGTATGTCCTCATTTGACTCAAGGGCATAGATGTTTTTGATTTCTTTTATTGAAGTACTGTAATAGACTTAGTAGTACTATATTTCTATTGTATGAGCCGTGTCCCAAGTACTCTTGTGTCGAGGATTTGATAAAATGAGACTTAGTATTTCCTATGGATGTCATATGAAAGAAGTTTTTAAAGACTATTCGCATGTTGGAAAAAGTTTTATTCCACACTACTTTTCATTTATTTATATGCGATGAATGTTACGAAAGGTATTGTACAAGACCTCCGAGAGGTCAAGTACGCCAGTTGCACTTCGAGAGTGCCATATCTTCTAGGGTATGCTCTCGGAATGTGATAAACGTGGTATCAGAGCATAGGTTATGAAATTTGTCTTAGGAATCAAAAAGTCTCATCGAGTCACGTCTAGTAGAGTCTCGACCATCGGTGTGAGTCACGACACATCTATGGGTGGGAGGCTATAGAACGATAGACTTTCCCTTCTTTTCTACTCCTATGTCGTGCCGTAGAGTAAAAGTTATGAGTATTCTTTTCTTATGGTTTTCCTTGTGTTATTTGAGATGAACACGAGGAGGACACCGACAAGGAGAGTTGAGGAGATTCCTCCTCAAGTTGAAAAAGTTGAGCAAGTTCCTCAAGGTTCTCAAGATGATAAAGGGGCTCAACGTCACATCCGACGAGCACCCCCTAGATATAACCGGCGTCATTGTCATTCTTGAGGACTAAGACTAGCCTCTTAGCATACATCATTACATTCATAGGTTAAAAATACGGAAGAACTAAAAACTTTTCATTTCTTCTACATTTAGGTTTACATAGACCTCTAGATACACATAATATATTCATATCGAGTATACATAGACCCTTCATATAGGAAGATTTCATAGTCTTCTACTTTTATTACACATAAATATATATATAAGATAGAACATAGTCTTTAAAGATTGTCTTATCTCATAACCATCGAACAAGATTAGCAATTTGGGCATAGCCCATACATCAGTGTAAAAAGAGCCACATATAGGCTTTATACAATCCGTACTCAAATGAAAAGAGATAGAACATAAGAGTCTTAGAACTAAAACAGTTTCATAAGTTCGATATTGGCATCGCCCTCGGAAAGTGAGGACCTACCCACTTGGATGAATGAGAAATTCCAAGCCTTCTTCAAAGTCGTCCCAAAGAGCTCTCAACGACCGGAATCTAAAATGTTGGGGAAAAGGGAGAAAATGGGGTTAGTACACCACTTGTACTAAGTATGAGATCATATGCACATATAGGATCAAATCATGCTAAAAAGGACATTTCATTACAAACATGCTTCTTTGTCTTTTGAAAGCCTTATGCACAATCAAGCAAACCATACCAATCAACAAGACATATGCATCAAGTCAAAGCAAGTAACATGCTTTTTAACATACTTTATTCCAAAATCTAATACAACCCTATCATCAAGTAATTACATCACAAGCATGAATAAGAGTTCATCATACCATAGTAAATCAAGACAAGTACTCATAAATCCTAATAAAGTCCATAAGTGCAATGACCAAGTAAAGTCCCATAACCCTACTTTACTCGAGTAAATCAATCCAGAACCATGACTAATATCCAACTTCACATAACATAGCCTTTAAGAATACATAACATCATACTTTAGCAATATAGACCAAATACATGTTCATAAGAATATCAATCACCAAATAATATCATTTACATGTAAAGTCATCATATTATCATCATTTATTTTCATTATCATGAACAGATATAATATAAACCTTCTAAGGCCCCTATAAAGGCAAACTAGTGCAAGGCATAGGTAGAGTTTGATAACCCTACCTAGGCTAAGTCAAACCTCTCAAGTCACCCTAGTTAGTTTATATTTCATTACTTTATTTTAGTTTAGGGAACACTTGTCTTAACCGACATAGACCACAAGATCTAAATGTCGAATCCGGTGTTGTATAACCTTACACTGATGGAAGGTGGTCTACCGACCAAAGTAAAACAAACCGAAATGTAGCTTCCTAGGTTGATCCACTAGCTAGTCTTCCTATGAAGGAAACATAGTTCAAGAACTAAGAGATAGGTATAATCCCTCTACATACCACTCTGCAATTAGGGCCTCCTCTCATGGGAATCCATTGGAAGAGTATGCCTCATTGGGGAGTCAACACCACATGTAGAACTAAAGGGTGAATTTTCCTCTATGGGAAGTCATCACCTCCCATTGTCAAGTTCACTCGGTGCTAAGCTAAGTCCCTTTTGAAATTTTTTTAATGTCTTTATTAATAATCATAACTTAATTAAGGTCATATGGTCTAGACCTTGTACAATCATCATCATCATAGATCAATAAGAATTGCATGAGTATAGTCCTTTCATTATAATTCATATAAGTTAGATTAGCACGTTTACATATCTTTTCATAATAAGGCACATTGGTAATCATCACCATCCTTATAACATTTACATCTTAATCAATGTTACAACCATATTCAAGATATTTCAATTCAACATCATACGACCCTATCAATCCTATTACAAGGCACACTCAAACACAACATGATGATTTAACCACAATTAACCATAAATTGAAGTAAATAATAGGGATAATAAGACTTACCAAGTCTCCTTCATAGTTCATCATCAAGGTCTTACCATAAACCCTTAATTCAACCTAATTAGGTCATAACATCATCATAATTCAATGACCAATATGATAACAAGTCTAGAGAAATCACTACATCACAATTCAATACTAGATCATGGCTTAAGACAAGATACTTAGGTCAATTCACATCATCCTTCATAACCTAGATCACTTCTAAAGAAACTAGTAATTAAAGGCTACAATTCACCCTAATTCATTCATGATTTGTATAACAACATCATCTAATGGTAATCCAACCAATAACCAAGTCAATTGAACCAATATAATCTCATTCATATCAAGATCATAACCTAGGGTTAAGGGGTGAAGGTATTCTTCTACAAACTAGACCAAACCATCAGGACATATCGTAATTAAGTTAGAATACATGTTAATCTAATCAATATATCCATAATAAATCATAAACAAATCAATTCATAACATAAATTTCGAGATTAGATGAAACTCACTTGAAAACTCAACTTTTAAAAATACTTTGAAGGAACCCTTTGAGGAACGAGGTCTCAAAGGTGAATTAGATCCCATACCTCAATGTTTGATGAAGAATTGATAGTGAATTCGTCCCTTTACATCCCCTAAAACCCTCCCCTAGCTTGATCTTCAATGGAGTTCTTCATTAGAGAGAGAAGGAAGAGAGTTTTGTTTTGTGAGTTGTGAGAGTTTGCGTTAGTCTTAATTAGGTTAGGGATTTATATAAGGTGTTAATACACTTAATTAACCTTCCCCTAACTCCTAATTAAGCTCCTAACTAATCCAACTAATTAAATAACCTAAGTGAAACCGTGCAGCAAAATTACAGTGTCACAAACGACACCACGATCGACAGATCGTGGGTCAATCAACGTACCAGCCCCCCTTTCGTGCTGCACATTCATAGTTTTGGTAAGAGACTGTGCAGATGAGGACCTCTCATGGTTTGGATATATGGATGGCATCGATGCCCCGTCGATCAACACACGCCTCGTCGATGCACTATCGTGGGTGCACACTGCCTAGGCAGTGTTTGACTCCACGTGCAAGTGTCCTCCTCAAGGGCCCTTGGTTGGTCCTTGGGGAGTCGTAACCGAATGTTCGACCATGAATCAATTTAAACACATGTTAGACTCCCTTCTACCAATTTTCATGGATTTCCGACTCCTAAAATCTAGTCAAATAGGCTAAGGAGCGCTAGTACCCCCATGAGCTAGTTTCCGGGTGTCATGGACGTTCTTGGACGTTTTTGTTTCTAAATTTCCTAAATGACCTATATTCATTAAGATGACTCTTAAAACAGTGTCTAGGACCTATGGCACTTATGTTAGGCTTTAAGACACGTCTTGAATTTTTGAAGTTTCACATTATCCCCCCCCCCCCTTAGGAATATTCATCCCAGAATGACACTAAAACTCTTTCGAAGGGAGGATTAGACTCAAGACTAAACAATACAAGACAAAATAAATCATATTACTTGAACAAGGCAACTCAAAGGCTTCAATTATCACACACAAGGCTCAAACATCACATTATGAGGAATTCCCAATCTCACAACAACCACATAAGCTCAACATACTTTACATGAGTCAATTATGCCACAGTTCATCTTACCAACATGCTACATATCATATCATAAAGACTCACCACATCAAAATGCACAAGATAACTCAAACAAGACAAAGAGCAAAATTTCAAGTTTAAATGCACAATTTCACTTTAAGTTACTGAAACAACATAACAAAATGCACATTTTGCAAATCTTCACCAAAAATCAAGAAACTTTCATTTCTAGTCATTATTTTAATTATTATTAGAAGTAACTAACCTTAGTTATCAAATAGATGATGGTAACGGGACTTCATGTCGGCCTTGGCCTCCCATGTTGCACCCTCAACTAGGTGATTTTTCTATAACACCTTTACGAAAACCACCTCTTTGTTTATCAACTTCTTTACTTGCCTATCAAGGATTTGAACCGGAACCTCCTCATAGGAGAGGTTATCCTTCACACCTAGACCTAGACCCTCAATAGGAAGAATGGACTTGGGATCACCGATACACTTCTTTAACATAGAAACATGGAAAACAGGATGAACTGAAGCCAATTCACTAGGCAACCATACCAACCATTTGCAAGATTTCATAGGGACCCACATAACGAGGACTTAACTTCCCCTTCTCTCCAAATATAATCACCCACTTCATAGGTGAAATTTTCAAGTACACTTTATCGCCTTCTTCAAACTCTAAATCCCTTTTCCTATGGTCGGCATAAGACTTTTGCCGACTATAGGCCGTCTGCAACTTGTTCTTTATGATGTGAACTTTTTCCAAAGTCTTATAAATTAAATCGGGACCAAGAATCGAAGACTCACTGACTTCTAACCACCCAATAAGAGATCTACACCTCCTACCATACAAGGATTCATAAAGAGCCATGGATATGGATGAATGGAAATTATTATTGTAAGCAAACTCCACCAAAGGCAAGTGCTTATCCGAACTTCCTTTGAAATCGATGACATAAGCTTTAAGCATATCCTCAAGGGTTTGAATAGTACGCTCCACTTGACCATCCGTTTGGGGATGAAAAATGGTACTCAACTTTACATTAGTACCCGACCCTTCTTCGAATGACCTCCAAAACCTAGATGTGAATTGTGCACCCCTATTCGATATGATGGATAACGGAATACCATAGAGACACACAATCTCATCTATGAAGATCTTTGCATAATCCTCCGCCGAAGAAGTAGACTTGTGATACGCTCAAACTTACTTCTCAAATAAGAAGTAAAGCGGTCGTATCAAGTAGAGAACCCAACTAATGAGGTTGGGGTCGATCCCACGAGGAAAATAGTTCAGACTTAACTTTATTCTATTATTACTACTATTTAGTCAGCTATATTCCGAGAAAACAAGGGACAAAAATGGGGGTTTCTTAAATTAATAAAAATGATTAACTAAATTAAAATAAACAACTAACATATTCAAATCTTGGAGTTTAATCAAATAATAAAAGTAACTAGGGCTTAAGTGTTCCCCACAGGTTCCTAACTCGGTAATTCTAGCTATAACAATTCTTTCCTAGTATCTTGCATGTAAAGCGATAAGTTATGTATCTCTAAATCCTTGGTCCGGCATCTAGAAAATTTCACTCCGCACCTTGGTCCTGCTACGTGTGTTTCTATACTAACCCTTATCTTTACCTCATATTAAGCATCATAATCGATATTTGACTAAGTTATTACTTCGTACAAACCTATACTAGCCTATTAGATAGTATACACTAAATCTATGTTGATAATTCTTTTCCTATTATCTACCTCCTTGATCTGGCAAGTAGCATTAAGGCGAGTTCTAACGTTGGTCATCCGTTAAAAAGACTTCTACACGAAAGAATTATCAATACATGCAAGACACTATTCTAGAATTGTTATTTTAGTTAGATTTTACCTTATTATTTACCCATGGTTCCCACAACCCTAGTTATGGAGTTTAGTTACCCATGGTCATAATCACACAATTCATATTTGTAATGTAAGAATTCATGCACTTACTTTAATGAGAACGAATAAATTCCAGAAATTCACTTGATTAATCCACAAAAACACCAATAATCGATTCCGTAAAAAGTATATCAATTACCAAAACCAATAGTTCAACACTAAAACAAGAGTACTAAAAAATATCCAAGAGTCTAACCCCAAAAACGAGGTTTTTCGGGCTATTTATAATAAAATAAAACCTAATAAAAGAAGGAATCTAATTAAGGAAAATCTGTCCAAAATGCGTCTGAGACAACGACCCATGTGACGGACCGTCGTGGCCTCCGTCGCTCCATACTTGGGCTCTAATCTATGCTTCTTCCTTCATCAACTCTGTTACCCTCGACGGACAGGTCTGACGGACCGTTTCAAGCACGACGGTCTGTCAAGGGGTTTTGTTCCACAAGACTTAGAAACTTCTTGGAATTGAGTACTGGGACTACTCTCTAACAATCACAACGTACAAGCAGGACGACCGTCGTGCTATGACGGTCCGTCGTGAGGCTTCCGTAGTCCCACACTTAGTCAGACTTCCCCATCTTCCTTCAGCAGCTACTCTCTTCTCACTACGGTGCCACCTACGGACCGTCACAGTCGCGACGGACCGTCGTGAGCTCCGTAGGTGGTCACTTCTGCAATTCCTGCTCACAACCTCCGCGTTCTCCTTTGGACAGATTTCCTGCAAATAAAGAGAAACCTACATCAAAAATCAATACAAAAAGGCTTTGGACACACACTAAACTTAAGGAAAAGCATTAAAAGTACCGTAAAACCACGGTACATCAACACCCTCAACTTAAATTCGTTGTTTGTCCTCAAGCGACGCACTATGACTCACTACAAAATCTTTGTACAGAGTATCCAAATTTATATTTCGCAATCATTTGGCTATCAATCCCGATCATTCTCATTATGTTCATGCATGCTATCACTATTAGGCTTGAATTATGTGGATCAGACCATGACACAGACTCACTACGCACTGCCACCTATCCTCTTCAATTTCTCACCAAGGTGCTAATTTTTCCGGTATTGCAACTAGTGTCCTCACTTCAAAATAACATCCTCATTTTTCACACAATGATTTCAGTTTGAGTATAAGGATTATTTTCAACACTCGCTCTCAGAACAACTTCACAACTCATTTATACATATTGCCATAAGCTTGCCCTTATTTTCACTGCTTTAAGTTCGCCATAACAACTCTTAGGATCACGATAGGACTTTCTTAGCTTGTAACATAGGCTCAGGGTCAGGTAGGGTATATTTAGGTATACTTTAGTGACTTGTTGCCCTCCTTGACATTTTTGACTAAGCGAACCACCTTTTTATCATTTTTTTCGCCCTATTTCTCAATTTTCTATCACCTTGCTGTTTTCCCTTTCTTCTCCTTATGCGTAAGTGACTTTTCTCTTTTCTTGTGTTTTATTTTATATAATTTTTTTTTTAGTCACTTTTGTTTTGTTCTTTCTTCCTCTTTATTCCTTCAACCCCACTTTCCGGAGTATTCCTTATAACAGCCACCCTCAACTCATGATTTTGCCATGAGTCAAGGTTCACAATACCCATGGTTGGGTCAGGGCCATGACAAGGTTGCTTTCTGCATTAGCCACCCTCAACTTATGCTTTTGGCATAAACTGAGGTGCACATGTCCAAGGAGGGACCAGGGCCAACACATTGTTCCCATATAAGATCAGTTGAGGTGAAAAAGAAAGATCTATTTTAGGCTCAAATCATTTGGATCAATAAGGGATTAACTTCATTTGGTTCTCTGTTATTTTTAGGCGTAAGATTGACTATTCCGAACAAGGGCCTATGATCCTTTCCTAATTGTTTATTTCGGCTTACTTTTAGCAAGACTAACCAGGCAAGTTCTAGCTCAGTATCAATGGTGAATCATTCAAATTTTCGTCACACTAACTTGACATCTCGTTACACTACCAGATTATCAGACACCTAGTTCGAGTCTTACATTCAGGGTCATGCAGTGTGTATCTCTATGTCATGCTTAGAGCCACACATTTATCAATTACTATGCCTAGTCATGCATCATTTTCATTACATCGGGATATCATATCTGTTTTAGCCATTATGATTCAGAGTTATGCTATGTACAAAAGATATAAACATGCCGGTTCAACAATAAAAGTAATCAGTCTCTTGGGAAAAAGAACACAGGCAAGAAAACCCCAAGAGAGGATCGTGAATTGGGCTACTCAGACTTCACCCTAACATTCACTTTCCACTTACCCCACCCCCAACAAAAAAGATATGCAATTGTCCCCAATGCATAAAAGAAACTAAAATAATCGAGTGGTAGGTAAAGCAAACCTGAGGCGCATAGCGCCGGCGATCAACAAGCAGGTGGGTCCGGTGTCCCGGAACCCACTCCCTCTGTAGTCTGGACACCCTCAGTAGTGTCCTCCGCAGGAACAGCACCATCAGTAGTGCCTATCTCTGTCTCCACAACTCTGGAGCTAGACGCCCAGCACCAACTCTATAGCCCTCAACGTACGGGCCTCCTCATCAGCAATCGAGGCTCTCCTGCAGCCTCCATCTCATGGCGCTCCTTCTTCCTCGCCCTAGCCTCATCCTCCTCTCGACCCCTGCGCCTCTTGGCATGCTCTCGTGGGGGAGGTGGTGGAACATCAGAAGTGGCAAATAAAGCAGCCATCACTGTGTCCTCAGCAGGCTCTGCAGAAGGGGCCTCAGACTCAGGCACCCTAGCCTCTAGGATCGTGTCTAGATCCGCTCTCAAACTCTCAACCGCAGCCTGAAGGGTCGACACGTCCACCGAGGGCTGGCCGGGCTACACCCGCAACTCAAAAGCGTCCAAGCGCTGATGAACCTCCATGATCTTCCTCTCCGTGTGCTTGGGCCATCTTCGCTCCATGCGCTCCTCCGCCTCAGCAATAGACCTCTGCATCCAAGGCTGGATGTGATGCAGAAGTGTGGCCATCTGAGCCTCGAGTTTCTGGACCCTAGCAAGTGGGACCAGAGTGGCGGAAGGAGCCGAGCGAGAGGAGCTCGGGGCAGTGCTACTACCCGGGATAGACTCGACCGGGGTAGTGTCAGTGGGTGCAGAAGTAGCCTGGGTAGCCGCTTGGGCATGCTCTACAGTATCCGCCAGGTTCTCACCAAGCGGAGGCACCTCAGGGCGGGGCCCTCTGTGCGGAGCCAACTCATTGGCCTCATCCCTGATGAGGCCGATATCCAATTGCCCTGCGGGTCTTGAGCTGATCTATGTGCCAAATGGGCACACCTGCGGACCTGCATAAAGAAAACACCATGCACGGAAATGGGTAAGTAGTGGTGACCTTGAAGGCCCTCTCGTGCATGACCGCCTGTAGAAGCCAAGCGAAGTCGACCTCAAACCCCGCTATCATCGCTGCCATCAGAACTGCGCGATCCCATGTAACTATATTATCTGCAGCAGTGGGGGAAAGGCAGTGGCGGACTATCAACCATAAAAACTTGGCCGTGAAGGTCAAGTTAGCCTTCTTGATGGCTCCCTTCGGCTCCATTACCCAGTCAGCAGCCTCTCCATCAATAGATAAGTGCTGGGCCATCCACCTCTTGGTGGTCTCTCTCAGTGCTGGCTCACGCAAGAACCGTCCATCTTTAACAAGTTGCCACCGGTAGTCGAACTCGGCGGTGAGAGGGGTCCTGGTGGCATCAACATCCTCGCCGTATAGATACCGGCGGATGGCTGGCAAGGAGATGTCTACCCGCTTGCCGCGGACTCTGATGTGATCAAGTGGGGCCTGTTTGGCGGGGAGCCCGCCTATCAATCTGGGATCGGAGAGTCGCCACATACGAGGCGTAGAACTCTCGGACCAACTCCTCACTGTATCGGCCCAAAGCACGAGCCGTCCAATCTAGCCGGTGTCTGGTGAAGAGTGTATGGATATCCGGCATGGTGGGGAGACTCCCCGTAAGGACCCGCCTCTCCAGTGTAAGGGTCCGGGTCATGACGCCCTTATCATTCAGCAGCTTGGCGTCGGAGTACACCTGATACTGCCCCTCGACACACCACCGTTGGGCTGGTCGGCAACTGGGGCGGGGACTCCAGTCGGTGAAGCTGGATTGGAATCAGTACTGTTGGCCTCATCAGACGAGGCAGACTGTGAAGTTGTGGCGGGCGCAGAGGCTTCCGCAGACCTGGAGACCTCCTCCAACCAAGAAACTCCCAAGGAGCCTGACGCTCCTTCGTCCTGTGCAGCTGACCCAGAAGGTGTGCCGGTCAGTGTGCTCCTCGTCAGACTGGGAGGCAGTGAGTACGCCGGACGCCACCTTCTTGGGCGTGGCTCTGGTGGCGCGTACAGGCCGTGCAGGAGTGATAGTGCCTGGGGGCACGTACTCGGGGTCACGCTCATCATCAGAGCCAATGACCAGTCGGGCAGATGGGGCGACGAACTTTGAACGCCCTCTTGCGTAAACTCGATCTTGCTTTGGTGTTATAACTGTTAGTACATGTAAAGAATAACAATTAGTACCAGTAGAAGCAAACAAGACATGCAAAGAAGAAAATAACAAACGTAAAACCAAAACTGGAATGGTATTGTTGTAGTGTCTGTGAAGCATGACAGACCAATTGACGGCCTGTCCTGAGTATGACGGACCGTCATGGGGGTCCGTCATGAATGACTTAACAATATTTTTGGAGACTCTCAGAAGGAAAGTCTCTGACAGTCATGACGGTTAAGCAGGACGGACCGTCGTGGGCACGACGGTCCATCGTAGAGGTCCGTAGTGAGACACTTAGAAAAAGTTTGGAGACCCTTAGGAATAGGGTCTCTGACAAACATGACGGGTGTGCAGGACAGACCGTCGTGGGCACTACGGTCTGTCATAGAGGTCCGTCATTGGACACTTAGAGAAAATTTTGAGACCTAAGGATGGGTCTCTGACAACCATGACGGTTGTGCAGGACGGACCGTCGGGCACGACGGTCCGTGTAAGTCCGTCATTGGACACTTAGAGAAAATTTTGAGACCCTTAGGATGGGGTCTCTGACAACCATGTGGTTGTGCAGGACGGACCGTCGAGGGTACGACGGTCCGTGTAGAGGTCCGTCAGTGGACACTTGGAGAAATAACTGGGGATTGGTGGGACGGACCCCATGACGGTCCGTCGTGGGCACGACGGTCCGTCGACGGGGTCTCGTTCTGTCCTTCAGTGACAGAACTGAGGATGCCTCAATCGTCCCCTAAAATTTCAATTGAAAAGACTACATATCAACCTACACTTTCTAACCCAAATACCCAGCAAACTAGCAATTCTAAGGCACTAATTTCTCGAGTTTTAACATGCCAATTTGGAGGACTATCAACCTAGGTCAGAACAAGATTCAGAAACATATTCCCCCTTTTGATATGTTAACACCCACACACAACAATTTACTATCTAAGGCACGTAGGATGAACGGGGTGAGTTCTTTAGCAAGCAATAGGGGTCAAAAATCAAAGACCCAACATTCAAAAAGGCCTGTCGAATGTTAAAACAATAATGAAATGTAAATGGGTTAGAGATCAGAAACATACCTGAGAATTGGAGAAGATGAAGAACCGGGTGAGGCACACAACTATGAAGATCAGCAGAAGAACAGTAGACTCCGACCAGCAGAATACTTTGAAGAAGCAGGGAGAATGGGAGAAGGAAGATTAGGGGAATTCGGGAAGGGATGGTGAATCAGTAGTTTGGGAAGATAATGAGAGTGGGAGGGAGTTGAAAAGAGAGGAAATGGGAGAAATGATGGAAAGAAACGGTTGAAATGAAGGGGTGGGAAGTTTAAAAGGTTTAAAACTTTTAATAGTCGGTCGGGTCGGGCTGCTGGGTATTTGATGCAACGAGTCCCCGTCGATGATCCATCACAAGTGTGATGGTCCGTCGTGGGTACCGTCATGGGTGCCCTAATTTACAAGAAATAGAAAAACTTACCTGGCACGACGGATTCTTGCGACGGTCCATCGCAGGCGTGATGGTCCGTCGATGGATCCGTCAATGAGTGTTTTAGACCAATTTTCTGCAGATGTTTCTGGTGATGTGCTACCTAGAAATTTAACACCCATTAAGCTATTCTTTATGTATTTGACTGGACACTTAGTGGACACAGACCCTAAACTACGCTCTAGCCAACACTTCTAAAAAACGAAAAACAAACAAAACGACTATTACTGAAAGTTATAAAAAAAACTATAGTTGGCTTAGAGGATACATATTGGGTTGCCTCCCAACCAGCGCTTGATTTAATGTCGCGGCACGACGGAGGACACTCGATTACTCAGATTTCATCAAGATGGTATGCCTCGATCACTTCATTCGCCGATTCAGCATGCCCCAGATAGATTTTGATTCGTGTTTGTTCACCTTAAATCGCACACCCTCCTTGTTTTCCAAGTCAACCGCTCCGTGAGAGAATAGTTGGGTGATCAAGTAAGGGCCACTCATTTGGACTTGAGCTTGCCCGAAACAAGCGCAACCTAGAATTGAATAAAAGCACCAAATCCCCAACCATAAAATCGCGTTTCTCAATCTTTTGGTCATGGTATTTCTTCATCTTTTCTTTGTAGAGGGCTGAACTTTCATAAGCTTTTAGAAGAAATTCATCGAGTTCATTCAACCCATTTAACCTCTATTCTGCAGCTTATTCCAATCTATTTTCAACTTCTTCATAGCCCACATGGTTTTATGCTCTAATTCAACCGGTAGGTGACAAACTTTCCCATATACAAGTTGGTATGGGGACATACCTATGGGAGTCTTATATGTGTGTACGGTAGGCCCAAAGAGCATCATCAAGCCTCCTTGACCAATCCGTTCTACTAGCGTTTACCGTTTTTGACAAAATCTGCTTGATCTCCCGATTTGACACCTCAACTTTCCCACTAGTTTGAGGATGGTAAGAGAGTGGCCACATTATGGCGAACCCCATATTTCTCCAATAATCCTTAACAATTGTTGTTGCAAAAGTGGGATCCCCCATCACTAATAATTGCCCTTGGGGTACCAAATCGAGAAAATATATTCTTTTTCAAGAACGCGGTGACACTCTTCCCTTCATTATTTGCGAGGGCGATAGCTTCCACCCATTTAGACACATAGTCAACCACTACTAGAAATGTACTTTCATCCCATAAGAGAACTCACAAAAGGACCCATAAAGTCAATACCCCAAACATCAAATAACTCAATCACAAGAAGGGATTTAAAGGGAGCTCTAGCTTTCTTGAAATGCCGCCATCTCGTTGGAATCTATAACATGCTTTGG